>OY754497.1:8134166-8491666 GCA_963575735.1 Amblyjoppa fuscipennis
GCAGTTTTTTCGGAGATATGAAGGAATAGCCGAGCATACGGAATAACCGAAAAAACTGCAGTTGCGCGACTGATTGAGAATCGTAATATTCGGTCTCGCACAATGTCGCATTTTTTTTTTTCTCCATATTCCTCGGTTCATTTGGCGAATAAAAGTCCCTTACAATTTCCGTCTACGACCTATATTTTCGGTGCTGCAAATTTGTTAAGTAGAGTAGTCTTGGCCTATTTGCAACTTTCAACGATTTATTGCTCCAAATCTATAGGTTATAGAGTAAAGTTTCATGAAACCTTTTCGACTCAAAACCGACCAAAGTATAAGAAAAAAAAATCTTAAGTGAAAAAAAACAATAACTTATTTTGTTAATAAACAATTGCGATTAACAATTAAACGACCGGATTTTCCGTAAAACACCTTATATACTCGTGATCGGGAGGTCAAAATCTATTGAACCCAACAAAGTTATTTCGACGACCTCGGATTGCATACAGAAAGCACGTCTGGCGTCTGGACTAAAATGCGATGTAACTATGTATGAAATTAATTAGTAACAAATAATGTAAATAACAGTACTGGGACCGAACTCCAAATTGAGTTGGGCCAAATATTTTTTATTTCATTTGTGTGACTAGATATTCGTTTCGAACAAAAGTTCTTTTTGCGATATGATTGCCTATTCTGTTCGATCAAACATATTCTTAGTTGGGACAATGAAATGGATTTTTTTGACACTGATGTAACTTTGTGGTAAACTTGACTAAATATTTCCTTCGCCGCCTGCAACCGGCGGATTAGGTTGATTCAAACAAATCTTGTTTGATCTTACCAAACATTTTTTTTTTCGGTGTGATAAAAATGGACCGTTCCGCTAATTTCCCCTTTACCCCGACAACGAGACCATTTCGCCCCACCGTTCCTCCCGCCCGCCGATTTACTGCGAACAACGGCTTAAGTGAACATCCTATTCGTGCGCGAGAAAAAAAGGTGAGCCTGGAGTCACGTCATGAGACATGCTCTCCGGGTTATTATGTTCGACGTCGTCGACGCTATTAATTAATAAATCGTTCGGCCCCAAATTGGTCTGGCACTTTGCGCGCCACTGCTCTCCCCTCCCCCCCCCCCCTCCCTCCTGGGGCTGAAAACGACGGAGCACGCATGAGCCGGCACACTTTACCGATTCCTCTATCGGCGAAGCGGCCACCGTAACACAGATATAGCGCACAGAGGGAAAAGTAGAGCGAGAGATGATAGCAGGGAGGGAGGAAGAAAGAACGGGTCCGGGTGGTATGAGTTCGAGGGGCGGTGGGGAGGGGGGGGAAGGTACAAATAACAAAGATCCGGAAGAGTGTGGAAAAAGCCTTTGGGAAAACTGTAGGTGAGGAATAAATGAAAACAGCCGAGAACAATGAGGAACCCTAACTAAGGGTCTGCAGGGCTCTTCCAATCCTTGGAGAGCCTTTATCCTTGAACCGCCTCAAATAATTGCCGGAACCTTTTTGCCTTCTGGCAATAAAAAGGTGCACGTGTATAGACACACACATACACACATATATATGTATGAGAATCGAGCAAGTGGATGCTCAACTTGATAATTAAACCGTGAGGAAAAACACGCGATGTTGATGAAAAGTGTGCGATGACAGGCGTTAAAGACATTCACATCAGCGAGCGTTGTGAATTGTGCCCTACCGAAGAATGTATGGAAATTAGGTGTGAGCGAATTAATGTGCGTGTGTGTGTGTGCGAGTGCGGCGGAGTGAAAAGAAAAAGGTGGTCGCGATGCACGGTGCGAAGATGCCCGCACATACTCGCGTTGACGCGAGAGACGACTGTCAACTCGTATTCGCAGATCCGCGCGGACGAGTGTGATCGGAAAGGAGAATACGCGATTAAAACAACGCTGATAATCCTGTCAGCATCGGCCGCTCGGCGCCGCTGACGACGGGAGGAATCAGCACGTTCAATGAGAACGTTTGCCGATAGGACGGATGCGAGGTTGCCTCGCGGATGCACGGTACGGAATTGTTTATTTGGTATTGGAGGTTCATCCCGATGGAGCGGGAAGAATGCCTCTCATTAACGCCTGGTCCGTTTGCTTATGACAGCCCTACACGCATCGTTAAGGCATTGATGAGGGGCATGGGACACAATTATTAGGAATATGCATGATCAGCTGAGTACTCTTGATTCCATTACAAACAATTGTTTCCATAACATTCTATAGAGGCAGTCGATCCGACTGCTCCTCATTAACGCCTGGTCCGTTTGCTTATGACAGCCCTACACGGAACGTCAAGGCATTAATGAGAAGCATGGGACACAATTATTAGGAATATGCATGATCAGCTGAGTACTCTTGATTCCATTACAAACACTTGTTTCCATAACATTCTATAGAGGCAGTCGATCCGACTGATCCTCATTAATGCCAGGTCCGTTTGCTTATGACAGCCATACACGGATCGTCAAGGCATTGATGAGAGGCATGGGAGACAATTATTAGGAATATGCATGATCAGCTGAGTACTCTTGATTCCATTACAAACAATTGTTTCCGCAGCATTCGATAGAGGCAGTCGATCCGACTGGCCTTCATTAATGCCTCCGTTTCCCTGTGATAGCCCTACAGGGATCGTCAAGGCATTCATGAGGAGCATGGGATACAAGTGTTAGGAGCAAACAGAGTGCCATGATCAATCGAGCACTTTCGTAAACAGTATTGGCAGTCTATCAGATGGAACAGGTAGAGTGTCCCTCATTAGTGCCTGGTTCGTTTCTCTATAGTAGCCCGACTCCGATCGTCAAGGCATTAATGAGGGCATGCCTCACAATTACTGAAGACAGATGCATGATCAGCCGAACACTTCTACTTCATTCCAAAAAAATGGTGACCACGTAATTAGAGGCACATGAGCTGGACCAAGTAAGACCGTCCGTTTCCCTGTAGTAACCCTACTAAGATGGTCCAGGTATCGACGAGGGACATGACACAAAATAACTGGGGATAGACAGATGCATTAACTACCAAACACTTTTGTTTCAATCCAAAAAAATTGTGACCACATCATTGGAGGTCCATCCGATGGAACAACGTAAACTGCCCGTCATTGATGCCTAGTCCATTTTCCTATGGCAGCCTTACTAAGATGATCCAGTCATAGATGAAAGGCATGACGCGCCATAACTACAGATACACATTTGACAGATGCATGATCTGTCAAACACTTTTATTTAATTTCAAAAATTGTTGGAAAGGGCTAGGTACACTACCTCACATCGATGCCTATTCCGTTTCCCTACAGTAGCCCTACTAGGATATTTCAGGCATCGATGAGGGACATGGTGCACCATTACTCAGGACACACAGATGCATGAACTGCCAAACACTTTTGTTTAATTCCAAAAAAAATTGTGACTACATCATTGGAGATCCATTCTATGGACCAGTTACACTGCCTCTCATTGATGCCTAGTCTGATTCCCTACAGTCACTCCACTCGGATCGTCCAGGCAGCAATGAGGGACATGGTGCACCGTTACTAGGGATACACAAATGCATGATCTGTCAAACACTTTTGTTTAATTTAAAAAAAAAAAAAAGGTGACTACATCATTGGCGATCCATTCTATGGACCACGTACACCGCCTCTCATTGATGCCTCGTCTCATTCCCTACAGTCACCCCACACGGATGGTCCAGGCATCAATGAGGGGCATGTCGCACCATCACCAGGTGCACACAGTGAATTATGATCAGTCGAAGACTTACCGGCCACTCAGGAATTACCGCAGGCAGCAGCGCAACGCTGTCTCGTCTCCCATCGTCCCGCACGGGCCGCGTAAGTGCGTCTTTGGGGTATCCCGGTATATCGCGGTAATGCCGCGACGATTACTGACGGAGTTAGCTTTCCCGAAACGAAATATCCTCTCCGACGGTGCTACACGTAACGACCGTAGGTTTTTCCGGATTCGGCTGGCACGCGTCTAACCGAGTCTCTTTAGCTCTTTCCCGCTTTGGACACCGTAGTGTTTTTTTTTTTTTTTTTTCACCGCTTGCGTTTTAGGCGATCCTTCCCTTGATGGTTCAATTCCGTCCGGTGCAATGTGTGCGACTGTGTGCCGGGGCTCTCTGTATCGCGCTCCTCGTCGTCGTCGACGACGGGGGCAGCGACGGCGACGGAGTCGTGTTTGCCACAGGCACCTCTGGCCTCCTCCTCGTCGGACTTTTGCCGCGAATAACAATGTGTGTGTGTTGCACGTCCTCGGGCAAAACAGCGTGCCGTGCGCTCGTAGGAGCGGATGGAGATGGAAGCGTGAACGGAGCCTCTCGGAGCACTGGCTGTGTTGTGTGTAACCCGCGAGTATCGCCGAGCTGAGAGTCCCCCGATCGTCTCGGGAGACGAATAGGAGAGAGCGCAAAACCGAGAGAGTCTCCCGACTTGCTCACGACGAACGGGCGAGCCAGCTGCCAGATGCCTGGCTCGATACTGGAATCAACTCGTTCGCGCATGTGCCCGAGGACCGAGCCGTTGGCTCGGGGGAACGGAGCGCGCGCGCCATCTGGCGGCGAGCGCGGGGACGCGGAGCGGCGCAGAGGGCGCCACGCGCAGAAGAGCCGCGGAGTCGGCACACAGGCGAGACAACCTTGCCGACGCCTGGCTCGGGAAGGATCACCGAGACAGGTCGCGGCAGTCGCTGGCCGAAAGCGTCCCAAGATTGAAACCAACATGGCGCTGAGAGCTCGGACATGTTTTGTCCACGTGCGTGCGAAACTCACGCTCGTTCTTCTCCACTCGGGGACTGGAAGCCAATCTGCTAACGCATCGGTTTGTTTACTGTAGAAAGTAAAAGACAAATGAAAGTTATTATTAAATTTGAAGGTGAAGGTGTGCTTAAATAAGAAGGAGCATTCCATGTGTAACTGAATATTTATTGTTCCAATTTATTATATTTATTATTTTATTATTTATGTGTTATATATATTTATATATAATTTGTTATAATAAATATAATTAATTATTCTAAATATATTAATTATTTACTATTTTATATTTATTTGAATGCTGTAAAACTGTTTCTTTTTTTTAACATTTTCGTTTGTTTGCTGCGAATATTGTTGCTTTCTCATTCGTAAATAATGTTTCATGGCATAGGAGAAGATTTCTCTTCCATGTTGTGTAAATGGGATGGAAGATTTTTATTTAAACGATACTCGGAGTTTTTACGTATTGGGCAAATGCGGATAGAATAATTGTCATAATTCGGACGGAGTTGACCGTCATATTGGATTAATCTCGAGCACAACTGACTGCAGTCGGATGGTATAGAAGGGCTCCAACCTGTTTACAATACTGTGTTACCAAAGTTGACCGCGTCGCTGCGAGCTAAGCGTGGCGCTAGAATCCTCGTCTCTGCGTCGAATTCTCCGAGGGAATATTGGGAACGGGTGATACACAAAATATACCACTGTGCTTACTGTCTCTCGTACAAAACGATATTTGTAACAATTTCCCTTGTGAAAATATGTCTCTGAATATGCCTAAAAATGTATGTGAATATTTCTGAAAATGTATATGAATATGTCTGAAAATGTATACGAATATGTCTGAAAGTGTATATGAATATGTCTGAAAATCTATATGAATATGTCTGAAAATGTACATGAGTATGTCTGAAAATGTATATGAATATGTCTGAAAATTTATATGAATATGTCTGAAAATTTATATGAATATGTCTGAAAATTTATATGAATATGTCTGAAAATTTACATGAATATGTCTGAAAATTTATATGAATATGTCTGAAAATTTATATGAATATGTCTGAAAATTTATATGAATATGTCTGAAAATTTATATGAATATGTCTGAAAATTTATATGAATACGTCTGAAAATGTATATGAATATGTCTGAAAATCTATATGAATGTCTGAAAATTTATCAGAAATTTCTCTGATTATTTTTTCAACCCCAATTTCGACCAATGAGAGCGCGGTATTTGACATCACGTGGTACAACTAGGTCTAAATTATATCGATAATTTTTCGAAAATTTTCCGGCTAGGTTGCTAGGCGATAAACATTAATTTTTCTGTCACTTGTAACCTATGCGAATGATTAAACGTCAAATTGCTATTCACGAGCATGGACATGAGTGAGCGAAGAAAGCGATTTGGTGATGAATCTCTAGAGAGCATCTCTAAAAAAATCAAACAGAATCTCCCGGCTAATACAGAGAAGAGCAAGAAGTCGATTTGGGCCCAATTTACTGGATTTTGTACAGAGAAAAAATATGTGAAATAAAATAAAACGAAATAAAACCTTGTCAGGAAAATGTTAAATACCACAATCTCATTGGTCGAAATTGAGGTTGAAAAAATAATCAGCCGAATACCCCTCAAGCTTAAAAATTAATCGGGTATTTCCCTCTTGTTTCCCTGCGTAGCATCGATCGAGATAAGTTTTGCTCAAAAATCCCTCGCGCTGCGCGCTCGGGATTTTTTTAAGCAAAACTTATCTCGCTCGTTGCTACGCAACGAAACAATCGGGAAATACCCGATAATTTTTAAGCTCTCGGGGTATTAGAACCGAAAATTCTCGTGAGTATCTCAAAGTTTTCGCACTTTTCAAAAAAAAAGTCAAAGATTTCTCTGAATCGAAATAATCCTGATTATTCTAAAAATCTGTGATTTTCTCTGCCGACTTCTCTTAGTAACTGCGAACTTTGTTACTTTTCTCTGGCTAATAATTTTCTGTATTAACGAACGTTTAGATGGAAAACTCAAATTTTTGCTCAATTACAGCAACATAATGAGAGAGAGAGAGAGAACTCGTAAGTTTTTTGAAATTCTCTGAATCGACATTATCTATGAAAATCATCGCATTTCTGAAAATAAAAGTTTTCTTGTATGTCGACTCTCGGTACGATTAATAGAATGAGTTGATCTTAGAGACGACTCGTATTTTCTCTTAACGTACTTTATCATTGTTATATCATTGTCATATCGTTGTTATATCATTGTTATATCATTGTTATATCATTGTTATATCATTGTTGTATCATTGTTATATCATTGTTATATCATTGTTATATCATTGTCATATCATTGTTACATCATTGTTACATCATTGTTACATCATTGTTACATCATTGTTACACCATTGTTACACCATTATTATATTTCTGTTAAACCTTAGGAGTTTTCCCGCGCTTGTTCAGCGCTGCGAAACATGCGAGCATTCCCCGCGGAGTCGTTAGGTGGCGGTTGGGTGCGCGACTGATTGACTGAGAGGGCACTACTACGGACCACTTCAGTGGCGCTGCCACCGCTCCGTCGGTAAAGTTTCGACGGTCGGACAGTTTCCGTTATTGAGGCGGCTGTGTTGCGCTGTCGGTAAAGCCAGTGTCGTCTTTAGCGATTGTATCCGCTAAAGACCAAGACAGGTCGCGGCAGTCGCTGGCCGAAAGCGTCCCAAGATTGAATCCAACATGGCGCTGAGAGCTCGGACATGTTTTGTCCACGTGAGGCGGCTGTGTTGCGCTGTCGGTAAAGCCAGTGTCGTCTTTAGCGATTGTATCCGCTTAGGGTACACAGTAAAAAAGATTTGTGCATCTACACTCTAAAAACAAGCGTGTTGTTTCAACACGCTTTACGCGCGTAAATCGTGTAGTCACGTTTTACACGCTTCAAGGTGTGTTGATTTTTAACACATGTCAAAGCGTGTAAATTTTACACGCATTACGTGTATTGTTTCAACACGCTTTAAACGCATTTATGCATGTCGTCACTTTTTTTACTCAGTTGTAGGCGTGTTCACCTACCCACCCTCCAACACATATTGAAAAGAAATGGGGCTGTGTACCAACAACGAATTATCTTAAAAATTAATTACACTGATTGACCTTTAATCTCAACCTCAATCTTATCTCTGTTCACATTTGGGATAATGGCAGCTTCTTCGTTAAATTCGACGTGAGAATGCTTTCGAAACACATGCTGCTTGAAAGACTACCAATTTGTAAACGCGACGCCACATCCATATTCGTTGCACTGCACTTTGAACGGTACACCAAATCAATGATTTTGAACAACGTGTTTCAGTAGTTAATTATCAGACGCACCTTCAAAATAGCACACACGACACTTGAAAATATCGGGCGGCCTGTCCATGATCATGCTGTACGATGTACGAATCCGCCATATTGCGATTGAATCAAACGCATATGCAAGTGTGTTGATTTCCTGGTGTTTTCATATGTAAAGTGTGTTGTATATCTAGCGTGTACCTGTGCACCAAGTGAGTTGTTCGGCCGTAAACGCGTTGAAACAACACACATTACGTGCCTTCCAATTAAGCGCGTTCTACAGCAAAGCACTAAGAAGTGTGTTGCACAGGGAATCCAGCAAAGATGCCATGCAAGCGTGTTGTTTCAACACGCGAGCGGCCAACACGTATTTTATTGATGCACTTGGTTGGCGCAACACATGTAATATGTGTGTTGCGAGTTGTTTCAACACACTTGACAACACGCTTGTTTTTATAGTGTAACCAAACCTTTCTTGTCCACAAACGTCCACAATGATTTTGTTGCTGTTTTTACAAAAAAAAAAAAATATTCGTAAAATTGACAGACATTTTTGTTAAATGGACAAGATTTTTTATTTTTTTTGTAAAATTAAAAAGAAAAAAACTGTGGACATTTGTGGACAGGAATAATTGGCACCTCTTTTACTTTGTAGCTATGTCGATACGCCGAATTCGGACATCGGCGTCTATATGACATAAAACATTAATTATATGTGGTACTTTGTCTGCGTCAATGATATTATAAAAAACAATAATTGAGAATCCATGAAAATGTTCGCAATTAGATTGAAACGATTATTTGTAAGCAGATTATTTGCATAGCTGGGTAAAGTACCGAAAAGTACTTAAAGTACTAAGTATTAAGTGCCGCAAGTACTTTAAGTACAAAGTAATTTCCGTACTCAAAGTACTTTTTATAAAATACAAAGTACAAAGTACTTTTTCCTCTTAAGCGGAAGAGGCGGAGTTCCACGAGTACGAAATTTGCAGAAGATTTTTCAAATCAAACGGCCCTGTTCATGACATTTTTTTCAAAACGTCCAAACTCTTTGTTTCCAATTCTTGGTAACAGATTTAAATGAAAAATCTTGGATTAGGAGTAAAATAATTGTTATATTATTTCAGCCTTGAAACAAAAAAAATAAAATCGAGTGAAAATTTTTCAATTTTTGAGCCACTTTCAGAACCAATATTTTTTCAAAACGTCCAAACTCTTGGGTTCCAATTCTTGGTAACAGACTAATCGACTGGACTACAACGTCTGGACCCTAGGGTAGTGAGTGGAGGTCGGCTGGGATGTATGACAACTAAATCTGGGATGTATGAAACTAGTATAGTGGCGGAAAATGAGAAAGGTCTCGATTTTATGCATCAAAAATCGTATTTTTTGTATTTAAATCGAAAATATTGGGCTGGGAGTAAAATAATTGTTATGTTCGTGTTCAGCGAGAAAAAATACGTTGGATATAGTGTTGAAACAAAAAAAAATCGAGTGAACAACGATTTTTCGATTTTTGAGGCATTTTTGAAAAAACGTCGATTTTTGTGATTTTCGAAGGTCGATATCTCGGCTCCCAATGGAGCTAGGGAACATCCGACACAAGATAAGATTTTGTTCGAAGTTCTAGAAGCGTTTTATCGGGGAGTTTCGTTGAAAATCGCAAAAATGAACTGAAAAAGGGGTAGCCATGCAATTTTTTGACAATTTTTTTTTTTCTTATCTGAAAATGAACTGCCACGTATTTTCAACGTATTTTTTCCCGCTGAACACGAATCCGCTGGCTTTTTTTTTTGGGTCTAAAGTACAATGAGACATTGAAAATCTCGATTTTATGCACGAAAAATCGTATTTTTGGGATTTACATGGAAAATATTGAATTGGGAGTAAAATCATTTTATGAGACAGACATTTTTTTACGTTACGAAATGGGTGTAATTTAATTTTCACATGGTTTCCTCATTTATTACAATTTTGAGCATAGCTTCCTCATTGAGGAAGCTATGCTGAAAATTGTACAACTACTTTGGTCTTAGTACTCAGTAATAGTACTTACAGTACCGAAAAGTACTTCGATACTTTAAGTACGTATTTGAAGTACCAAATAAGTACTCTGTACTTTAAGTACTGCTCTGTTGGTATGCTGAGTGACGAGTGACGCGGGTCGGCGCGACGGTAGAACAGTGGAAAACGTTTCTTATGATAAGTCGGTAAATGATTTTTTTTTAACCTTGAAAAAATTCACGAGGTCGCACGGATGTGTGATGAACAGAGCCTGTAAGTTTGAAAAAAATCGATCGACGACTTCTTTGAAAAAAAAAAAAAAAATCCCGAAGGGAGCTCGTTTTGGGTCGCGAGTTTTCGGATTCCTACCTTGCCCGCGGTCGGTAATGTAGAATCGCGTTTTTGCCAAGTGCCGCAGATCTGGCGGCTCTTCTAGTCTCGAAGACTCACCACGAGGTTGATCAATGAGTCGACAGACGCAGATCCGATATTTGCATTTTCATCGGTGTAGAGCGAGGCAAAACGGACCCGTTCCAAAATATAACGAAATTTTGATAACTTCTATTTTCAGACTTTATTGTGATCGTCGACTCTTTAAAATACCACCCGGCTAAAATGGTCCATTTTGCAAATGAGCGCAGATTTATTTTGGGTCAAATATAAATATAAATATAAATATAAATATAAATATAAATATAAATATAAATATAAATATAAATATAAATATAAATATAAATATAAATATAAATATAAATATAAATATAAGTATAAATATAAATATAAATATAAATATAAATATAAATATAAATATAAATATAAATATAAATATAAATATAAATATAAATATAAATATAAATATAAATATAAATATAAATATAAATATGTTGTCTAAACCAAGGAATCTCCCCGAACCACTGTTAACAAATTGCCCAAAAAAGCACCATTCTTTTTCACCCCTCGCGTAATTCCTTTCCACTCCACCCCCCCCCCCCCCCCCGCCGCCCCATTTCTTTTCGCACAAAACGAAAACACTACATAACGTCTCTGTTTCTTCGCGCCAGCTGAACTTTCTCCCGTCTCCAACTTTCGTAGTTACAATATATATATATATATATATATATATATATATATATCGCAGCTGCAGACGACACAGTGGGCCAAGAACGAGGACTCCGGTGCGAGAAAAGTCCCCGTCGGCTTTTCGAGCCTCGGAGCTAATGGCCGTCGCCGTAGTTGTTTTCTTGGTCGTACCTGCACGGAATAAACTGAGGATGAAGAGTCGCACTGAAAAAAAAAAAAAAAAAAAAAAAATACAGAAAGCGAACAGTCATGTGATGTTGAGACTCGGATTGTAAATCTGGACGTGTAGTATTTAACTCCACCCGAAAGGTCTTCCCGGAATAACGCCGCATGAAGTACATTTTTCTCCCGAGAGGAAAAAAGCTTTTTTTTTTTTTTTTTTTTACAAGACGAGGTACAGAGATGAGGAAGCCGCGGCCGTGCCGCCACGCGGTTAAGGAGTTTCTCCTTCCTCGCCGTCGTTATCCCGTCCGAGCTCGTATTTTCTTTCCGAACGACGTGAGTCCTCGACGAACCGCAAGCTTGCAAGTGTCTCGCTACCGAAAGGCGAGTACGGCCTTCTCCAATTTTTTTTTTTTTTAGCGAGGCTTAAACCAACGAGGCGCTCCATGAGCTCCTCACAGCCGAAGCCGCTTCCTTCTCTCAGTCTCCGATGCGATATCCGCAACCGCCGACGACGCACTCACGTGATTTTATTTTGTGATTTTACGATTACGCGACGGTGTCCCTCGTTCCCTCTCCGTGCGATCTCGCGCCCCGATACGCCGCTCGAGGGTCGGGCAACGGCGCAAGGGGGACGGAACTTTAATGACGAGAAGAGAAACTGCCTCGTCGACGGGGCGAGGTGACAACGATGATCTACTGTGCGCGGACTGTCTATATTCACGGTGAACTGCGAACTTTTCGCAGTCCTCGCTGCTTTATGTACTCGGCGACGTGGGGCGAAGTGCATTATCCCAGACGACTCTGAGAGTTTCATCGACTTCTATAATAATAATAATAATAATAATAATAATAATAATAATAATAATAATAATAATAATAATAATAATAATAATAATAATAATAATAATAATAATAATAATAATAATAATAATAATAATAATAATAATAATAATAATAATAATAATAATAATAATAGTTGTTGTTGTTGTTGTTGTTGTTGTTGTTGTTGTTGTTGTTGTTGTTGTTGTTGTTGTTGTTGTTGTTGTTGTTGTTGTCGTTGTTGTTGTTGTTGTTGTTGTTGTTGTTGTTGTTGTTGTTGTTGTTGTTGTTGTTGTAAAAGTTGCGAGGCGCCTTCAATCGTACGGAGTTCAAAACGACACGCATTAAGGTAGTCCTTGCGAATAGTGTTCACTTCGCATAAGTTTCAGAGAAATGAGAGCAAATTGCAAACACTTCAGGATGATATAAAAATCTGAAAAAAATCAAGCATATTAAAGGTGCTGAAAAGATTAATTTTGCATAATAATAATTCCAAAATGTTATTAACAAATTGATGAAAAATAAAATTGTTCACCAAATATCTCGGAAACCTAACTTTTTTTTTATGAAAATTATTTGTTCATTTTTTGGAATACGTATGAATTTTTTCAGATTTTTAAATTCACTTTGATTTTTTTTTTTTAATGGGAAAAACGTGTAGAAAAACAGAAAATTCAAGGTGAATTTAAAGATCTGAAAAAATTCATACGTATTCAGAAATATGAACGAACAATTTTCATTTAAAAAAAAGTTAGGTTTCCGGGATATTTGTTGAACAATTTTATTTTTCATCATTTTGTCAATAACATTTTAGAATTATTATTATGCAAAATTAATCCTTTCGACATCTTTAATACACTTGATTTTTTTCAGATTTTTATACCATCGAGAAGTGTCTACAATACCCTCTCATTTCTCTGAAACTTAAGTGAACTGAACACTATTCGCAAGGACTACCTTAAAGTTAACATATAAATACTGTACACCACAATTAATGCACATTTGTATGCGCCACTTTAAGGAGGTTGGAGCGCTTCACAATAGTCAATTGGGTGCTTTATTTTTAAAGTCGTTTATACAAACTTTTACGCTTAGGTCCGGAAAAAAAGACATCGAAGTCCGGAAAAAAAGACACATAAAAAAACGAAAAGAAAAGACACGAAAACTGAAGCTCAAACCGTACGGGAGCAAACGCGAAATCGTGAACCACAAACAATGTCACCTCCGGCCGTCCACCCTTGCGAATGCATTGGAGTCCCGGTGGGCGACAGTTAATTTTTGTTTCGTCGGTATTAACAACCGGACTAATCTGGAGGTCGATGGAACCGACCTCCACAGGGCTGATTTTTGTTTCGCCGGAATCGGCCAAACCGGACTAAACTGGAGTAGTATTGCCGCGAGACAATACAAGACGAGAATGTGTGTTCTCTCGTATTGTATCGACTAGTAGATAAAAATTATCGTCTCGTCTTGTATCGAATATTCAGAGAAAAACCATTTCTTGTCTCGAATTATTTTCGACAAGAATTAAATAGTCTCGTCTCGTTTCGATTATTTGTAATTATTCTGATTTTCAACATTGTCTCCCTGATGCAAACAAAAATAATAAATGTGTGTCCTCATGAATGCACGTTAGTAAGTAAAAAACGCTGTACATCATGTTAGAATTTTAAGGAATCCAACGATTCCAGAAAAATGTCATTCAGTTCACACGTTCATAATTTTAATTATATCGCGGATAGACAATAGGTTGAAAGACCGAAGAGAATCGATTTCCATAGGCCTTCTTTGTGAGTGGCTAAAAATCGGTGAAATTCGCGTTTTTCATGAATAACTCGCTTCCACTTGATCCTACTGTCAAGATAGTTATTATCAATTTTAAAGGTGATACAATTATCTACAAAATTAACAAGAAAAAGACCGAACGATCAGTAATATTGGAATTGAACGTATCTTTATATCTTTCATTTTAGCGAATAACTTATTTCCAGTGCATCCTATAAAAAAAAAGGATTCTGTACTTTTGTGGACTGAAATTTCTTGCATCAAAAAAAAAATTATCTTTGTACCGTCAAAAATGAGTTCGCTACAACTGATAGAAGTTGGACTAGTGGTCTACACGTCTTTCACTGCGAAGTACAGATCACGCAAATCATGCCAGGGGTTGTTTATTTTTTTTTTTTTATGTGGATATTTTTATCGTATTTAGAATTGATAACAACTATTTTAGTTGTAGAGCAAAGCTGGGCAAAATACTCGAAAGTAATTAAAATACAAAATACTATATGTATTTAAAATATAAAATACTTTTTGTATTTTAAATACATTTATAAGTACCTTTTTAAATACTTTTTTAAAATCAATACGGGATGCCTGGACAGGGTGGGACAGGGTGGGACAGGGCGGGACAGGGTGGGACGGGGTAGGACAGGGTGGATTTTGGACGGCTGAGCCAGCTTGGTCACGCTCGCCCATCCATCCATCCCGACCGTCCATCGATCCATCAATCCATCCATCCCGTCCGGCCTAACCGTGTACACCCAAGAAAACCAAAAGTATTTTGTATTTTGTATTTTGAAAAATACCTAAAATACCAAAAAGTATTTGAGTATTTAAAATATGTATTTAAAATACTGAAAATAAATCAAGTATTTAAAATACTGCCCAGCTCTGTTGTAGAGTAGACCGGAAACGAGATATTAAAAATAAACAAAAATTGCTTTTTTTATTTTAGTATTGGCCTCATATCCGTATCAATCATGTTTTTTTTTTTTATAATATCAGATGAATATGTAACCGTCTCATGTTGAAAAAAAAGAAGTTGGTGTTGTGGGCAAGTTTTTGTAAACGATTCGGACAACGGCATTCCACTTTGAATTATTGGAACTACGAAACCTATTAGCCGCGCGATGATGATTTTTTTGTTAATTTTGTACGTCGTTTCATCAGCATTTAGTTCATAGTTATTATTTTGTCAGTAGTTTCAAGTGGGAGTGAGTTGTTCGTGAAAAACGGGAATTACACCGATTTTTGTTTGTTTGTTATTTTTGAATAAACAAAATAACTTCCCTAATTGTAGAAAACTTAGGACATCGTTATTGTGACCCAATAGAAGGGTTTAAAACGATAAGACTATTTGTCGAGGTTAATGCACCGCAAAACAGTTCATTGATTAAACTACGTATACAACCATTAATACAAATATAAACATATTAATTATCTTCAGTTATTCTTTAAAAAAAAATTATCTTCGTACCGTCAAAAATGAGTTCGCTACAACTGATAGAAGTTGGACCAGTGGTCTACACGTCTTTCACTGCGAAGTACAGATCACGCAAATTATGCCAGGGGTTTTTTTTTTTTTTTTTTTTTTTAATGTAGATATTTTTATCGTATTTAGAATTGATAACAACTATTTTAGTTGTAGAGTAGACCGGAAACGAGATATTAAAAATAAACAAAAATTGCTTTTTTTATTTTAGTATTGGCCTCATATCCGTATCAATCATGTTTTTTTTTTTTATAATATCAGATGAATATGTAACCGTCTCATGTTGAAATATAAGAAGTTGGTGTTGTGGGCAAGTTTTTGTAAACGATTCGGACAACGGCATTCCACTTTGAATTATTGGAACTAGGAAACCTATTAGCCGCACGATGATGATTTTTTTGTTAATTTTGTACGTCGTTTCATCAGCTTTTGTTCATAGTTATTATTTTGACAGTAGTTTCAAGTGGGAGTGAGTTGTTCGTGAAAAACGCGAATTACACCGATTTTTGTTTGTTTGTTATTTTTGAATAAACAAAATAACTTCCCTAATTGTAGAAAACTTAGGACATCGTTATTGTGACCCAACAGAAGGGTTTAAAACGATAAGACTATTTGTCGAGGTTAATGCACCGCAAAACAGTTCATTGATTAAACTACGTATACAACCATTAATACAAATATAAACATATTAATTATCTTCAGTTATTCTTTAAAAAAAAATTATTTTGCATTTGACTATATCCTTATAGTATTGTTTTTCCACTTTTTTTTTTCAGATCGATATCTCGACATTCTCGACTTTTCGAATCGACTCACGACACACGTCTCTCTCGTTTCGTATCGTCGCAAGCGAGAGGAGTCAATCGTTCTCTCGTCTCTTCTCTCGACTTTTTAGTTTCGTCTCGTCTCGTTTCTCTCGTCTCTTGCGGCGACGCTAAACTGGAGGTCGATGGAACCGACCTCCGCAAGGACAAAACGCAAAACGATAAAAACGGGAACTGAACGGTAACGAGTTAACACCAATACACTCGCGAGAGCAAACGTTGTCGAAAATGCAAGGTTTCGTCAGGGTGTAGGTTGCGGCAGAAGGGTCGCGATCCTTCGCCAATAAAGCAACGCGAAATCTATGCTAACGAGAGCTCAACATTTCCAAAACGAGAACAATTAATGTGGTTGGCTGTAAAGCCACGAGATCGCACCTGCGTGCATCGGGAGCGCTCAGCTGACCGAAGGTTCGAGCGAGCGTAACGACAGCGAGAACGAATCCCATACGCGATCGTGAAAATTACACTGTAAAGAAAGAATTTAAATTTAATGTACCAGAGAATTTGAAATTCACAAACTCGCTACATTAAACGAAAATTAATGTACCCTGAATTGCAAATTTGCAAATCTTCAGTAGAATTTATGTCCCGTACATTAAAATGAATTATGTTTTCATTAACATTACAGAAATTGTTCCTTAAAACTATGTTTAAAGAACTTTTTTTTTTGAAATTTAAAGAACTTTTTTGGAAATTGCTGTACCATTATTAAAATTTATATAAAATTTTATATAATTTACTCGTTTGGTTGTGTCAATTGCGTATAGTAGTTTCTGCGATTACAATGTTGGTTCAAAGTCAACCAAAACTTCATTACATCAACATTTTTTTTTATTTTTTTTATTCAATCGTATATACAATGTCACCATACAGAAGGTATATTATTTCGACTTGAACGTATATTTGGTTAATTTGAAAAAAAAATATGATTCAATGTGTTCGTATACTATATATGAACATTTGTCATCTTGAAAATGATTTTATCAATTCGGCAAGACGTTAATGTAGTCACCCGCACAAAATAGAAAGTATTAAAAGAGTATTACATTGAAAGTATTAGAAGTATGTCGTATTGGACTGAACAATACTAAAATTATACTTCGCGAATGACTACGAAGTATGAAACTAGTATATGAAAGGATAATAGGTATCACGTATTAAGTTAATATACCACGAAATATTCGAGTATTAAGTCTGGACCACGGACCATGGACCAGGAACCCACGAACCCACGGACCCATGGACCCATGGACCACGAACCCATGGACCCATGGACCATGAACCTATGGACCCATGGACCACGAACCCATCAATCCATGGACCCATGCACCCATAGACCCATAGACCCACAGACCCACGAACCCACGGACCCACGGACCCACGGACCCACGGACCCATGGAACCACGGATCCCACGGACCCACGAACCCACGGAACCACGGATCCCACGGACCCACGGACCCATGGGTCCATTCGCGAAATATAATTTTAGTATTATTCAGTCCAATACGACATATTCCTAATACTTTCAATTTAATACTTTCAATTTAATACTTTCAATTTAAGGAGGGAGTCTCGCTGAGGGTGACTTCGCATAAGTTCGACAAAAATAATAGAAAAATTGCAAGTACTTCTTGATGGTATAAAAATCTGAAAAAATTCATGCATACTAAAGGTACTGAGAAGATTAATTTTGCACAATAATAATTACAAAATGTTATTAACAAATTGATGAAAAAAATAATTGCTTAACAAACTTGCCCGTAACCCAACTTTTTTTTTCGTGAAAATGATTCGTTTATTTTTCTGAATACGTATGAATTTTTTCAGATATTTCAGTAATCGTTGATTTTTTTTTTTTCCTGGAAAAATCAACGATTACTGAAAAATCTGAAAAAATTCATGCGTATTCAGAAAAATAAACGAATCTTTTTCACGAAAAAAAAAGTTGGGTTGCGGGTAAATTTATTAAGCAATTATTTTTTTCATCAATTTGTTAATAGCATTTTGTAATTATTATCGTGCAAAATTAATCTTTTCAGTACCTTTAGTATGCATGAATTTTTTCAGATTTTTGTACCATCAAGAAGTACTTGCAATTTTCTCTTATTTCTGTCGAAATTATGCGAAGTCAGCGCGCAGCGAGACTCCCTCCTTAATACTTTCAATTTAATACTTTTAATTTAAGGGCATGTGACACAAACTCAATCGGTAACAAATCGCCTTCCCTATTTTCTCCAAAATGATTGATGCGACGAGCAAAAGCAAATTAGGTTTTCATACTTATATCTATTTACTACAAAAACCTAATTTGATTTTGGTCGAAGCATCAACCATCACGGAGAAAATAGTGAAAGCGATTTGTTACCATCGGAGCATCGTTACGTGTGTTACGTGTGTGTCACATGCCCTTAATACTTTTCATTTAATACTTTCTTTTTTGCGCGGGCGGCGGTGTTTTCAACATACCGACATTCGCACATTAGCATTTTCTTGCACGCGATTATTGATACACATTAATAGTAAGCACATTTTAGACATGTCCGTCTCGTTCGATTTAGAAATCTTCGTCTTCGGGATTAAAATGTCCGTCTCGTAAAATTATTTTACTCCCGACCCAATATTTTCCATTTTAATCCCAAAAATACGATTTTTCGTGCATAAAATCGAGATTCTCAATGTCTCACTGTACTTTGGTCCCAAAAAAAAAAAACCAGCGGATTCGTGTTCAGCGGGAAAAAATACGTCGAAATAGGTGGCAGTTCATTTTTAAAAACGAACAAAAAAATTTCGTCAAAAAATTGCGAAAGCGAAACCGCTTTCGAGTCCATTTTTCGAGTTTTTCAATGTTCTGAAACTACCCGATAAATCGTCTCTGGAACTTTGGATAAGACCTTATCTTGTGTATTTTTTTCCCGCAGAACACGACGAGCACCTCGGATTTTTCCTAGCTCCATTCGGAGCCGAGATATCGATGTTTGGAAATCACGAAAATCGAAGTTTTTTTCAAAAGTCGCTCAAAAATTGAAAAATCGTTGTTCACTCAATTTTTTTTTTTTTTCTTTCAAGGCCATATTTGACGTATTTTTTCCCGCTGAACACGACTATAACGATTATTTTACTCCCAACCCAATATTTTTCATTTGAATCTCAAAAATACGATTTTTTGTGCATAAAATCGAGAGATTTCTCACTTTCGGCCACTGTACTAGATCCATTCGTCCCAGATTTAGTTGTTACACATCCAGTCGACCTCAACTCACTACCCCAAGGTCCAGTCGTCGGAGTTCAGTCGATTAATCTGTTGTCAAGAATTGGAAACGAAGAGTTTGGAGGTTTTTAAAAAAATTTTGGTCCTGAACAGGGCCGTTTGATTTGAAAATTCTTCTCCAAATTTCGTACTCGTAAAACTCCGCCTCTTCCGATTAAGAAGACAAAGTACTTTGTACTTAAAGTACACGCGGTACTTAGTACTCAGTATTTTAAGTACTTTTCGGTACTTGGCCCAGCTCTGCTTGAAATAATCGGAAAATCCTGATTACCGATATTTCAAAAACAGAAAAGTCAATGTTCCGAATTAAAAAAAAAAAAAAAAAAAAAAACATGAAAGAATAAATTACAGAAAGCCCGACATACCGATTGAAAATTCGGGAGAATGGATCGTCAGAATCGAGGCTAAAAATCTACGTTCTCGAATTGTATTTATTTATTTATTTATTTATTTATTTATCTACGGGACGAACCCTTTTACAATTTTCATTAAACAGTTTATAATAATAATACAAATATTAAACAAAAAATAAATTGTGTGTAAATATAACTCCATCACAATATAATCATCTTATTTTCTAATAATATATTCATCTCTTTGTAAAAAAAAAATCTTTGTAAAAAAACATCTCTTGCTAAAAAAAAAAAAAAAATAAATTCATTTTTTTTAGGCGTCCATTTTGCCCCATAGGTTAATTTCGTCCCACTCTCCGGCTATCCTCATAACGTACAAAAATCAATCCCAAAAAATTACAACATTTTCGGTCCTAATAAAAAATGTAAACAGCGACATGAGATTAAAAAAAAAAATCGTTATTGCCGTCTATAAAAAGGATCTTAAAAATAAAATAAAAATAGTTGGATTCAATTTAACCGGCATTCTATTTGCTCCACACATTCCACACACGGTAAAAAATGATTTTGTACAATCGGAATGCGAAATTTCGTAAAAATAATTTTTGTCAAATAAGTGACAAACGCGTTTGTTACTTCTTCGAATGTACGATACTGTCCTTTTATTTCCCGTGTCATTGACAATTTTAATTTGTACTTTCATTTGTAAAACTACAAAATTAACAAATAAAAAATTTTTGACGTTTGTGGAAAATAAATTTTTGTAAAAAGTACAAACTTTTTTTTACTGTCCATCCTCCAATTACCACCTCAATTCAGTTATAAAAGAAAAATAATAAAAAAAAGAAACAATAATCCACAATTTCTCGAATGTCTGACGTCGACACAATTCGAAATCGCGAAAGCGTGTGTCGGGCGAGAGAAAAAAAAAGTCTCATCCTCCCGGGGCGTGGAACAGATTTTTTTCTTTCATTCCAGCTTGTTCCTTTCGCCGTCTCACACGCTTCATTTTTTTTGTATCCCTCCCACCGCCTCGTCGTTACGAACGAACGAGCTCGGTAGAGGCGTAAAAGCGTAAACCCCGAGGTTTTGAATATGCATGCGACAGTTTCCTTTTTTCGGGTCGGAGAGGCGGCAGTGCGAGGCCCGTCGTCGCCCGTACGAAGTGAGGACGTTTTCTATGCCGACCCTACGGTTGCCTATGCACCGTGCGATAACGGCTCTCGCGGAGCTTCTGGCTCCTCCGGTAGAATTAACTCAGCACTACCCGGGTCCACCTTTGATGTCGGCCGACTGGCGGGTTACTCCATTTCGCCGTGCATCACCGCTATCCGACCCCAGCACACCTCTGCTCGGCGACCGGGCGACCGGCTCGTCGTCGTCCTTGTTCTCGGAATCGTACACGTGTAACACTC
Organism: Amblyjoppa fuscipennis; assembly: GCA_963575735.1. Lineage (NCBI taxonomy): Eukaryota > Metazoa > Arthropoda > Insecta > Hymenoptera > Ichneumonidae > Amblyjoppa > Amblyjoppa fuscipennis. The sequence goes on from OY754497.1 coordinate 8,155,457, forward strand.
TTCGTACATTCGCAGATCAGGATCGGTGTTCAATTTCGGGGAGGTGGAGCCTCCTTTTGTCTCGCCCGAGCGAGGCTCAGTTGGCGAGACTGTAATTCATTTTTTTGTTTTTTTTTACTTGATAAGATCTTCGGGATCGATTCTGAGGGGAAAGTGTCGGTATCCTATAAAGTGGAGAGACTTTAAGCCGGATTGATGTTATATAGTTCGCAATCTCGATTCGGGACGATTCGGGACGATTCGGGACGATTCGGGACGATTCGGGACGATTCGGGACGATTCGGGACGATTCGGGACGATTCGGGACGATTCGGGACGATTCGGGACGATTCGGGACGATTCGGGACGATTCGGGACGATTCGGGACGATTCGGGACGATTCGGGACGATTCGGGACGATTCGGGACGATTCGGGACGATTCGGGACGATTCGGGACGATTCGGGACGATTCGGGACGATTCGGGACGATTCGGGACGATTCGGGACGATTCGGGACGATTCGGGACGATTCGGGACGATTCGGGACGATTCGGGACGATTCGGGACGATTCGGGACGATTCGGGACGATTCGGGACGATTCGGGACGATTCGGGACGATTCGGGACGATTCGGGACGATTCGGGACGATTCGGGACGATTCGGGACGATTCGGGACGATTCGGGACGATTCGGGACGATTCGGGACGATTCGGGACGATTCGGGACGATTCGGGACGATTCGGGACGATTCGGGACGATTCGGGACGATTCGGGACGATTCGGAATGATTCGGGACGATTCCAATTCTTCATTCTCCACGGTTCCGACTCGACACAAGTTCGACTCTACACATTCACCAACTCACACCCTAGTTAACGTGTTCAATCAACAACAATGATCGTCGTCATTTTGCCCCATCGATACATCGGGGATCGTCTCGCCTGTTTTGCCCCACCGTTCAATAAAAAAATTATTGGAAAATCGTGTTTTTCTCCAACGGTCCCATTTTGCTTCGCTCGCCCTTACACTGAGCGAGCAAGGTTCTGCTACGAAACTTCTGGCCCTGCGAACCAGAGTTCTACAGTAAATACCAGTCGGGTAGGCTGGTTAATTTTTGTATAAATCGCATTGTCTGCACACCGTTAAAAATTTCTGTTTGAAAATTCATAAAATGTAAATGAAGGTTTATGCATGTGGGGCATTCCATACCGATTCTACCTACGCCGGACCCTCGACCCCTTCAATTCGGTTGGTAATTTTTTTATAATATTGTTCTAACTATAAAAATTACTCCATTTTTTTTTAATTTGCATTAATTGCAATTTTTCAAAGTGAACATATTTTCAGCCGGAATTAAAAATTCTGAAAAAAAATTGAAAAATCCTGTATTTGATATGAAATTTTTTAAGCCTAAACCCAGAATGGTAAAACGTTTGCTTCTAGATGTTTTTTGACCTTTGCCTTCTTTTTTTAAATGCGCATATTGTTAGCCCAAATTAAAAAATCTGAAAAAATTCTCAAAAATCCTGTATCAGATATGAAAATTTTCAAGCCTAGAGCGAAATTGGCATCACATTAGCTTCTATTTGTTTTTATTTTTTTAATATAATTTTAAATCGTTTTAAATAATTAAAAAAAACAAAAAAAATAGAAGCTAATAGGATACCACTGTCGTTCTAGGCTTGAAAATGTTCATATCTGATACAGGATTTTTGAGAATTTTTGCAGATTTTTTCATTTGGGCGAACAATATATTTACTTAAGGTAGTCCTTGCGAATAGTGTTCATTTCACTTAAGTTTCAGAGAAATGAGAGGGAATTGTAGACACCTCTCGATGGTATAAAAATCTGAAAAAAATCAAGTGTATTAAAGATGTCGTAAGGATTAATTTTGCATCATAATAATTCTAAAATGTTATTAACAAATTAATGAAAAATAAAATTGTTCAACAAATATTCCGGAAACCTAACTTTTTTTTTCAATGAAAATTGTTCATTCATATTTCTGAATACGTATGAATTTTTTCAGATTTTTAAATTCACCTTGAATTTTCTGTTTTTCTACACGTTTTTCCCATAAAAAAAAAATAAATAAATCAAAGTGAATTTAAAAATCTGAAAAAATTCATACGTATTCGAAAAAATGAACAAATAATTTTCATTAAAAAAAAAGTTAGGTTTCCGAGATATTTGGTGAACAATTTTATTTTTCGACAATTTGATGATAACATTTTGGAATTATTATTAAGCAAAATTAATCTTTTCAACATCTTCAATGTGCTTGATTTTTTTTCAGATTTTTATAACATCCAGAATTGTTCACAATTTGCTCTCATTTCTCTGAGACTTATGCGAAGTGAACACTATTCGCAAGGACTACCTTAAAAAAAGAAAGCAAAGCTCAAAAAAAAAAAATCTAGTAACAAACGTTTAACCATTCTGGGTTTGGACTTAAAAATTTTCATATCCGATACAGGATTTTTCAGAATTTTTTCAGAATTTTTTATTCCAGCTGAAAATATGTTCACTTTGGAAAAATTGTAATTAATGCAAATTGAAGAAATAAATTAAAAAAAAAAATTCGGAGTGGTTTTTAGAGTTAGAACAATATTATTAAAAAATTACCAACCGAATTGAAGAGGTCGAGGGTCCGACGTAGGTCGAATCGGTATGAAATGCCCCATATACAGTATGTGAAATTTCATTGACACGTATGTAATGATATTGCGTTAACGTCATATTAAAAATATTATTGTTTGTATAATATTTGTAATAGTAACATAATTTTCATATACGAATGTCAAAGCGGTGCGGTGGTCTAGTGGTTAGCGTGCTCGCCTCTGAGACCTAAGCATCGGGAGGTCGACGGTTCGATTCCCGGCTTCGTATGTTTCGCCGAGAAGGGAAAAAAAAACATGGACGAGACGAAGCTCCAGATATATACATCGGTCACTCACACTCAGTTACCGCGGTTCGAGTGTCCGATGTATATAGCTGTACTTCATTGTTTTCATTGTCGGTGAGACGCGACAAGGCTCCGACGTCGGTAATCGAACCTGAGACCGCATCGGCGTAGGGGACGTAGCGTACCCATCACCCGGGACGCCGAGTCTGTGTATCAGACTGGACGCTCCGCAATAGCTATCCCTGGCCAGGGTGTAAGCTATCGTGTTCGGGCTTCGTGGCACCGGGGTATGGTGCATCATAACGATGCTTCTAGGTATACCAGGCGACTATCCTAGAATACTTGGAGCCTTGCCTCCTGAACCTGGGGCTCTGAGGAGGCCGACAATGATATCCCTAGCATGACTACATTTAGGGATGCCGGGGGACGGAGGACTAGGCCAACGATACTCTGAGCAACTGGCAACCCAAAGAAGGGATGCGGTGGTGCGGAAGTACTGGCCCAGATACCCTGTACACCCGGTAATAGCCCACGAAGGGTTGCTGGAGCAGGGGGGACTGACCAAGATACCCTGAGCAACCGGCAACGCCGAGAAAAGATGCTGGGAGACGGGGGACAGGCCAAGTTACACTGAGCAACCGGCAAACCCACGAAGGGATGCTTGGGACCGGGGGACTGACCAAGATACCCTGAGCAACCGGTAATCCCTAATGAGAAAGGTGTCAAGTCGCAGAAGTAGGTGCGAAAAAAGTCAATGACATGACGAGGGACGCCTGTCGGTTGTGTTCCGCGTATGAGGAACACAACGTGGACAATTAGGGCGGTGCGAGTGCCCCACGGGGCCCGAGTACAATGGTCCAGCAGGACTGAGTGCTCGTATCGCTAAACAAAAACAACATATACGAATGTCTTAATTTTCAATGCCATCACCGTTAAATTTTAATATACTGATGTTTCATTTGAAATTAAATTATTGAAATTCAAATACAATGTACATGAATTCTAATTTCATGTAGCTTTGTATATTAAACGTGTTGTAAATTTCATAAAATTTTGTACAGTGCACATAATTCATCGCTAAGTATATATTGTGAGTACACTTAAAGCAAAATCTTTAAACCCTTCATTGCGCATGCATCTTGGGCCATTCGCTATTCCGTGAGAGGCACGCTAGCTCTCTGCGTCATTCCCTTCTATTTCCACACGGCAGTACGACGAGGTCTGCGTTCCCGATTAAAAAGCGAAAGCCTAGCAGTCGAAAGCGAGGCTGTTCATTTATGGCAATTACCGAGCGAACTCGAATAGACGTAACGGGAGATTTAAAACAGAGCTCCGCAAATACACTAAGTACATGAAGTAGGTATTGAAGTACCAAGAACGGAGTCGGTGGACAGAGCTCAAAACTTCAGCTATCAAGCTCTGCCAATACTCAATACATCGGTACTCAAGAACTACCCGGTGATCGATAGTTCAAGTACTTGCTGCTTCGATACCGTAATTCAAGTACTTGGCACAATATTCAGGGCCTGGGATGGCTTCTGGAGAGATTTTTGTATACACTGAGAGAAGGATCTAGTAAAAAAAAAAATACTGTTAATCCAAGAAAAATTACCATAGCACATAGTTGAGCGTTAGGGCGCCACCTGTGGTAGGATGTTACGTCCCGGCCCAGGCTACTGACACTCGAAGCTTTTACAATACGAGAAATATTCACGCCGAATGTCGCCGTCAAAACTATGCCGAAGCGTGGCGCTACTTGTTCTATGAGTGTTACGGGCCGATCCGATTGGATGACTGGTAACTTTTATATTCCGGACTCCGAGTGTTGATTCGTTGCTGCCTAGCGAATTGAAATCCGACTCTTAACGCGGGAGATTTATAAGAGGTTTAAGGTAGCTATGTCGCTTCGCGCTCATTTCGCATAAGTTCGAGAAAAATAAGAGACAATTGCATGAACTTCTCGATGGTATAAAATTCTGAAAAAATTCATGCATACTAGAGGTACTGAAGATATTAATTTTGCATAATAATAATTCCAAAATGTCATTAACAAATGAATCAAAAAATTAATTGCTTAACAAATTATCCGGCGACGTAACATTTTTTTTTTAATGAAAATGATTCGTTTATTTTTCTGAATACGTATAAATTTTTTCAGATTTTTCAGTCAACTTTGATTTTTTTTTTATATTTGCAAAAAATGTGTGAAAAAAACAAAAAAAAATCAAAGTTGACTGAAAAACATGAAGAAATTCATACGTATTCAGAAAAAATTAACGACTAATTTCCGCAATAGAAAAAAAAAAATTAGTTTGCCGGGTAATTTGTTGAACAAATTAATCTTTTGTTTAATTTGTTAATAATATTCTGGACTTATTATTATGCAAAATTAATCTTTTCACTATCTTTGGACTGCATGAATTTTTTCAGATTTTTATCACCATCGAGAAGTGCTCGTAATTTTCTCTCATTTTTCTCGAACTTATGCGAAATGAGCGCGAAGCGAAATATCTACCTTGACGGATCAAAGGCAATAAACTGGACTATAGCGGTCGATAAATTGATATAATTTGGTCTTTGATCGGGCAGTAAAAGCTCATTCATGCGAAAACAATTATTACGCATTGCCCCACGTATCTCCATATTTAAGCCGGGTCAGCGTGACAAACGATGCAATTTTCGAATTGGCACGAGCTGCTGGGACCACAGCGGTGGGGGGCGTAACGGCTCCATTACCCGGCGCCTGGGGCTTTAAGCGCCACTAGCAGTAACAACCGTTTCGAAGGATTTTATACTCCCCCCCCCCCAGGAACTTACACAGACGCCTCGACCCGATAACCCTCCGGCGGCATACCAGTCGTTACGCCAATTCTACAAAGTTTCCTTTGCCAATTTACGCGTCCTGGCCAGAGAATAAAAATTATTGCAAGCCCGCGATGGATCCCAGCTTTTCGTCGAATCTGCCCAGGATAACAGGCAATCTTACTCTATTCGCTCTCGCGATAAATCCTCGGTCGTAACATTGGGACGATGTATCCGAATATGAGAAACAAGAGAAAGACCATTAGGGGGCAACACGGAACCCTGGGGGCAAAATGGTCCGGTAAACCAATTCCTGGGCCATTGACATAAAGTCTGCCCGCACCGAAAAGAACTACTGAAAACTACTGCAAAATACTATATTATAAAAAATTAACTATAGTATAAAAATTAACTACTGGCAGTATCCAGTAGTTAGTTACTAATAGACTATTGAACTACTGGCCAGTGTTAAATTGACGGACTACTGAAAATTACTCGAAGTCTTGAGCAGTCAACTACTGAAAATTACTGGGTATTTTGAGTAGTTAACTACTATATATCCAAAGTAGTTAACTACTCCAAACTACTATGAATGTCCAGTAGTTATCCCTTGGCTAAATCTCCCATTAATTACCATTAAAAAAACCCCATTGTTTACCATTAACTATTCGTTAAAGGTAATCAATGGGGTTTTGCCAATGGTATCATTTCCATTTGTATTACAATTTAATGTACCATTCAATATGCCATTCAGTTTCCCATTCGTTGTATGGTATTTTTATCCCGCTGGCATTCCCATTCGCGGATAAATATGCTATATATAATTGTCCACTTTTCTAAAGTGTCTAAATTTGTTACAAATTAAAAAAAAACTGTAATGCTACCGAAAAATGTCTCCTATTGTTCATAAATAATTTCGGACCTTAAGTTCACAGTTACTGTTGTGGACGCATTCTTCCGCAATTCATTAGAGCTTATACCATTCAAGTAATTCCCTTATGTTTGTCGACTCGATTTTTATTCCTCGTCAATTATAAATATATTAGACGTGCCATTAAAGATTCCCTAGCTATTGACCGTTCGATTCAGTTTCCATTTATTCACAATGGTAAGATATACCATTTCAGCTGTTCCAGTTATGCTCCAATAGACTACCATTAATAACGACGGGAAAAAGTAGCATTTGTCACGTCCCATTGACTTGTCAGTGAACTCCCACTAATAACTAACGGGAGAAAGTACCACTTGAATTTTCCCAGTCTCCGGAATTGGACTCCCATCAATAACGAATGGAAAAACGTACCATTTAAAATTTCCCACTGATTTGCCATTGGAGTCCCATTAAGAATGAATGGTAGAAACTACCGTTTCAGTGATCCCCATTAATTTCCGTTAGGATCCCATTGATTACCTTTGGATACCATTCATTACCATCAAACGCCCAATGGAAAACTTTGTCAAGGGGAGATCACGTGGATGAGTAGGAATTTTCACTTAAATGGTATAAGCGATAATGAATTTCAGATAAATAAGCCGACAATTGTAGCTGTGAACTTAAGGAGGGAGTCTCGCTGCGCGCTGACTTCGCATAAGTTCGACAGAAATAAGAGAAACCTGCAAGTACTTCTTGATGGTATAAAAATCTGAAAAAATTCATGCATATTAAAGGTACTGAAAAGATTAATTTTGCATAATAATAATTACAAAATGTTATTAACAAATTGATGAAAAAAATAATTGCTTAACAAATTAACCCGCAACCCAACTTTTTTTTTTCGTGAAAAAGATTCGTTTATTTTTTTGATTTTTCAGTAATCGTTGATTTTTCCATGAAAAAAAAAAAAAATCAACGATTACTGAAAAATCTGAAAAATTCATACGTATTCAGAAAAATAAACGAATCATTTTCACGAAAAAAAAAAGTTGGGTTGCGGGCAAATTTGTTAAGCAATTATTTTTTTCATCAATTTGTTAATAAGATTTTGTAATTATTATTGTGCAAAATTAATCTTCTCAGTACCTTTAGTATGCATGAATTTTTTCAGATTTTTATACCATCAAGAAGTACTTGCAATTTTTCTATTATTTTTGTCGAACTTATGCGAGGTCACCCTCAGCGAGACTTCCTCCTTAAGGATCGAAGTTATTTATGTATAATAGGAGACATTTTTCGGGAGCATTATAGCATTTTTATTTATTGCATATTTAGACAGTGTAGAAAAGTGAATAATTATGTATAGTCTATTTTTCCACGAATGGGAATGCCAACGGTATAAAAATACCATACAACGAATGGGAAACCGAATGGTAAATTAAATGGTAGTACAAGTGAGAATTATACCATTGGCAAAATCCCATTGAATTACATTTAACGAATAGTTAATGGTAATCAATGGGATTTTCAATAGTAATTAATGGGAGATTTAGCCAAGGGGGGTTTTCTGGAATTTATTTTTTTTATTTATTTATTTATTTTTTTTATTATTATTATTTTTTTTTTTAATACGATACATTGAATTTTCTGTTTAAAAAATATCGCTAATCAGCATTTTCCGATTATTTCAACTAGTGTGAAAAAAAGAAAAAAAAAAAAAATGAGGCCCGTCCGACTATTCAGCATTCGGGACTTCCACCTTGCCCCGACGAAAGTCCCGTCGCAGAGGGCGGAAAACTCGGTCTCTCTTGGCCCGCTCAGCCCGCGGCCCACGACCGAGATATGCTCGACTCCCAGACACATAATATTCGCGAAAGCCCCGCGCGCTTACCGTAAGCACACACGCATAACCACCGCGGCTCCACGTCTTGGGTCGTCCTCTTCGAGGATCTTCCCTATCCACCTGCGTGCATTGCCGCTGCAATGCGCCCCGGGAGAGACGGAAGAATTTCTTCGCCCCCTTTTCTCTACCAGGACCCGCTTTACATGGTAACTCGCCCACCGGGCGCTTCGTCCGACCCGTACCGAGACGCAGACGACGGTCGGGACGGCTCAACCCCGGCGGTTCCATTCAATATCCACGGAGACTCCCTTTCTCTCCGATGTTTACATATTATTTCAATTCCCGATATTCCACGGAAGCAGTCGACGGCACGATCGCAATACTTACATTACGCAGTTCCCTCGGCATTCCGACATCGACCATCGACGCCGGGAGCTTCGGCGGGCTCGCAGTCGTCCTTTGGCGGATCAACCGCAGGACTCGCGGATCTGCATGCGGGTTTTCGTCCGCTGCGACCTAACTTTCGGTTCGATAATCGTCGTTTTGCGACCGGAAATGTTACAATTCGGTTTCAAGAATCTTGGCTTTGAAATCTTGGTGTTTGACCGGAAATGACGTCATACGCGAAAAGGTCAGTTCTAATTTCAAATTTTTGTTTTTGACCGGAAATGACGTCATACGGGCGAAGATGACTTCCGGTTTTGAAATCTCGGTATTTGACCGGAAATAACGTCATACGGGAAAAGGTCAGTTCTGGTTTGAAATTTTGGTTTTTGACCGGAAATGACGTCATACGGGCAAAGATGAATTCCGGTTTTGAAATGTCGGTATTTGACCGGAAATGACGTCACACGGGCGAAAATGACTTCTGGTTTTGAAATCTCGGTATTTGACCGGAAATGACGTCATACGGGTGAAGATAACTTCCGGTTTTGAAATCTTGGTATTTGACCAGAAATGACGTCATACGCGACAAGGTCAGTTCTGGTTTCAAATTTTGGTTTTTGACCGGAAATGACGTCATACGGGTGAAGATAACTTCCGGTTTTGAAATCGTATTTGACCAGAAATGAACCGTATTTGACCAGAAATGACGTCATACGCGACAAGGTCAGTTCTGGTTTCAAATTTTGGTTTTTGACCGGAAATTACGTCATACGGAAGAATGCCAGTTATGGTTTTTGACCGGAAATGACGACATACGGGCGAAGATAACTTCCGGTTTTGAAATATTAGTCTTTGACCGGAAATGGCGTCATATGGGCGAATATGACTTCCGATTTTGAAATCTTGGTCTGAGCGTAAATGACGTCATACGGGCAAAGCTCAGTTTCGGTTGCAATATTCTAGTTTCCGCAATGCGAAAAAATGTCACTGCTGAAGATTGTACCGAGAAAATGGTACGGAAATATCCCTAACCGGACCGTTTCAGTGGTTTTCGGAGTTTTTCTGACATTTCTCTCTGAAAATCACGGAAACGGTCCGGTTACAGTTTTTCAGACAAATTGTCATAGAAATATTTTCACCGGGGCGTTTTCAAAATATTCGGTTCTTAACGAAAGTGACATTTTCCGGTACAATGTTGCTTCCGGTCGAAAACAAGGATTTTGAAGCGGGAGTGACGCTTTCCCGCCGTGACGTCATAGCGTCACGTCCCGTCGAAACCTGCGATTCCCAACCGGAAGTGACATTTTCCCGATGTGACGTCATAACGTCACGTGCTGTCGAAAACTAAGATACAGAAACCGGAAATGACCTTTTTTCTGTATGAGGTAATTTCTGGAAGAAAACTGAGATTTTCGAACCTGAAGTGACATTTTTCCGATGTGACGTCATAACGTCACGCCCGTCGAAAACTGAGTTTCTGAAACCGGAAGTGACCTTTTTCCATATGAGATAATTTCCGATAGAAAACAGAAATTTTCCAACCGGAGGCGACATTTTCCCGATGTGACGTCATAACGTCACGTCCCGTCGAAAACTGCGATTCTGAAACCGTAAGTAACATTCCGTACGACGTCATTTCCGGTAGAAAACAGATTTTCGAACCGAAAGCGACATTTTCCCGATGTGACGTTCTAACGTCACGTCCAGTCGAAAACTGCGATTCTGAACCCGGAAGTGACATTTTCCCCTACGAGGTCATTGCCGGTAAAAAACTGAGATTTTCGAACCGAAAGCGACATTTTCCGGATGTGACGTCGTAACGTCACGTCCAGTCGAAAACTGCGATTCTGAACCCGAAAGTGACATTTTCCCCTACGAGGTCATTCCCGGTAAAAAACTGAGATTTTCGAACCGAAAGCGACATTTTCCCGATGTGACGTCATAACGTCACGTCCCGTCGAAAACTGCGATTCTGAAACCGGAAGTGACATTTTCCTCTGCGAGGTCATTTCCGGTAAAAAACTGAGATTTTCGGACCGGAAGTGACATTTTCCCGATGTGACGTCATATCGTCACGTCCAGTCGAAAACTGCGATTCTGAAACCAGAAGTGACGTTTTCTCGTACGACGTCATTTTCGGTAGAAAATTGAGATTCTCGAACCGGAAGTGACGTCACGACGCATGAAAACTTGAATGCCTCAACAAACTCTCCCACGAAAGAACACGAGAGATGACAAGCTTGATTTCAAATTTCCCGCTCGACTGTTTGCCGAGCGGAAGTTTCGTGTCAGACGGACGCGAGTAATGAAACGGTTGAGAAGGAAAAATCGTCGCCTCACAAATTTTTCCACGACGTGTTTTCGTTCCCCCGAACGATATCCTTTCGTATATCCGTCCGCGTTCGTTCGTTCCACTTTGCATTTCGCTATTTTATTCGACGGTACAAATAGACCGGAACAGTAAGTGAGAGGGGCGCGCGATAAGGTGGAAAAACGAGAAAACGGCAACGCCGAGACGAGACTTGCGAATTCTCGCCTGCCTTTCTCATCTCGCACTGTATTCTCGTCGCGTCTTATTTCTCGCGGGAAATACACATCATTGGCCTGGTTTCCGCGACCACCGAGATTTCTTTCTCGCACATTTAATACGACTGTCTTTCGTCAATTTTTATTTCGAGATTTTTTTCATTTTTTTTTTTTTTTTTTCGCTCACTCAATGCCGTCTTTTATCGGACGGTATCGGATTTTAATTACACCGCGGTTCCGGATCGACGGGAGAGCGACCTGGAAAAAAATTCATGTTGGGAGAAGAAAGACGATGGTATCGGAAAATGTCCATTTAAGGTACGAGTGGTGTTCATTTCACCTAAATTCGAGAAATTCGGGCAAGAATTGCAAACACTTTCCGATGTTATAAAAATGTGAAAAAATTCATACTTATTACGGGCACTAAAAAGACTAATTTTGCATCTAATTTTGCATAATAATAATTTCAAAATGTTATTAACCAATTTGTTAAAAAAAAAAAAATGTTCATCGAAATATGCGGTAAATCAACTTTTTTTTTAATAAAAATTATTCGTTCATTTTTCGAAATACGTATGAATTTTTTCAGATTTTTATCTTTATTTTGAATTTTGCACATTTTTCCATGTAAAAAACAAGAAAAATAAAAATAAAGATAAAAATCTGAAAAAAATTGATACGTATTCCGAAAAATGAACGAATTATTTTCATGAAAAAAAAGTTGAGTCACCGCATACTTCGATGAACAATTTTTTTAAAAACAATTTGTTAATAACATTTTGAAATTATTATTATGCAAAATTAGTCTTTTCAGTGCCTATAATAAGAATGAATTTTTTCAGATTTTTATGACATCGGAAAGTGTTTGCAATTCTTGTCCGAATTTCTCCAATTTAGGCGAAATTAACACCACTCGCTCGAACCTCCTTAAGGTAGCTCCAGCGAGTGGTGTTCATTTTACCTAAATTCGAGAAATTCGGGCAAGAATTGCAAACACTTTCCGATGTTATGAAAATCTGAAAAAATTCATACTTAGTATAGGCACTAAAAATACTATTTTTGCATAATAATAATTTCAAAATGTTATTAAACAATTTGTTGAAAAAAAATTGTTTATCGAAATATGCGGTAAATCAACTTTTTTTTTTTAATGAAAATTATTCGTTCATTTTTCGAAATACGTATGAATTTTTTCAGATCTTTATCTTTATTTTGAATTTTGCACATTCTTCCACGTAAAAAACAAGAAAAATCGAAATAAAGATAAAAATCTGAAAAAAATTCATACGTATTCCGAAATATGAACGAAACGTTTTCATTACAAAAAAAAAGTTGAGTTCCGCATATTTCGATGAACAATTTTTTTTTCAACGATTTTTTAATAACATTTTAAAATTATTATTAACAATATTTTTTAAATTATATGCGAATTTATTAAAAATGTTATTAATATTAATAACATTTTTAAATTATTATTCGAATTTAGGCGAAATGAACACCACTCGCTGGAGCTACCTTAATCGCGCTGCGATTGGCTTCCTAAGGGACTTCTAAATGTTTTTCATTTTAAGGGCTTACGCGACGGTAAATCACATGCATATTTCGTGATTTTTTTTCTCGGTAAATATACGCTGTATCGATTTAATTTTTTTAGGACCGAGGGAGGATTTATTGAAGAGCATTTGAACATTTTTTCAGACATTTTTATTGTTCTTGTGTATTTTTTGTTTTTTGTTGTTATCGTCGGTGTAGACATTTTTTTTTAAATTTCCTTTGCGGTGTTCCTGATTTAAACTTGTCATTTTAGCGGAAAGAATATTTTTTTTTTCTTTTATGTTTCTTAACAAATGATATATTACGCGGTCCTTGACGAGGAGAAACAATTGGTACAATGGCGGCCATTTGAAAAAAGTCGAATTTTACCAATTTTTCAAAACTGATTTTTTAAAATTTTTATGAAAATCCGATAATTCGATAAAAATTGATAAAAATAAAAAATCCGAATGAAAATTCGATAAAAATTTTCATGAAAATCCATCAAGCCATTTTTTTAGATATCAGTGACACTGATCTTAAAAATCGCGTTTCGAGGAAAATACTTTCAAAGTTTATGTACAGATTAGTCTACAGATTAATTTTTTTCTTGGCATTTAAAAGATCCGATATTTACAAAATTTTATCGGAGAGTAACGAGACATAGAAAATTGCATCTAAGAGGAACAACACATAAAAACTTGTATCCAAGACGAACAACATATAAAAAATTGTATCTAAGAGAAACAACACGTCAAAATTGTATCGGAGAGAAACGATACACATAGAAAATCATATCGGAGCAGAACAACACATAGAAAATTGTATTGGAGAGGAACGACACATGGAAAATTGTATCGGAGAGAAACGATACATAGAAAATTATATCGGAGAGAAAGGACACACAGAAAATTATATCGGAGCGGAACAACACATAAAAAATTCAATCTAAGATGAACAGCATATGAGAAATGATATCTAAGAGGAACAACACATAAAAAATTTTATTGGAGAGAAATGACACAGAAAATTGTATCGGAGTTGAGCGATACATAGAAAATTGCATGTAAGAGGAACACACGTAAGGAATTGTATCAGAGAGGAATGACACATAAGAAATTGTATCGGAGAGAAACGATGCATAGGAAATTGTATCTAAGAGGACCAACACATAAAAAATTGTATCTAAGAGGCACAAACAAATGCAAAATTGTATCAGATAAGAACGACAAATAGAAAATTATATCGGTACGGAAGAACACATAAAAAATTCAATCTAAGATGAACAGCATATGTGAAATGATATCTAAGAGGAACAACACATAAAAAATTGTATCGGAGAGAAACGATACATAGAAAATTTCATTGGAGAGAAATGACACAGAAAATTGTATCTAAGAGGCACAAAACAAATGCAAAATTGTATCAGATAAGAACGACATATAGAAAATTATATCGGAGCAGAGCAACACATACAAAATTGTATTAGACAGGAACGACATATGGAAAATTGTATCGGAGAGAAAGGACACATAGAAAATTATATCGGTACAGAAGAACACATAAAAAATGCAATCTAAGATGAACAGCATATGAGAAATGATATTTATGAGGAACAACACATAGAACATTGTATCGGAGCAGAACAACACATAGAAAATTGAATTGGAGAGAAATGACATGAAAAAATTATATCGGAGCTGAGCGATACATAGAAAATTGCATGTAAGGGGAACACACGTAAGAAATTGTATCAGAGAGGAATGACACATAAAAAATTGTATCGGAGAGAAACGATACATAGGAAATTGTATCTAAGAGGACCAACACATAAAAAATTGTATCTAAGAGGCACAAACAAATGCAAAATTGTATCAGATAAGAACGACATATAGAAAATTATATCGGAGCAGAGCAACACATACAAAATTGTATTAGAGAGGAACGACATATGGAAAATTGTATCGGAGTTGAACGACACGTAGAAAATTGTATCGGAGAGAAAGGACACATAGAAAATTATATCGGTACAGAAGAACACATAAAAAATTCAATCTAAGATGAACAGCATATGAGAAATGATATTTATGAGGAACAACACATAGAAAATTGTATTGGAGAGAAATGACATGGAAAATTATATCGGAGCTGAGCGATATATAGAAAATTGCATGTAAGAGGAACACACGTAAGAAATTGTATCAGAGAGGAATGACACATAAAAAATTGTATCGGAGAGATACAACATATAAAAAATTGTATCTGAGAGGCACAAACAAATACAAAATTGTATTAGAGAAGAACGACACATAGAAAATTATATCGGAGCAGAGCAGCACATAGAAAATTGTATTAGAGAGGAACGACATGTGGAAAATCGTATCGGAGAGAAGGGACATATACAAAATTATATCGAATCGGAACAACACATAAAAAATTGTATCGGAGAGAAACGACACATAGAAAATTGTATTAGAGAGAAAAGACATGGAAAATTGTATCGGAGCTGAGCGATACATAGAAAATTGCATGTAAGAGGAACACACGTAAGAAATTGTATCAGAGAGGAATGACACATAAAAAATTGTATCGGAGAGATACAACATATAAAAAATTGTATCTGAGAGGCACAAACAAATACAAAATTGTATTAGAGAAGAACGACACATAGAAAATTATATCGGAGCAGAGCAGCACATAGAAAATTGTATTAGAGAGGAACGACATGTGGAAAATCGTATCGGAGAGAAGGGACATATACAAAATTATATCGGATCGGAACAACACATAAAAAATTGTATCGGAGAGAAACGACACATAGAAAATTGTATTAGAGAGAAAAGACATGGAAAATTGTATCGGAGCTGAGCGATACATAGAAAATTGCATGTAAGAGGAACACGCGTAAGAAATTGTATCAGAGAGGAATGACACATAAAAAATTGTATCGGAGAGAAACGATACATTGGAAGTTGCATCTAAGAGGACCAATACATAAAAAAAAATTGTATCGGAGAGAAATCTGATATCGGATTATCATAACAGTCCGAACAAACACATAAAATAATAATTTCTCAAAATAAATTATCGATCATTCAAAATGTTATTTTCCTCGACTTTCAAGTACACGAATCGAACCATTGTTTCCCAAACGACGACAAAAGTCTGCTTCGAGGGGCAAAAAAAAGCGGCGTGCGAAAGCAACTCAGCAAAAAAAAAAAAAAAATGCCAAGTTTGAGTTCAATGTTATCGTAAATCGTCGTCGGTACTGGATTTTCTCGTTTGCTCAGTTGCGAAAGTTAGTCACAGAAGGATCTTGAACCCGTTTCGCCGAGTGCTCGAGAGTCATCAATGTTACCTGCAACGACAAAAAAAAAAAAAAAAAAAAAAAAAAAAAAAAAAAAAAAAAAAAAAAAACGGTGTCGCACGAGATGGCTTCTAAGGAAGTGAACATAAAAGAATTAAAATAAAACTAGAAAAGTATTTCACTTTTCCACTCGGCATCTAATTCTTCCCGACCCACGGGTCGACGTGTGCGAAGGCGAGGCGACTCGCCAGACGACCGGGAACCTCCCTGTAGGGCGGCGAGTCAGACGACATACTGCCGAGAATTCACAAGTGAGGGAAATCTGCTGCACAAGCCGCACACGTTCTTTTTCGCATTTCAATATCTCGTATCCTCATGCATTTTTCACATACATGTTTTTTAGATTCTTTTTTTCTTCGTCATTTTTGTAAAAAAAAAAAAATAAAAATAAAAAAAATATATTCACCTGTTCGTCCCTTATTCAGTTCTCCTTTCGCACTTATTCGGACGAATGTATAAACGAACTCGCGTACGTCAATGTGTCCATTACGGAGCGGTGCGATGGCATGAAATAAATATAAATTTTCGAAATTGTAAAATATTCGTGGAAAATACCGAGGATCGTATTTCCGTCGGGGGAAAATATTACGGAAAAACTAAAATTGTTCAAAAACGGCCGAGTGTAAAAACAATTAAAGTACGTGTGTGGCTTTGAGAGGAATAAAACAATAAGCTTTGCTTGTCATTTTAATAATAGTTGGACGACGTCTTCGGGAAAATAACAATTAAATCGACAAGACTAGTTTATATGCAGATACATAATTAAGCTGTTTTATCTATCATCCCAATATATAAAACTGTGTTCATAAATTGTTTGCACAAATTATTGTTGCTGTATGTGTCGGTCATGTGAGAAAAGAACTTCTCTCGACTGTTATTAGTAGTACATTACGATACCAGTGCGAAAAACCTTTTTCTGACGAGTGTGAGCTTGCGGCACGAGCCGAAGGCGAGTGTTGCAATCACACGAGTTAAGAAAACATTTTTCGCACGAGTATCGTACGAAATTTTATTTGACGAGGTGCGAAAGGGGAGTTTTGCGCACGCGAAGCGTGAAGCTTCACTTTAAGCACCGAGTGAAATAAGAATTATAAACAAACGGTTATTCTTATATTCTATTTTTATAGTGAAATATGTGATGTAATTCTCTTTAGAGTCGGAACTTAAAAAATATATCTCTCTATAATATAAAAAGATTTCGCCGCCGCCGCCGTCACCGCCGTCACCGCCGTGTTAAGAATTGGAGGGGGGGTCTACAGTAGGGTTAAGGGGGTCTACAATAGCGTTACGGGGGTCTACAATGGGGTTAGGCGGTCTACAATAGCGTTAAGGGGGGTCTACAATGGGATTAAGGGATCTACAAAAGGGTTAAAGGGTCTACAATAGGGTTAAGGGGGTCTACAATAGAGTTAAAGGTATCGGAGGGCAGGGGTCGAGGTGTTTCCAGGGGGATTTCGAAGGAGGGGCGATGGGGTCAGGGGGTCTTTTGTAATCAGGGGGGCGTTGTGGTAATTGTGGTTGATATATAGCATTGTGGTGTGGGAACGATAAACCTTATAATAATAGGGTTATTATAATAACATTATTATTATATGGGTATACGTTTTTAGAGTATTTAGAATAATAAGGGTTCGCGCGCAGGAGTTGCGAGCGCGCGAGCCTAGGGCCCCCCTATCATATATATATATATATATATATATATATATAATTCTTCCTTAAGGTTAGAGTACAAAATTTTTTTGGCATTTAAAAGATACAACATTTACAAAATTGTATCGGAGAGGAACGACGCATAGAAAATTGTATCTAAGGATCGAATTTTAAGACATCAGTTTGAACTTAAGATCGCTCCTGAGCTCGACCTTAAGATCGAAGTTTGGTCCAAATTTCATTGCGTGCTTAAGTTTAATCTTAACTTCGGACTCAGCGTTTGATCTTAAGTTTGGATTCATAGTTTGTTCTTAAGATTGATCTTCAGATCGAACTTGATTTCATGCTTAAGTTTGATCTTCAGATCGAACTTGATTTCGGGCTTAAGTTTGATCTTCAGATCTAACTTGATTTCATGCTTAAGGTTGATCTTCATATCGAACTTTATTTCATGCTTAAGTTTGATCTTCAAATCGAACTTGATTTCATGATTAAGTTCGATCTTCGGATCGAACTTGATTTCAAGCTTAAGTTTGATCTTCAAATCGAACTTGATTTCATGCTTAAGTTTGATCTTCAGATCGAACTTGATTTCATGCTTAAGTTTGATCTTCAGATTGAACTTGATTTCATGCTTAAGTTTGATCTTGAGATCGAATTTCATGTCATGCTTACGTTTGATCTTGAGATCGAACTTGATTTCATGCTTAAGTTTGATCTTCGGATCGAACTTGATTTCATGCTTAAGTTTGATCTTCAGATCGAACTTGATTTCATGCTTGCGTTTGATATGCGGATCGACCTTGATTTCATGCTTAAGTTTGATCTTGAGATCGAACTTGCTTTCATGCTTAAGTTTGATCTTCAGATCGAACTTGATTTCATGCTCAAGTTTGATCTTGAAATCGAACTTGATTACATGCTTAAGTTAGATCTTCAGATCGAACTTGATTTCATGCTTAAGTTTGACTTTCAAATCGAACTTGATTTCGTGCTTAAGTTTGATCTGTGGATCGAACTTGATTTCATGCTTAAGTTTGATCTTTAGATCGAACTTGATTTCATGCTTAAGTTTGATCTTTAGATCTAACTTGATTTCATGCTTAAGTTTGATCTTCAGATTGAACTTGATTTCATGCTTAAGTTTGATCTTGAGATCGAATTTCATGTCATGCTTACGTTTGATCTTGAGATCGAACTTGATTTCATGCTTAAGTTTGATCTTCGGATCGAACTTGATTTCATGCTGAAGTTTGATCTTGAAATCGAACTTGATTACATGCTTAAGTTAGATCTTCAGATCGAACTTGATTTCATGCTTAAGTTTGATCATCAGATCGAACTTGATTTCATGCTTAAGGTTGATCTTCATATCGAACTTTATTTCATGCTTAAGTTTGATCTTTAGATCGAACTTGATTTCATGCTTAAGTTTGATCTTTAGATCGAACTCAAGTCTGAACGCAAATTCGATTTTAGTTCGAGTTCGATGTTCAGTTTAAACTTAAGCATGACATCAAGTTCGAACTTAGGGTAGATCTTAAGCGCTCAGTAAAGTTCGGACCAAATTTCGATCTCAAGAGTGATCTTGAGTTCTGACATCTTAAAATTCGAAACTGACGTATTAAAATTCGACCCTTTGACATTTCATTGTATTTCGAAGCAGGTCCATTTTGCCCCGTCTTTTAGCAATTCGAAATCGCCAGATATGCATAGAAGCGGCCCGAACGCCGGAATGGCTGCCCATCGAGAACGGGAACGAGCGAGTGTGTACGAGTTCGTCGAAGCTTGTTGCTCTGGTCGAACGACAGCTGATTTGACGGTTGCGGGAGAGCGCGGCTCTGCGCGCGTGACCGGTTTCGTTGAAAAGCGCAAAATTTGCCGATTCGACGTGGATGAGCGAGGCTACAGAAAGTCCGGCGTGACCCGACCGGACAGCTATCGTTTATTATTGGAATGCAAAACGTTCGTTTCGGGACGAAATGTCGTTCCCGTTCGTGAATGCGCGACAATGATTTACCACTGTTTCGTCGAGCGAACGGTAAAATTTTAATGCAATTTTGGACGGACCGGACACATTTTTGCACGTCGAACTTCCGATAGCGATGATCGCGGGATTGCAAAGTCCGGACGGTGAAGGGTTCGGACTATTAACGCTCATATTGTTTCCGGAAACTCGGACCGAACGCGGCGCTACTCGGTTCAATTATTGAGGGCGGTTTTCGCATAAGGAAAATTCCAAATCAAAATTCCAAATCAAAATTAAATCAAAATTAAATCAAAATTAAATCAAAATTAAATCAAAATTAAATCAAAATTAAATCAAAATTAAATCAAAATTAAATCAAAATTAAATCAAAATTAAATCAAAATTAAATCAAAATTAAATCAAAATTAAATCAAAATTAAATCAAAATTAAATCAAAATTAAATCAAAATTAAATCAAAATTAAATCAAAGTTTTGGTACTTGGCGACGTGCCAAAAATCCGAAAAAAATCAGCCGCTTTATATATGTCAGGACCTTCGATTTTGCACAATAATAATGCCGAAAAGTTATTAACAAATGATTCGAAAAATTAATTTAGTTTAAAAAAAATCGGACAACTTTTTATTTTCTCACTTTAAATGAATTCCTTGATTTTTTTTAGAGTTCATTCGTCGGGCTTTCTGAAATTTATGCTTTCATATTTTTTAAAATCGGATCATTGACTTCTCTGTTTTTAAAATATCGGTAATCAGGATTTTCGATTACTTCAAATAGGGTAAAAAAAAATCGAGAATGAGGCCCGTCCGTATATGAGGTATTCCATGTGAAATCGAACGGTCAAAAACCCGAGCGTCTCCAAAAAAAGTTGCAATTTCACCACAAAAAATCCGTCGAAGATATTAAAATTGGAATGCCGCAAATTTCCTTTCGATACCGTTAAATTCCCATTTCCTCTAATTCATTTTCCTTTCAATTGTTATTTAATAATCAATCTTCATTCCCATAGATTATTAATAACATTTTTTATAATTATAATTTAAGTACTTACATTTTCATGCCGGTAATCTTTTTTTTTTAACCGCTCTGAAGTTTCTGTTTTTCCACGTGGGACCGAAAAATCTTCGAATCCTTCGTGAATTTGTTGAAAAGAAAATATATAAAACAAAATATTTAATCTTCGTATGTCCCGTAAGACAATTTGATTGTTTCAAATTGTAAAAAAAAAAATTAAATGTATTAAATGTATTAAATAATTAAATAATTATATATATATATACTAGGGTCTCGGGGTTCGCGCGCTCTCGCCCGTTTATGGACTTAAGCCCTTATTATTCTAAGTCCTCTAAAAAAATGCCCTTACAATTTTAAACCCCATTATTACGGCTCCATGTTTAACCAACTTCAGATCCCTATTATTGACCCCCTTTGACCCTATTATTGACACCCTTAACCCGATTATTGATCCCCGTTGACCCCGTTGTTGATTCCCTTTAACCCTATTATTCATCCTCTTTGACACTATTATTTACCCGCTCTGATCCTATTATTGACTTCCGCTAACTCTATTATTGATAGCCTGACCCTATTGTTGACCCCCTTAACCCTATTATGGAACCCTTTAACCATATTATTGATCCCCTTTAACCCTATTATTGATCCTCTTTGACCGTATACCCTCTCTGATCCTATTATTGACTTCCGCTAACTCTATTATTGATCGCCTGACCCTATTGTTGACCCCCTTAACCCTATTATGGAACCCTTTATCCATATTATTGATCCCCTTTAACGCTATTATTGATTCTCTTTGACCGTATACTCTCTCTGATCCTATTATTGACTTCCGCTAACTCTATTATTGATCGCCTAACCCTATTGTTGACCCTCTTAACCCTATTATGGACCCCTTTAACCATATTATTGATCCCCTTTAACCCTATTATTGATCCTCTTTGGCCGTATACCCTCTCTGAGCCTATTATTGACTTCCGCTAACTCTATTATTGATCGCCTGACCCTATTGTTGACCCCCTTAACCCTATTATGGACGCCTTTAACCATATTATTGATCCCCTTTAACCCTATTATTGATCCTCTTTGACCGTATACCCTCTCTGATCCTATTATTGACTTCCGCTAACTCTATTATTGATCGCCTACCCCTATTGTTGACCCCCTTAACCCTATTATGGGCCCCTTTAACCATATTATTGATCTCCTTTAACCCTATTATTGATCCTCTTTGACCGTATACCGTCTCTGATCCTATTATCGACTTCCACTAACTCTATTATTGATCGCCTAACCCTATTGTTGACCCCCTTAACCCTATTATGGACGCCTTTAGCCATATTATTGATCCCATTTAACCCTTCTATTGATCTTCTTTGACCGTATACCCTCTCTGATCCTATTATTGACTTCCGCTAACTCTATTATTGATCGCCTAACCCTATTGTTGACCCCCTTAACCCTATTATGGACCCCTTTAACCATATTATTGATCCCCTTTAACCCTATTATTGATCCTCTTTGACCGTATACCCTCTCTGATCCTATTATTGACTTCCGCTAACTCTATTATTGATCGCCTACCCCTATTGTTGACCCCCTTAACCCTATTATTGATACCGTTACCCATATTGTTGACCCCCTCTGATCCCATTATTGACACCCCCCTCGAATCATGACATGGCGGCGACGGCGGCGGCGGCAGTGGTGAAATCTTTTTATATTATAGAGACATACATCTTAAAAAATAAAAAAAATCGTGTTCACAGCAAGCCCGGAAGCTCCGTTGTTTCGGCGTTTGCAATTACGGGATTGAATCCATTAAAGAGACCGGCCGTACCGACTGACGAGCCCATTAATCTCCATTCTCTTCCCGGGGTTATTCAATGGATTTGTTTCGTTACGAAATTGAATCGCCGGAAGGCAGATGCACTGTATAGCCATCCGAGATTGAAACTCCAATTAGTGAAAATAGGGCAAAAAAAAAAAAAAGACTGCACATCGAGTAAACAGATGGAGTAAACGCAAGTGCATGCACCTCAGCTTTGACCTTGTTGGGCGTGAAAGTGCGTCTACCCAATCGGGTTTAACCCATGCGGTTATCCGCACCAGCGCGAGGTGTTTCCACCGGTTGATCTTGACCTTATACAAATTGTCGGAACGCAACTCAAGGTAGCTGTGTCGCTTCGCGCTCATTTCGCATAAGTTCGAGAAAAATCAGATAAAATTGCAAGTACTTCTCGATGGTATGAAAATCTGAAAAAATTCATGCATATTAAAGGTACTGAAAACATTAATTGTGCATAATAATAATTCCAAAATTTTCTTAACAAATTAGTGAAAAAAATTAATTGCTTAACGAATTAGCTGACAAACCAACTTTCTTTTTTATACAAATGATTCCTTCATTTTTCTGAATAGGTATGTATTTTTTTAGACTTTTCAATTAGTTTTGATTTTTGTGTTTTTTCACACATTTTTTGCATATAGAAAAAAAATAAAGCTGATTGAAAAATCTCAAAAAAAAAAAATCATGCATATTAAAGGTACTGAAAATATTAATTTAGCACAATAAGAATTTCAAAATGTTAATAACAAATTAATCAAAAAATCAATTCTTTGACAAATTACCCGCCAAACCAAGCATTTAGCACAATAAGAATTCCAAAATGTTAATAACAAAGTAATAAAAAAAAAATTCTTTGACAAATTACCCGCCAAACCAAGCATTCAGCACAATAAGAATTCCAAAATGTTAATAACAAAGTAATAAAAAAAAAAATTCTTTGACAAATTACCCGCCAAACCAACGTTTTTTTAAATGTAAATGATTCGTTCATTTTTCTGAACACTTATAAATTTTTGGAGATTTTTCAATTCGTTTTGATTTTTGTGGTTTTTTGTGTTTTTTCACAAATTTTTTGCATATAGAAAAAAAAATTAAAGCCAATTGAAAAATCTGAAAAAAAATTCATGCATATTAAAGGTACTGAAAATATTAATTTAACACAATAAGAATTCCAAAATGTTAATAACAAATTAATCAAAAAATCAATTTTTCAACAAATTCCCCGCCAAATCAACGTTTTTTTTTTATGTAAATGATTCGTTCATTTTTCTGAACACGTATGAATTTTTGGAGATTTTTCAATTCGTTTTGATTTTTGTGGTTTTTTGTGTTTTTTCACACATTTTTTGCGTATAGAAAAAAAAAATTAAAGCTAATTGAAAAATCTGAAAAAATGCATGCATATTAAAGTTACTGAAAATATTAATTTAGCACAATAAGAATTCCAAAATGTTAAAAACAAATTAATCAAAAAATTAATTTTTTAACAAATTACCCGACAAACGAACTTTTTTAAAATCTAAATGGCTCGTTCATTTTTCTGAATACGTATGAATTTTTTCAGATTTTTCAATTGGTTTTGATTTTTGTATTTTCTCACACATTTTTTGCATATAAAAAAAAAAATCAAAGCTAATTGAAAAATCTGAAAAAATGTGTACATATTCAGAAAAAATGAACGAATCATTTTCATAAAAAAAAAAAAAGTTTCGTTGCCCGATAATTTGTTAAACAATTAATTTTTTGATTAATTTGTTAATAACATTTTGGAATTATTATTATACAAAATAAATCTTTTCAGTACCTTTGGTACGCATGAATTTTTTCAGATTTTTATGCCATCGAGAGGTGTTTGCAATTTTCTTTTACTTTTCACGAACTTATGTGCGAAATGAGTCCGAAGCGACATGGCTAAAAAAAAAAAAAAAAAAAGCCGACTCGATTGCCGTCGATAGCGTTGTTATTTGCGTTTCGAAAGGGGTAATCCGGCTGCGAGTGAGAAAGCTCCGGGCGGGCTGATGCGCCGAGCGTCAGCGGCGCGGAGTCTCGCTGAAAATACTCGGGGAATTTTCTTGAAATATTCATGGAACGCCGAGCGAAGGCGGAGGACGAGTGAACGCGACAGGTAAAAGGACGCGGTAACCAGCCGGAAGCTCGCCTTTATCCGTCTCGCTCGTAGGAATGCGGAAAACCCGAGCGGGCCGCGTCTCGAAGGCCACCGAAGCCTCCGGGCGGTAAAAATAGTTCGGTCGAACAAGTGAGAGAGGAAAAGCGGGGCGGCCGGAGAAGCGTGCGTTTGCTCAAAGGAGGATTCCCGTTCGCCCTCGGAAGCGATATCTCTTATTCTTACCTGGAGAACATCTGGAGGCGTTCGCAGGAGAGAAAGCGCTTTCTCGCGAGACTTCCATAATATTTTGGCGGACGCGCGATGGGCGAAGGTGTGTGCTCATTGGAGGGGAAATTTGACAACTTTGTCTCGAATTTATTTTTGGAATTTTAAGAAGAAAGTATCAAAAAGTTTTACGAAACTCGAAATTTTAGGAAATATCGAAACCTTTACGAAGATTCGTCATCCGATCTAATTTTGCGTACGAAGCTATGATATCATTATTTTTCGGGATTGTTTGGCTTTTGAAAAGTGGCGTTTTTAAAGGCCATCCTGAAAACTGGTGTTTTTAAAAAATGTCCTGAAGGGACATTTTTTAGACGTCGCGCTTCGCGCCCATGGAAAAATCTCCCATTAATTACCATTGAAAAATCCCATTGATTACCATTAAAAAACCCGATTGATTACCATTAACTATTCATTAAAGATAATTCAATGGGATTTTGCCAATGGTATAATTTCTATTTGTACTACCATTCAATATGCCATTCAGTTTTCCATTCGTTGTATGATATAAGAAAAATATGCTATATATAATTGTCCACTTTTCTACATTGTCTAAGTATGTGACAAATAAGAAAACTGTAATGCTTCCGAAAAATGTCTCCTATTGTTCACAAACAATTTCGATCATTAAGTTCACAGCTACTATTGTGGACTCATTTATCTGCAATTCATTATCGCTCATACCATTTAAGTGAAAGTTGCTACTCACCCACGTGATGCCCTAGTGTTTGTCGACTCGTTTCCCGTCCCTCGTGAATTATAAATAGTCAGACGTGCCATTAAAGATTCTCTAGCTTTTTACAGTTCGATTCAGTTCCCATTTATTCCGAAAGGTAAGAAATACCATTTCAGCTGTCCCAGTTATGCTCCAATGGACTGCCATTAATAACGAATGGAAAAAGTACTACTTGTTATGTCCCATTGACTTGTCAGTGAAATCCCATTAATAACAAATGGGAGAAAGTATCATTTGAATTTTCCCAGTTATTTGGAATTGGGGTCCCATTAATAACGAATGGGAAAAAAGAACCAGTTGCACTTAAAATAGTCAATTGATTTGCCAGTGAAATCCCATTAAGAATGAATGGTAGAAAGTACCGTTTCACTTTTCCGCATGAATTTCCATTGGGATCCCATTGATTACCTTTCGATAGCATTTATTACCATCAAATGCCCAATGGAAAACTTTGCCAAGGGCAGTTATGCTCCAATGGACTACCATTAATAATGAATGGAAAAAGTACCACTTGTTTAGTCCCATTGACTTGTGAGTGAACTACCATTAATAACGAATGAGAAAAAGTACCAGCTGAATTTTCCAAGGAAATTGCCATTGACCTCCTATTAGTAGCGAATGGGAAAATGTACCATATACAATTTTTCACTAATTTGCCAGTGGAGTACCATTAAGAATGAATGGTAGAAAATACCGTTTCAATTTTCCCCATGAATTTCCACTGGGATCCCATTGATTACCTTTCGGTTCCATTCATTACCATTAAACGCCCCATGGAAGACTTTGCCAAGGGAATTCACTGACATTAAGTACATCTCATTTGATCGCAGATCCAAAGAAATTTCCGCGTCGTTACATCGGAGCTCGACGAGGTCCGCGGTTTCCGTACCTCATCAGGGCTCGAAATAACGCTCCAAAAAATTGTTACGAGGCTTCGGCGGTGCGTTCCTAAAGTTCGTCGGGCGTTGGAGATAAATTTGTAAAAAGGGAACGAGAGAGTACCACGAGAGAGGGAAATAAACGGCCCGTATGTCCGTCCGAGAAACACCCAACTTGCCGCTAGATAAGCCTCGAAATAAGTTCCTGCAATAAAAACAATTTATCGTTACAGCTTCGGGTGCAACGGTGACTCCGAAGATTCAACGAAGGGGAACCCCCGGAGTGGCTCGCCAACCCGAGCGCCGAAAACCTCGAACTTCAAGCAGATTATATTCTTAAACACTGAATTGCAAGCATGCCATCGGGTTCTCCTTTACATCTTCTTACCTCCTCGCCTAACCCCCAGACAGTTTAGATTGCAGCTAAACCAGTCAATAACAATAATACTAATATTCCTGGAGAAAATATTTCTATAGACACTGCTGTCAATCGCCCCGTCAATCGGCCCCGTCAACCACCCCGTCAACCACCCCGTCAACCGCCCCGTCAACCGCCCCGTCAACGGCCCAGTCCAACGGCCCAGTCCAACCGCCCAGTCCAACCGCCCAGTCCAACCGCCCAGTCCAACCGCCCAGTCCAACCGCCCAGTCCAACCGCCCAGTCCAACCGCCCAGTCCAACCGCCCAGTCCAACCGCCCAGTCCCACCGCCCAGTCCCACCGCCCAGTCCAACCGCCCAGTCCAACCGCCCAGTCCAACCGCCCAGTCCAACCGCCCAGTCCAACCGCCCAGTCCAACCGCCCAGTCCAACCGCCCAGTCCAACCGCCCAGTGCAACCGCCCAGTCCAACCACCCAGTCCAGCCGCCCAGTCCAACCACCCAGTCAACCACCCAGTCAACCACCCAGTCAACCACCCAGTCAACCACCCAGTCAACCACCCAGTCAACCTCATTGTTATCATCGTTAAACTGACATTATCCATAACAATAATTCTTTAACGACATAATCTTTTTCTCTCCCAAACGAATCCAATTAATTCGACATAATCCAGCACCTCATAACCCAAAGTAAGAATCATAAGGAATCCAATATCCCTTCCCGTATTAGTACGCTCCAGCCGTTAAACGGCAAGCGATGAGTCTCGTAAACTTGGGAGAATCGCGTCACGTGAGAGAGCGACGGATCAAGGAGAGCGAGAGAGGTGAAATCAAGCGAATGATGGGCTAGGTCTACCGTCGCTCTCGCTGCGACCACCTCAGGATGTGGAGGACAAAGAGCTTCGTCGAGCTTTTACGGCACGGCAGCCGGTATTCACCTACCTGCGGTCGGCCCGTGCAGACTTGATGGCCGAGAGACAGGCTCGGGGGTGACCGGCTTCTTGAGTTGTGTTCTCACACATACACGTACCGGATGTACCGACGATGATGTGAGAGAGCATAGTTTGCTCGCCCGTTCGCTCGAGAGAGCTTGCGGAGAAGCGAGAGCTTCGAGCTACCCGATTCTACAACGGCCATATTTCACCGTGATAAGAGCCAACCTCCTCCCCCTCCCCCTCCGCCACCCCCTCCGAGCCGCCCCATATTGCTTGC
The DNA here is from genome assembly GCA_963575735.1 of Amblyjoppa fuscipennis. Taxonomy (NCBI): domain Eukaryota; kingdom Metazoa; phylum Arthropoda; class Insecta; order Hymenoptera; family Ichneumonidae; genus Amblyjoppa; species Amblyjoppa fuscipennis. Next base: position 8,183,770 of record OY754497.1, read on the forward strand.
CGTTATATCCTAAAAGGCAAACATCAGAAGTTTACCCGGTGGACAAGCCACGCGGACCCTTCGTCATCACTGTCTCTGCCCATTTGCCTCTTCCTTCCCTCGCTATCGAGGAGAGCTTTACGAAAGCGCGAGCCTCTTGTAACCGGATCGAATGCGATACCGACTCCCCCCCCCCCCCCCCCCCCGCCCTGACTTATCGGTCGTGGTTTTTACATTAAAATGTGCACGCGGTAATACACGAGATCGAACAGAGATCCAGCTCTTCGATGAGACAAGCCTTCATCGCCGAATGGAGGGTGGGCAGTTCGGGTTTTTTGGAAAAGGAGATATAATTTATTTGTTTATTTGTTTATTTGTTTATTTGTTTATTTGTTTATTTGTTTATTTGTTTATTTGTTTATTTGTTTATTTGTTTATTTGTTTATTTGTTTATTTGTTTATTTGTTTATTTGTTTATTTGTTTATTTGTTTATTTGTTTATTTGTTTATTTGTTTATTTGTTTATTTGTTTATTTGTTTATTTGTTTATTTGTTTATTTGTTTATTTGTTTATTTGTTTATTTGTTTATTTGTTTGCAATCGACATGAACTTTATTGTTATGTGCATTAACTTATTTATTCTTGTGTAAATCCTCTACTTTTCATATACGCGAAAATATATTTTTTTAATATTCGTTATTAAAAAATAAATCTGTATTATTCGCAAATATTACTATTAATTAAAATTATCGTAATATACGAACTACGTAAAAAAAAGTCGTGAAAAGTGTGTTTAACAAACGAAAAATATATTTTCGCACGGTTTGAACGTCGTGGGTGCGACTCATATATACAATGAATTGGCGTGCCGATTGCCGTGGGCCATATTACCCCTCTTACCCGACGCTTTTTTTCAAATCGCCATAGCAGTCGCTCTGTAAACCAGATTCCGCAAGAAATCCCGAATGGAAACACCTATACAAAGCGAGTGTATAAATCACCGCCACAAAAACGATACAAGAAACGGACTTGATAATAACTCAATCGGGTTCGACCGGTATTCATGTCAGGTACGGTCACCGAACGGATATTGAACCTCCGCCGCGCTCGTTGTTGTCGGCCATAAAAACTAAAAATAAAAAACTGTCTCTTCGCCCAGAGTCGATCCATCGATATTCATCGACAAATAATAAAAAATACACACATATATATATATACTAGAGCAGTGGTTTTTAACCGGGGGTCCATGGACCCCCAAAATACACGGGGGACCACCTGTGGACCCCCAATGTTAAGAACCACTGTACTAGGGGGATCGACTCGGGGCACGCGCGCTCGCAGCCCTTTATGGACTTAAGGCCTTATTATTCAAAGTTCTCTAAAAGACGTATGCCCTTACAATTCTAAATCCCACTATTATGGTTCCATTTTTAACCAACTCCACGTCCCTATTATTGATCCCACGGACACTATTATAGACCCCCTGAACCCTATTATTAACCCCCTTAAGTCTATTATTGACCACCTTAACCCTATAGTTGACCCCCTTAACCCCATTATTAACCCCTCTGACCCCATTATTGACCTCATTTGACCTTATTATTGACCCCCTCTGATCCTATTATTGACCTCCTTTGACCCTACTATTAACCCTCTGACCCTATTGTTGACCCCTCTGACCCCATTATTCGCCCCCTTTGACCCTATTATTGACCCCCTTGACCCTATAATTGACCCCGCGGAACCTATTATTGAGCCCTCCCCCTGACCCGATTACTATATATACATATACATATATACATACATATACATATATGAATGTTTTCTCAATCAATCAGACCTATCAGAATTTCCGCCGATGCGGAAAATCGGTCACGTGCCTCGTGAAATTTTTCGACGCGCCCCGACACTGCCGAAAACGGTTACGTCAACGTTTTCGGAGCCGTTCTATAAACGATACACGATACCATCCCCCCCCCCCCCCCCCCCCCCCCCCTCCGGCCCGGATGCTGATAATATTTCGAGCAGGGCGCGAGGCAAGAGCACACGTGCATCGAATATGTCGAGTTTATTTGCGAATCCGATCAGCGTCAACGTCGGGCCTCGTTAACGCTAACGCGGTTATTCCCGTAGGTCGGTCGATCGTCGTTTCTCCGGCGGACGTGCGCCAGACGAATATACACAACGCCTCGTCGAACTGGTCCAGGTTGAACTGCCTACTGTGCAAAACAGGAGAAAGGCCCGAACCAAACTGGCGTCGGCGTGTCCGCGGTGCGAGATATCGCATCGGCTCGCCTTGCAGGTTCTCCGTTCCGAGGTCGGGATTCCCGCGAAAGCGAACGCGGCCTGGCAGACGGGATCGCGTCTTGATGGAGAGCAAAAAAAAAAAGAAAAACAATGCCAGGTCCGAGAAGAAATCGGTAGAATTCCCGGCAACGAAGCGCGCGGGAACTCCTCCGGCTCTTCGGCAAAGATCTGCGCTCGCCGCGCCTATAAAACCATTAACTTGCCGATCGATCAGCGACAGTTAAGTTTCCAGTGACGCGGAGGAAGGTACAGTGATTTCGGTCTCGGAATTTGTGACGCGCATCGCGATCAGGTTGGGGAAAAAACGACCACAGGAGTTTGAAGAGAACGGAGAAATGAGGAGCCTGGTGAGTTGAGGAGGAAGATCTGGAGGAAGATCTGGAGGAAGATCTGGAGGAAGATCTGGAGGAAGATCTGGTGAAAGATCTGGCAGAAGATCTGGGGGAAGATCTGGCGAAAGATCTGGCGAAAGATCTGGCGGAAGATCCGGCGGAAGATCCGGCGGAAGATCTGGCGGAAGATCTGGAGGGTGTGCAGGAAGCAGCGTCGCAGAGCTGGTCGAGGAGGGTGCGTCGTTGCATTGCCGGAAGTGAGATTCGGAGAACATTTTGCATTGTCAGTGGGATAAAAAGCGGGAAAAAAATCAAGCGGATGGAGGGTGCTGAGAAGACTGATTTGGCACAATAATGATCATGTAATGTCATCGACAAATTGGAACAAGAAATTATCTAACAAATCCGGCAGGGTAGTTTTGTTTGGCGGAAATTGGGTCGTTGATTTTTCTGAATGCATTTTTATTATTTTTTTATTCTTTCTTTTCAAACATACATGAAAAGTCACGAATTTTGGATATGTTTTCGCCAACATACCGCGTATCGTACTCAAGAAATTTCCGGGCAAATGATCGAACGCATTCGCAAATTCCGCTTCGAATATTTATCGAAAGCGTTTTTCAAAAATTGGGGCAGCTTTGAAAGAAATTGATGTGTATTTAAAAAAATTAACAAGTCAAGGTCTCATAGAAGAAGTTGGTTTGCCGGATGATTTGAAGAATATATTTTTTTAACTGATTTATTACAACATTTTTTGTATTGTTATTATGTAAAATCAACGCTCTTAGCACCTTTTATATGTTTGAATTTTTTAAGACACTTATCCCATTGGAAAGTATTCGAAATTCTGTTTGAATCTCACTTTAGGCTGTGAATGTAACGATATACCCTCCTTAAGAACAAGTGTTCGATATACTCAGTTAACGACTTCCCTATACATTTGGTGCGAAGTCCATTGATTCTTGTTGTCGATGGACCGTCCCAGTTTCGTAAATCAAAATTTTATGTATGACTGTTCTGATATCTCGAATGAAGCTTGACCCACCGCGATTCCTCATCACATTAAAGAGAAATTAAAGTGACCCACTCATTCAAGTGGCCCAACCGCGCGCCGGCTACCCTAGGGGAGTCCATTCGTTCCCGTGGTCCAAGCACGTGCATACTGCCCTAAAGTGGGCTTTTAATTGAACTCTTAATTCAACGACCACACTCGCCTTGCCCTGAAATGGTCCATTCATTCAACTGATTTAACCACCCACGGACTACCCGAAAGTAGTCCATTCACTCAACTGGTTCAACCACCCATGGACTGTCCTAAAGTCGTCCATTCATTCAACTGGTTCAACCACCCATGGACTGACCCAAAGTAGTCCATACATTCAACTGGGTCCACCACCCGCGAGTTGCCGTAAAGTGGTTCATTTGATTATCTAGTCCAACCACGCGTGAACAGCCCTAAAGTGGTCCATTCGTTCTGATCCAACCGCGCGCGGGTTGACCTAAAGTAGTCCATTCGTTCAACTTGTTCAACCACCCGCGAGCTACCCTAACGTCGTCAATCTTTCAACTGGTCCAACCACGCGAGGACAGCCCTAAGAATCGCCCAACGAATCGTTGATGCCTAATTGTTCGACCGATTTCAATCCTTTAATGTTGTTTGGCCTCAGGTGTTACTGATCGCGACCAGCGCGTTCGTCAGTGGGTTGCGGAACGGCACGCCCGGCTTCGCTGCAGAGTTCCGATTGTTTGGTGACTCATCGATCTACCAGCAGCAGCGTTTGCCCGATCGGAATCAGGCGAGATTGTTCAGGGAAACCTCCCAGCCATCCAGTCTGCACCTGCAGTCCTCCCGGGAGGATGCCTTCAGGGAGTACCGTCAGCCGTTTGCCGGTCGTGACCACAAGAGTTCCCACCAGGAGGCCAGAGGCGACTTCAAGGAAGACCCTAGACCGTACGAGGATCGAAACCGTAGGCCCTTGGAGGGCAATTTGAGGAGCTTCGATGTGGATTCCAGGAGCTTCAGGGACGAGAACCGGATATACAAGGAGGATACCCGAGTCTTCAGGGAGGATCGGCCATTCAGAGAAGAACCTCGGACGATCCACGATGGCCCAAGACAGTTCAGGGAGGAAAGACCCTACAGGGAGGAAAGACGCTACAGAGAGGAAAGACCCTACAGGGAGGAGATGAGACACTACAGGAATGAGCTGAGGCCATTCAGAGAGGAGTCCAGACAGTTCAGGGATGAGATTCACCAGTTTGCGGGACCTACAACTTTTAGCGATGAGTACCGGCCTTTCAAGGAGGAGATCAGACACTTCAGGGACGAGAGAACTTTCAAGGAAAACGTGGGGCCATATGGCTCCGAGGCGGGGCCTTTCAGGGAGCCGAGGCCGTTCAAGGAGGAATCCGGACCTTATAATGGGGAGCCGAGGCCGTTCAAGGAGGAATCCGGACCTTACAGTGGGGAGCCGAGCCCAATCAAGAACGGATCCGGAGCTTTTAGTGGGGAGTCGGGGCCGTTCAGGGATGAGAGACCATTCAAGGAAGAACCGCGTCCCTTCAAGGATGAGTTGCTATTCACGGACGAGAGCCAATCCTTAGCCGACGCCCAAAATCGCTTCAACAAGGAACACCAGCATCGCCAGCCGCTGTCCTTCGGAGGGCACTCGAATTACCTCAAGTTTGGTTAGTCCTTCATCCCCAGTAACTTTAGAACTCCACCTCTCAGGCCCTGACAAGGCTCACTCAGGGCCTCAATAGGCCAGAACCTAGATCCCTAAGATTTCTAGTGAGGCGTCTTGTATCATCAGTGGGAATGACACAGATGACCGTTGCTGGCCGAATTTTGGGGCTGTGCCAGTACTGGACTTCTGTGGCACTCCCACTAGGGTACCGAAAAGTTGATCACGGATAAAATCCTACAGGTAATCATGGTCTAGGCTTCGCATCGGTACCGGCAGCCATTCTGCCACTGGATGACGACACCTCCCAACGCATCTCGTCCGGATCAACGGTCTCCACGGCCTCAACACCACAATTACCGGACCTACTGACGTCCGTCGCCCAGGCAACCTCATCACCCCACGAATCCGTGGATTCAAAGAGCCAGAACACGGTGACGCTGCCACCAGTGGTCAGATCGACACCCGGCCAATCCACATCTGGCAACGCGATCGACAGCGATCACCGGAAAAATGAGAATGTACGTTCTTGCCAGGACATCGTTACTATACTTTCTAGGGTTCGTGGTCGTTGCCCAGTCGGAGGTGTCCTTTACGGTACCAATAATTTCCATACAAACAAGTCTCAGGTAGACCGTCCCGATAATTCACACACCACCCAGAAACGGTAACTGATGCGTAAAAGTGAATAATGGAAGCCGGCTTGACGTACCATTCCCATCCCATTCGGTCATCCCCGGGCCGACTGCACACGACGTTAATTTGCAAATGCTTTTAGCTCTTCGGCGGTGGTCCGACGAGCTCAGCGTCCACCGCGGCCACCATTTCCACTTCCGTCGGACCTAACCCGACCCCGAAAGTGGTTTTCGGCACCGGATCAGCTTCCATATCGAGCACGTCGATAGGAATCAACGGGGCAGTCCGTGCCGATAGTATACAGCCAACTAATACGCCCTCGGCCAACTCCGTTCACGACTCCAAGTACGTAATGTCGTTTTGGCCTATCTATCTGTCCGTCGCGCAACGGTTAGGGTTGTTTCTCTGTTCACCGATCTCCCGTCGCTTCCTGTCCTCCCCGGTGGGTCGCGCTTTATTGGTCCATTCGATAGTGACCGTAACTTCGTGATCGCCCTTTGCCTGGATCCCAGCTCAACCTCCGGCAACCGGTTGAAGGCCTTTCATCCAAGATTCATTGACCAACGGTAGTCTTCGGGCTCTCTTGGCACCGAATGGCCGGCGTTCTCGTTCTCCGCCAGGGGAACGCCAAGATTTCTCATGCAAGACGCCCTCGCCTCGATGCCCCTTATAGGGGCTTGAAAAGAGCGGAGGTCATTGAGGATTTAATTACCGGTCCATCCGGAAACAGCGACGGGAGTTCAGATTCTTGGGGGTGTTGCTTTGCCAGGCGGATAAAACCAGTAGGCGAAAAATTCGTGAAAAGAAAAACCTGAAACGATGGTGATCAGGTGGGTGGAAACAAACATCAGCGGTGGATGCCGCCAGCACAGCCGAGTCAGTTATGAGAAGTGGTTGCTTTTTTCAAGGGCGGTTGTTTTTTTAATCGTTTTGTTTCAAGCATTTCTTTTCAAGTGGTTTTGTCAAGAGGTTTTTATGAATTAATTTTTTATTTATAGGGTTATCACGCGCTGAGTCCAATTACATGACGATAGGCAGACCTATCGTCAGATCGTACAATAGTAGTTGAATCTGTATCATCATTTTTTCAACGGGCTTTTCTTCAAGAGTCTCATTTGAAGGGCTTTTGATGTGTTTATTTTTTATGTATTCAGTTATTACGTGCTGGGCCCAATTATATGACGATCGGCAGACCTATCGTCAGATCGTACAATGGAATTTCAGTCCGTTCCATTATTTTTTCTTTTCCAAGAGCTTTTTCCGGGCTTTTCCTCAGGATTCCGCTGACCTACCTTGCCAGAATGATTTTCCTTCCAGAATTTTCTCGAACTCCCGATACTGTCTCTGTGTCTTTTCCGCGTATGTAACACAACCGACTCGTCCGAACGATCGGAATTTCCTTCAGTACGTCTCACCACGTCGTCGAACCGCCGAGCTCCTATTACCAGAGCGCACCGAGGACGGAGGTCCCGGCGGCGCTCTTGAACTACATCTTCAAGTATCAGATGCCCGAGGACACAAAGGCCGGCTACACATATCGCACGACCCTGCCGACTGAGAGTTTCACCAACGTTCCGAATGTACCACTCGTTCAGCATCATCAAACGGCCAAGTACGCCATACTGCCAGAGTTCAAGATTCCTGAGGTGTCCCCGCTCCGGCAACCCGTGGGAACGATCAACTACGTGTCTCTGGCACAACTGCCGAAGGTTTCCTTCCTCAACGGCAATCAGCAGGCTATCGCTCTGGGCACGAGTTACTCGAGTACGTACGAGACCTCCCCGAGCTTCCCTCCCTGAGGACACTGCCAAACCTTCGTACCTGATTCTGAGTGTTCTCCGTTGTTTTTTTTTTTTTTTTTTTTTTAATCTTGTCGCGTAACTTTGTCTGACACACAGCCGAGGGTTTACCGACGGCGAATTATCCTAGAGGACTCATACAGCTCGATCGTGGAAACCAATTTCCGCATCTCGGCCAAATCAACTTGCAGCAGCTCGGTCAGACCGAGCATTTCCCTCAGTACAGACAGCTCGCACCTGTCAATCATGTGACTCGGCTCGGGGAATATGGACAGTTCGGACAAACTGAACAACCGCGGAGCAATCCGTTCCGTCAAGGTAACTGAGAAATACAACAATAAGAATAATAATAATAGTAATAATAATAATAATAATAATAAGGGTAGCATTTTGAGACGTTAGTTTGAACTTAAGACCGCCCTTGAGATCGAACTTTATATCGAAATTTGGCCTGAATTTGATTGCGTGATTAAGATCTATCTTATTGAACTTAAGGTTGAACCTGAGTTTGAACTGTATGTCATGCGTAAGTCCGATCTAAAGTTGGATCTAAAGTTGGATCTAAAGTTGGATCTAAAGTTGGATCTAAAGTTGGATCTGAGTTACATCTAAAGTTGGATCTGAGTTAGATCTGAAGTTGGATCTGAGTTAGATCTGAAGTTGGATCTGAGTTAGATCTGAAGTTGGATCTGAGTTAGATCTGGAGTTGGATCTGAGTTAGATCTGAAGTTGGATCTGAGTTAGATCTGAAGTTGGATCTCAGTTAGATCTGAAGTTGGATCTCAGTAAGATCTGAAGTTCGATCTTAAGATAGAACTCAGGAGCGATCTTAAGTTCAAACTAACGTCTTAAAATTCGACCCTAAGACCAGATGACTGATGAAGAACCCGAGGCCGTGCACCAAACGAGACTTTAGAGAGGTAAACTTCTACGTCACCCAACTCCTGACGGGACGCGACTACTTTAGACGGTACCTACACAAGATGAACAAAGTACAAACGTCGGACTGCAAATATTACCAACACGACCGGGACGACTCGGAACATACGTTTTTCGAATGTGACCGCTGGAGAGGAGTCAGACAGACACTGGAAATGAACGTTGGAAGCATCACCCCCGACAACATTGTCGAGGTGATGCTCCGCGGCACGAAACGGCGGCAACTTGTCCCCACCTACACAGAGACAATATTGAGACGGAAAAATGCAGACGGCTGCCTGACATGACGAACCAGAGGCGACGCAAACGGGACACAGAACTACGATAAGCACACGGACAGACCTCCCAACCGGAAGTAATACTAACATAGTTCCCGGATGGGGCAGGAAACAACCGTAGGAGGTGGCGGTTTAGTGGTTAGGCCAAACGGGAGTCCCACATTTGCAACAGCTCGCACGGCTGGTTCGAAATCGTGAAAATAATTTCGCAACTCCCCCGAAAAAAGCGTGCAAAGTGATTCGCAACAATTATTTCGTCGTGTTGTACGGTTTCGCGCATAACTTCCTCTTTGATAAATTTTCTTGTGTGATTTTGACTTCCTCGTAGAGAAAGCCACAATTAACGTACAATTTTCAACTCTCTTTTTAATTGTATTTTTGAGTTTAGTATAAAAAAAAGCATGTGCAAATTTCTTTGCTGCAAAAAATTTAAAGCACGATTTATCATAGGAAGTCGCAAACTAAAATTTGCGGATATCGTTGGTTTATGGCAATTTTTAATGCATTATTCACCGGCGATTAGAGAAAAATGTAACCCATTTCACTGTTTGCGTGATATTTCATTAAAAAAAAACTCGTATCAGGCGCAAAATAAATATTTGCAAGAAAAATTCTAAATTTTCAAAATTCCATAAAATTTAAACGGTTGGATCAATTTTTTACAAGTTTAAGCTCGATACCTCCATCTTAACTCGAGTTAAACCACTATTAGTGATTTAAAAAAAAAAAATCCGCAATTCCATAAAATCTGATCCCTTCGGTAGATTTCGACCAAATTCAATGCCAAAACTCTTTATTGTATTTATATACATTCTCAGTACGATAGCTCAAAATTTACGGAAGCTAAAGGTACCACAGGCATTTTTGAAAAATTTCAAAATTACATAAAATCTTGAAACGGGTCTCAATCTTCATGAAAACGGATGGCATGAGAACGGAACCCGCTATCTAAAGCTGTTTCCGAGTTATAGTCACATCATAGCAATAATAAGAATAATAATAAATAATAAATTAATAATAATAATAATAATAATAATAATAATAATAATAATAATAATAATAATCACCGCAGGTGGTGGGAGGGCGGGAACTCCCTCTTGCTCGGGGAGTGACGACCCCGCGTACACCGAGTAAGTCAAGGGGGACTGAAATCGGCACAGGTCCGACGGAAGTCCCCTGAGACGACCCCAGGTGGCGGGAGGGGGTAAAACCCCTCTCGCTCGGGATGTGACGACCCCGGGGACACCGAGTAAGCTGAGGGGGACTGAAGTCGGCTCGTGCCTGACGGATGACCTCTAAGGCGATCTCAGGGACCGGGCCACGTTCCGGCACGGTACGGGGAGTCGCGCCCCCGAGAGACCCTTAGCATGAAGGAACAAATAACCATGAAATGCACAAAAAAAACAGAGATATACCTCAGGTGGTAACCCCAACACAGGGGCAATCCACCCTGGGCGACGGTCGGGTTGAAGCCCTGGCGGCCCATGGCAGCGGCACGGATTCTGAGGGCCGCAAATTGTGCAAGGAATCGGGGACGAGGACAGCGACGAGGAGGACAGACGAGAAAACCAGAACGGACAAGACAACACTGACCCTGCCCTCCAGGGTAAGGACAGCGAGTGTGTCGAGTGTGGGCAGCGGGGCAAGCGGGACCTCCGCTACCTCCGCGGTCGACAGCGACATACAAGTACCGGCCGGACTGGCGAGTAACACGAGACAGGACGGAACGGACATCACGGAACTACTGACGCTCATATGGAAGACGGCGACAAAAATGGCCGGGGCAGCCGCTGTTCAAAAGAACATGAACATGACGGTCAAAAACGGGATCAAGACTATTCTTGAGGCAGCCGACGTGGCGCTGCATAAGCACACGAAGGTAGCCCAAAGAAACGTCACCGAGCACGAACTGACGGAGACAGAAACGGAAACGGAAACTAAAAAACGTGAGACGCCACAGACGAAACGAAAACGCTCGGCGACCGTGACCCCCCCGGGGTCCTCTCGGAAGCGACCTCCGAGAGCGGAAACGGCCGAAGACTGGCGGACCGTCACGAGAAAAAACAACAAACGAACGGAACGAAAAGACAAAACGGACGGAACGAACGCGACGAACGCGACGAAATCGAGGAACGCGACGAACGCGGCGCACGCGACGAACGCGACGAACGCGACGAACGTCACGAATACGAACGCCAAGGCCAGGAAGCGCAAGCTGGCACCCAAGCAACGGGGGACAGCTGTACTTGTCAAGCCGGCGAAAGACAGCAGCTACTCCGACATAGTACGGAAAATACGGACGACGGTGGACCCGAAGAAGAGTCATGTGCAGGTGACGACCCTGAGGAAAACCAAAGACGGGCTGTGTCTGCTAAAGATACAGACCAAGAACAACGGACAAGAAAATTTCCGACGCGCACTTCAGGACGCGATCGGAGACCATGGCAAGGTTAGGACCGCGACCTCCAGGCGTCAACTGGAGATCATGGACTTGGACTGCGTCACGACCGAGGACGACGTGAGAAGTGCGCTAGGACGAGAAACAGGGCGAGACGCAGACTTTGGCGTCCACATCTTCGGTCCGAACCGGAACGAGCAGTACATGGCGGTATGCGAACTCGAATCGCATGAGGCTGCGGTGCTGCTCGGCCGGGGCCGGATCGGGATAGGATGGGTGCGTTGCCGCGTCCGAGAACGACTGACGGTGACGAAATGCTTTAAGTGTCTGGGCTACGGACACACCAAAGCAAACTGCACGAGCAAGGACCGGACTAAAAGCTGCAGAAAATGCGGCGAAACGGGACATTACGCAACGGACTGCGAAAACACACCAGCCTGCCCCCTGTGCACCGAGGCGGGGCACGGTGACGCAGCGCACTTCGCGGGATCCGGGAAGTGCGCGGTATTCCGGGCTGCGCTGGAGGAGTGCAGGAGGCAGGCAGGACGACGGACAGAATAATTCAGGGAAACCTGAACCGAAGTAGGACGGCAGATATGCTGCTACCACAGATAGCCGACGAGTACGACGCGGACATCATGATTCTGTGCGAACCTTACAGGATAAGGCCGACACAGACATGGATCACAAACGAGACCGAGACAGCAGCTATCTGGGTGAGGGGCGCTGCCCGATCTCGGGTAACTAGCCACGGGGTGGGCGACGATTTCGTCTGGGCTAAGGTCGGCGCTGTCACATACGTCAGCGTCTACCTGACCCCCAACTGCACCGTGGCGGAGTTCGAGAGAAAGGTGGAGCTCCTCGAGGACGGAATAAGGGAGCTGCCCGGCGACGTCGTTGTTGCGGGGGACCTCAACGCGAGGGCGATCGAGTGGGGCATGACAGCAACGAACAAACGAGGACGGCTGCTGCTGGAGATGGCTGCAAGGCTCGATCTAGCAGTAGCGAACACGGGAAGAGTACCGACATACAGACGACCAGGGTTTGGAGACTCTATCCCCGACGTTACGATGACATCGGACAGAATTCTGTCACAGGTGAGGCGATGGCAGGTGATCGAGGACTATACGGCCAGCGACCACCAGTACATAGCCTACGAAGTGACAGGACCGACAACAACGACACGGACAAGGATCCAGCACCCCCTGCGGTGGAATGTAAGCAAACTGGACACACGGAAGTTCTCGGAGGAACTGGTGGCGGCACCAGCCCCGATTACAAAAGTCCCCCCGGAGCTGGTTGGCCGGCAAAGGGCGGGAAGACTGGCAGACGAGACGGCCAAACTGACGGAACGGCTGTGCAACAGCACAATGCCGAAACGACGAAACGGACGAAACAGACAACCACAGTATTGGTGGACGGACGAGATAGCCGAAATGCGCAGAATTTGTCTGGCAAATCGGCGACGTGTAACGAGGGCTGGCGGGAGACCCGAAAGGGAGAACCTCCAAGCCGCTTACAAGACTGCACGGAAAACGCTGACGAACGCGATCAGAGACAGCAAAGCGCGATGCTGGAAGAAGCTCTGCGAGGAGGTGGACCGGGACCCGTGGGGCACAGGTTACAAGATTGTAACCGGTAAACTCGGGGCACGAACTCCACCAGAACTCAAGGACGCTGAAACCACACGACGGATCGTTGACGGACTCTTCCCGACACACCCGATACGCACGGACGAAACAGAAGACAGAGAAGCACCGGAAGTCCCCATTTTTACCGCGGAGGAGCTCACCAGAGCATCCAACGCGATAAAGAATGGAAAGGCACCGGGACCAGACGGAGTACCGGGAGAGATTATCCGGCTGATGGTTAACCTGAGGCCGGAGATATTCCTCGACTTGTACAACGCCTGTCTTACAACAGGAACATTCTGCGACCGGTGGAAGACGGCGAGGCTGGTACTTATCCCCAAGGGTAAGGGAGACCCGAGCACGCCGTCAGCCTACCGGCCGCTGAGCTTACTGAACACGACAGGGAAACTCTACGAACGACTACTGAGACCCAGAATCACAGACGCGATCCAAGCCGCAGGCGGTCTTTCGGACCAGCAATTCGGCTTCAGAAGGGGCCGTTCAACCATTGGAGCAATCCAACAGGTGATCGACTCCTTTTTGGAATTGGACAGACACTGCCATGCAGCGCGACCTATCGTGCTCTTGGCGACACTTGACGTCAGGAACGCCTTTAACTCGGCAAGGTGGGTGGATATCTTGGAGGCGCTTAACAGCGGTTTCGGGATTCCTGCTTACCTGGCACGGGTGGTGGATGATTACCTGAAGAACAGACGGATAACGTACGAGACGACCGAAGGACAGGTGACAAGACAAATCACCGCGGGGGTCGCCCAAGGATCAATACTGGGACCGGACTTCTGGAACGGCTTGTACGACAGCCTGCTCAGACTGGAGTTGCCGCCCGGTGTACTCCTCGTCGCTTACGCCGATGACGTGGCGGCGGTGATCACCGAGCGCTCTCCAGATCTGGCGCAGCTGAAGCTGAACCAGACGATGAGACGAGTAGGCCGATGGATGACAGACCACGGACTACAACTCGCGACAGAAAAGACGGAACTGACGTTTCTCACGAGAAGACGTATACAGACGAGACTGCCCATGAGGGTTGGGACCCACGAGATCGAGGCCGGGGGGGAAGTCAAGTACTTGGGGGTGACCCTAGATACGAAGATGACCTTCTGGCCTCACATACAAAAGACAGCCCGAAAGGCGGCTGAGAGGATAGCATCCTTAAGCCGCCTGATGGCAAACACGACTGGACCAAGACCGGGGAAACGGCGACTATTAATGTCAACGGCCCACTCGATCCTCCTATACGGCGCTGAGATCTGGGCGGATGCCCTGAAGACGAAGAAATACTGCTACGCAATGACGACAGCACAAAGACAGAGCGCGCTGCGGATCGCTTGCTCCTACCGGACTGTCTCTGCACAGGCCGTTCTGGTGGTGGCGGGCGTGATCCCCATAGACCTTCTTGCTTTCGAGCGCAAGAGGATTTATGAAAGGACCGCAGACACGAGCCGACAGGACGCGGCAACCACGGAAAGACAGAGTACGATACAGACCTGGCAACAACGATGGACAGAAGGATCTACAGGCAACTGGACGAGACGACTGATAAAGGACTTGAGACCGTGGATTGAAAGGGAGTTCGGGGACGTAAACTTTTACGTCACCCAGCTCCTGACAGGACACGGCTACTTTAGACGGTACCTTTACAGCATGAACAGAGTACGGACACCGGACTGCAAGTACTGCGGACATGACCGGGACGACGCGGAACACACGTTTTTCGAGTGCGACCGCTGGACACCGCTTAGACTGAGACTAGAGACGACCGTTGGTAGCGTCACCGCAGACAATATTGTCGAGGTGATGCTCCACACAACTGAATGGTGGCAACTTGTTGCCACCTACACAGAGACAATACTGAGACGAAAAAACGCAGACGGCTGCCTCGAATGACAGAGCAGACAAACTGACGTGAGACGAAACGAATAGACAGAACGAACAGACGAACACAGACAGCTCCCCCAACCAGAAGTAATACTAACATAGTTCCTGGTTGAGGGAGAACCGAAAGGAGAAGGCGGTTTAGTGGGTAGGCTACGGGAGTCCCACATACCCATCAGCTGGGCTGGTGGAATCCGTAACTTGGATTCCGCAAATTCCGTTTTTCTTTACGGAATCCTCAGGGATCCCGTAAGGGAAAAAAAAAAAAAAAAAAAAAAAAAAAAAAAAAAAAAAAAAAAAAAAATAATAATAATAATAATAATAATAATAATAATAATAATAATAATAATAATAATAATAATAATAATAATAATAATAATAATAATAATAATAATAATAATAATAATAATAATAATAATAACAATATAAATAATAATAACAAATATTATTATTATTTTTATAATAATAATAAGAATAATAATAATGAGTCGGTAAATGAAACTTAATTTTGCTTCAGAAAAACGAGGTTAAAATTTGAACTGGCAATGATGGGCTGGAGGGTTGCATTAATGAAGGAAAAATGGAAAATGATTATAGGTGGATTGCAGCTGGAGCTGGGAGGTTTCGGGGGAATAGATTACAGCGCGCTGTCGGGTAATTCGGGAGGGTCGAGAGGATCGCAGCAGCTCGGTCTCGATATCGGAAAAGTGGGCTTGAGTCTGCAGGAACCGGCTAGAGCACCCGCACCATCATTTCCTAAGGTAAATCCAAGTGAACGATGGTAAATTTTCATAATTCATATGATTGCCTTTTTTGTTTTTGTTTTTTTTTTAGCTAAATATGTGAGAAATCTCACTTTTGAAAAAATATTTCGTTTATCAATTTTTTTTTACGAAAATAAATTTTCCATGTGATATTGTGATCGAGAAAAATGTAATTTAATTTTTTTTTTTTTTGCGGGAAGTGAAGATTATTTTTAGAGTAATGTGTTCTAGAGACTCGTCAATTCTACGTTGGCAATTCGAAGCTTGATTTTTAAAAGAAAATCTTAAAAAAAAGCGAAATCAATTTGCATAACAATGTAGGAAAAAGGTCTTTTTCGACATTTTTTTTTTTTTTTTATCATTTTCACTCTCGAAAGTAACATACTTTTGTAAGAAAATGTTTACATCAAACATTAATTTTTTTTTTTAAGCACAAAGATTTACAAAAAAAAAACAAAAAATGTGCAATTGTTTTTTCGGAATTGAAAATTACTTTTCGAAAAATGTATTTTACCGATTTATCAATTCTACGATGGCGATTCGACGCTTGATTAAAGAAATAAAAATAAAATCCGCGAAATAAATTTGCACAATAATATGTGTAAAACGTCACTTAAAAAAAAAAAAAAAAAAAAAAAAAAAAAAAAAAAAAAAAAAATCGACGAAGATATTTCGCCAGACATCTCTTGCGTTAATGCATCGAACGTGCCGCGGTGGCGATTTAGGGTTTAATTTAATAAAATAAACAAAATTAATGAAACAACAACAAAATGGGGAGTAAATTGAGAAGCGTATCAATTGTGCGGTTAACACTGTCGGAACTTTGTGAATTTTAGCACCGACGGTTATCGGCGAAATGAAAAATTAACACCGAGCCATCATACTCCCCAACCCCCTTTCCACTTTCGCACCGTCGCCGCATCGATAAATTATTCACCGAACCGATATATCCGCGTCGATACACAAGAACCCCCACCCAACCGGATACCCGTGGCTTTTATGAAAAGAATGTAATTAACGAAGGTTTCATGAATTTTGAATAATGTAGCAGCGGATAATTGCTTCGCGGCTCGACGACACGGTTCGAGCGCGTTCCCATAACAGTTATGGACTGGGCAGGAATTCATTTTCTTTTTAAGGTAGTCCTTGCGAATGGTGTTCACTTCGCATAAGTCTCAGAGAAATGAGAGCAAATTGCAAACACTTGTGGATGATAAAAAAATCTGAAAGAAAATCAAGCATATCAAAGGTGCAGGAAAAGATTAATTTTGCATAATAATAATTTGAAAATGTCATTAACAAATTGATGAAAAATAAAATTGTTCACCAAATGTCTCGGAAACCTAACTTTTTTTTTTTTTAATGAAAATTATTTGTTCATTTTTTTTAATACGTATGAATTTTTTCAGGTTTTGAAATTCACTTTGATTTTTTTTTATATAGGAAAAACCTGTAGAAAAACAGAAAATTCAAGGTGAATTTAAAAATCTGAAAAAATTCATACCTATTCAGAAATATGAACGAACAATTTTCATTTAAAAAAAAGTTAGGTTTCCGGGATATTTGTTGAACAATTATTTTATTTTTCATCAATTTGTTAATAACATTTTAGAATTATTATTATGCAAAATTAATCCTTTCGGCATCTTTGATACACTTGATTTTTTTCAGAATTTTATACGATCGAGAAGTGTCTACAATTCCCTATCATTTCTCTGAAACTTAAGTGAAGTGAACACTATTAGCAAGGACTACCTTAAGGTAGTTATGTCGCTTCGCACTTATTTCGCATAAGTTCGACAAAAATTAGAGAAAATTGCAAGTTACTTCTCGACGGTATAAAAATCTGAAAAAATTCATGCATATTAAAGGTACTGAAAAGATTAATTTCGCATAATAATAATTTCAAAATATTATTGACAAATTAATCAAAAAATTAATTGTTCAACAAATTATCGGGCAAACCAACTTTTTTTTTTATGAAAATGATTCGTTCATTTTTCCGAATACGTATGAATTTTTTTTCAGATTTTTCAGTCAACTTTGATTTTTTTGTTTTTTTCACACATTTTTTCCATATTAAAAAAATAAAAAATCAAAGTTGACCGAAAAATCTGAAAAAATTCATACGTATTCAGAAAAATGAACGAATCATTTTCATAAAAAAAAAGTTATGTTGCCGGATAATTTGTTAAACAATTAATTTTTTGATTAATTTGTTAATAACATTTTGGAATTATTATTATGCACAATTAATCTTTTCAGTACCTTTAGTGTGCATGAATTTTTTCAGAATTTCATACAGTCGAGAAGTACATGCAATTTTCTCTTATTTTTCTCGAACTTATGCGAAATGAGCGCGAAGCGACATAGCTATCTTAAAAAAATATATATGCATATTAAAAAAAAAAAAATAAATAAATAAATAAAAATCTAAAAAAAAATTTTAAATAAATAAAAATTCCATTGCGTGTTTTTTTTTGTTCTATCTCAGCGATAATTATTCGATGGCCGAAGTGAAGAATAATTATTGCGTGAAGGCAATCGTATTGACAGTGCGTATTGACGTATTGACAGTGCAGCAATGCATTTAAAAAAAAGCGTGCAAAGTGATTTGCACAATTACTTCCTCATGTTTTGCGGTTTTGCGTATAACTTCCTCTCTGATAAAATTTCGTTCTTCGATTTTTGCTTCCTCATAGAGGAAGCTATAATTAACATACGATTTTCAACGCTTTTTAATTGTGTCATTCAGTTCAGTATAAAAACCCATGTGCAAACTACTTTGCACCTAAAAAGGTGCAAATTAGTTTGCACATGGTTTTTTTTTATACATTTTTTTATCTTACGAAAAATCGTAAGATAAAAAAATGTCTACATCTCATAAAATTAAAATCGTCAAAATCTACACCCGAATTTATTATAGAAAATCACAAACCGAAATTTTCGGATTTCGTGATTTTAAGGCAATTTTTAATGCATCATTCGCCGCAGATTACATAAATATAACTCATTTTACTCTTTGCGTGATATTTCATTCAAAAACTCGTGTTAGACGTAAAAAAAAACAAACTTTTTCAAAAAATTCTAAATTTTCAAAATCTCATAAAATTTAAACGTTTGGATCAATTTTTGTCAAATTTAATACGAAACATTGTAGGGTGCTGATCCCTACCCGTGCTAAATTTAAGATCGATACCTCCATGTTAACTCGAATTACATAATTGTTAGTAATTTTTCAAAAAAAAAATCAAAATTTCATAAAATTTGATCGCTCCGGTGGATTTCGACCAAATTCAATACCAAAGGCCTTTATTCATAGTATTGTATTTTTATGCATTTTTAGGACGATAGCCCAACATTTACAGAAACTAGAGCTACCACAGACATTTTTGAAAAAT
Organism: Amblyjoppa fuscipennis; assembly: GCA_963575735.1. Taxonomy (NCBI): domain Eukaryota; kingdom Metazoa; phylum Arthropoda; class Insecta; order Hymenoptera; family Ichneumonidae; genus Amblyjoppa; species Amblyjoppa fuscipennis. The sequence continues at coordinate 8,202,814 of OY754497.1, forward strand.
TTCAAAATCGGGTCAAATCTCGAATTGGGCCTCAATTTTCATGAAAACGATACTGAAGGAAGATACGTGACCACTCTACTAGTGTACAAAATTTCAACCCGCTGTCTAAAGCCGTTTCCGAGTTGTAGTCATTCTAAAGGATGCAAGACTGTCACACACACGCACACACATTCTTAATTTACAATAATTTTCTCACACAGTCGTTTTACACCATGGCAGATGACTCGGTTAACACAAAATTGCTGGACCTATATTCACGATGCTCATGACCGATGATGGCGGCGCTGGCGGCGCTGGCAGTGGCCAAGTCACGTGGTCTCAAAAGAGGCTCGTCTCGCTGTCGGCATATTGTGTTTACACGGTGTTTAAGCTTTTTCATTTCAATCTCACAATGTTTCTGAGATTATCGCAAATGTATGTTTATTTACGAATGGCGACATTAACGGTAGAGATATCAGTGAAGGTGAAGAAGTATTGAAAAATTGCCAGATTGTGGACAGTTGGGTGTACAAAATCGACGAATGCCCTAGCGAGCCAAGCGACCACCATACGACCAACAAAACAACCGGTCGTTTTGTGCCGTTTTGACGACCGTAAAACAACCGATAAAACGACCATTTTGTCGATTTAGATTTGGTTCTCCTTTAAAACGACCTGAAAATGACCGAGGTAACGTCTGCTGCAATGTTTATCAGTCGTGTTTTGGTCGTTTTTAGGTCGTTAAAGAAAATACGACCAAGCCGAAACTAAAAACTGGTCGTTGTTTTGGTCACAAGATCGTCGCCAAAAACGGCACAAAACGAATGGTCGTTTTTTATGTCTTCTCGTGGTCGTTTTCAATGGTCGTTTGACATGCTAGGATATCGAAAAACAAATCTGCGGACTTTCATCGTCGGAGTACTGTTTTTTTTTTACCCATACCGAATCTTTGCATCCAAAGACGACGACAGTCCAGCACCTCTTCTTTACCAAAATGATTGGTGATTTTAACGTGTGCTGCTCCTGTCTTGGGCCATAAGCGAAAAGAGACGTTTCTGTCAGATCGTGCACGGGCATTTGCATCGTGGGACACAGCAGTTGACTCGGCTCTTTGTTGACGTCGATTTTGGTGTGAAACTGGCAGGTTCTCATCTTAATAATTGGCGTATCAATAGCAGCGATGTATGTCATCGACTATTTCACGCATGCCATTTTGTACAACACCAAAACATTTGACATCATTTGGCATACATTTGGCATAAAACAATCCATCGTTCACCATTCAAACAATATAAAAATAATAATAAAAAAAACCACGCAAGCTCCTCACTCACCGAAAAGAACTACTGAAAACTACTTATGGCAGTATCCAGTAGTTAACTACTAATAAACTACTGAATTACTGCCCAGTGCTAAATTGGCAGGCTACTGAAAAGTACTCGAGGTCTTGAGCAGTTAACTACTGAACATTACTGGGTATTTTGAGTAGTTAACTACTACTGAGTAGTTGGCTACTATATATCCCAAGTAGTTAACTACTCCAAACTACTATGTATATCCAGTAGTTCACTACTGGGAATTCCCGTAGTTTCCAGTAGCTCACTACTGGGAACTCCCATAGTTTCCAGTAGTTCACTACTGGGAATTCCCGTAGTTTCCAGTAGTTCACTACTGGGAATTCCCGTAGTTTCCAGTAGTTTACTACTGGGAACTCCCATAGTTTCCAGTAGTTCACTACTGGGAATTCCCGTAGTTTCCAGTAGTTCACTACTGGGAACTCCCGTAGTTTCCAGTAGTTCACTACTGGGAATTCTCGTAGTTTCCAGTAGTCCACTACTGGGAACTCCCGTAGTTTCCAGTAGTTCACTACTGGGAATTCTCGTAGTTTCCAGTAGTCCACTACTGGGAATTCCCGTAGTTTCCAGTAGTTTACTACTGGGAATTCCCGTAGTTTCCAGTAGTTCGCTACTGGGAATTCCTGTAGTTTCCAGTAGTTTCCAGTAGTTTACTACTGGGAATTCCCGTAGTTTCCAGTAGTTCGCTACTGGGAATTCCCGTAGTTTCCAGTAGTTCGCTACTGGGAATTCCCGTAGTTTCCAGTAGTTCACTACTGGGGATTCTCGTAGTTTCCAGTAGTTCACTGTTGGGAGTCTGCCCTCACCGAAAAAAGCACTACTAGGGATCCAGTAGTAACCGCTGGAGGTTCAGTAGTCTCTGCTTGCATTGCAGTAGTCACTACCACATGTAATTACTACTTCCTTGCAGTTACTCCTCAACAGTCAGTAATTATTACTGAGGGCATAGTAGTTCCTGCATCAGTAATGACTACTTATAAGTAGTTCTATTCCAGGATTCAGTAGTCAATGCATAATCAGTTATTGCAGATAAGTAATTACTATTCGAGACTGCAGTAGTTCCTATATAAGTAACTACTACAGATAAATAGTTACTAGTCGAGACAGCAGTAGTTTCTGTATAAGTAGTTACTACCTCTGTGTAGTTACTATTTGAATCTCGAGCTTCAAATAGTAACTAAACAGAAGTGGTAACTACTTATACAGGAACTACTGCTGTCTCGAGTAGTAATTACTTATCTGCAATAACTGCTTGTCCATTAACTACTGAATCCCGGAGTAGAACTACTTGTCAGTAGCAATTACTGAAGCAGAAACTACTACGTTCGCAGTAATAATTACTGACTGTTGAGGAGTAAGTACTAGGAAGTGGTAACTACGTGTGCAGTGACTACTGTAGTGCCAGCAGTGACTACTGAAACTGCACTAGTCACTACCTGATCCCTAGTAGTTCTTTTTGGTGAGGGCTATGCCGTCCACTGTTTATCGTGCTCCTGAGCCTCCTGTGAAGGGTTCCGATTTCCGCCGCTAGTTGGCGCGTCACCTTGTGAGCATCGTGAATAGACACCGCGCTGGTGTTGAAACGGTGCCAATTTTAACACCGATTTTTTTTTTTTTTTTTTTTTTTTACAGTCCACACCAGTTTTATTGTTTAAACAACGGTACAGCCCACAGTAAGAAAAATAATTTACTTGACGGCCACCGTTTATTTAGATAAAGTAGAATGTTTATTTGACGTAAATAAATATTTAGTTAAATTAAATAAACAGTCACTCAAATGAAATAAATATTTATTTAAATCAAATAAATATTTTACTTCATCCAAATAAACGGTGGCCGTCAAAAATAAATTCTTTTTTTTGAGTGTATTCAAATATGCCGAGATTGATTCAAACCAATTTTCCGTGACCGTAGCGTGTGAGGTTGATTTAGCAAACCTTTTTTTTCGGTGTACGTATTCAGAAAAATAATCGAATAATTTTCATGGAATAATAATTGTTAAGTTGCCCGGTAATTTGTTGAACAATTATCTTTATCGCTAATTTGTCGATAACACTTTTATAATAATAATAATAATAATTATTATTATTATTATTATTACATAAAAACAGTATTTGCAGCATCTTTCGTACGGTTGATTTTTTTTCAGACTTTTACGCGATCGAGAAATGTTTGAATTTTTCCCTGAGATTCGCGTTTCGCTCGACCGTACGGCTCGGACTACCTTAATGGGATGCTCGAGGCGTAGCGGCGAGCTGAACGTGATAATTCTCACCCCGGCCCCGGTCACGCGGATGCGACTCGCGGACGGGGTGGAAAATAAAATTATGTTCTCGCGGAATTATCGGCGTCCCGTCGCTCGGCGATCGCGCGAAAAATTTCATCCACAACTGAGTACTTGCGGCATCGATTTTAAAAATTGTGTACTGCATTGTCGAACGAATGTTGTACAGAAAATTAGTAAAAAAAAGTCCAATGTCGGTAATTGAATTCTTCACGTCGCTTTCTCGTAATGTTCGTTTAGAGGCAAAAGGAAGAAAAAAAAAAAGATGCCGTGGGAAAGCGTTTTTTGGCTTTGGTTTTTTGGCTTCGTGGATGAAACTAAAAATACTTCGCGAATCAGAGACTTTAGGAGAAGGCCATATGAAAATTTGGAATTTCAGGTTTTGTGAGGGAGCGATTTGAAAATTTTTATTTTCTACGTTTATGAGGAAGCAACATAAAAATTTCAATTGTCAACTTTTATGAACAAGCCATATGGTAAATTCAATTTTCAACTTTAATGAGGAAACAATATAAAAATTTCAATTTTCAACTTTTATGAGCAAGCCATATGATTAATTCAATTTTCAACTTTAACGAGGAAACAATATGAAAATTTCAATTTACAACTTTTATGAGAAAGCGGTATGATAGACTCAATTTTCAACTTTTATAAGGCACTGATATAAAAATTGCGATTTTTAACTTTAAAGAGGAAACGATATGAAAATTTCAATTTTCAACTTTTATGAACAAGCTATATGATAAATTCAATTTTCAACTTTTATAAGGAACTGACATAAAAATTGCGATTTTCAACTTTTATAAGGAAACGACATGAAAATTTCAACTTTTATGAGCAAGCGATATGATGAATTCAATTTTAAATTTTTATAAGGAACTGACATGAAAATTTCAATTTTCAACTTTTATGAGCAAGCCATATGATTAATTCAATTTTCAACTTTAACGAGGAAACAATATGAAAATTTTAATTTACAACTTTTATGAGAAAGCGGTATGATAAATTCAATTTTCAACTTTTATAAGGCACTGATATAAAAATTGCGACTTTCAACTTTAAAGAGGAAACGATATGAAAATTTCAATTTTCAACTTTTATGAGCAAGCTATATGATAAATTCAATTTTCAACTTTAATGAGGAAACAATATGAAAATTTCAATTTTCAACTTTTATGAGAAAACGATATGAAAATTTCAATTTTAAACTTTTATGAGCAAGCTATATGATAAATTCAATTTTCAACTTTAATGAGGAAACAATATGAAAATTGAAATTTTCAACTTTTATAAGGAACTGATATGAAAATTGCGATTTTCAACTTTAAAGAGGAAACCATATGAAAATTTCAATTTTCAACTTTAATGAGAAAACGATATGAAAATTTCAATTTTCAACTTTAATGAGGAAACGATATGAAAATTTCAATTTTCAACTTTTACGAGGAAATAATATGAACATTTCAATTTTCAACCTTTATGAGAAAACGATGCAAAAATTTTGATTTCCAACTTTTATGAGAAAACCACACGAAAATGTTTATTTTCAACTTTAACGAGAAAGCGATATGAAAATTTCAATTTTAAACTTTTACTATTATTATTATTATTATTATTATTATTATTATTATTATTATTATTATTATTATTATTATTATTATTATTATTATTATTATTATTATTATTATTGTTGTTGTTGTTGTTGTTGTTGTTGTTGTTGTTGTTGTTGTTGTTGTTGTTGTTGTTGTTGCTGTTTTTGTTGACGAAGTTAGTGATACAATTCTTATGACGATGTTCCAGATCTCCTTCGGACAACCGCTGTGGTAATTGGCCTATTGTTGTACTGAGCAGAGTTGGCGCTGTATTATAGTTGAGAGGTTCGCAAAGCTTATACCCACCCCCGCAAACCCCTTTCGCTCGACTGTAATGCGGATAACGTGCGCCTCCGTACGTCAGATCGAGCGTATGAAATTCCAAGGTAACCGTCTGCGGCACGATGCTTAATGAAAAGGACGCCCCGAGGGGGATTGTGTTCGATTGTGAGATATATACGAGGACATATAGAAGATGCCGGAAGGGGGGTGGGGTGGGGGGGGGGGGAGCGGGATTTACGGTGGATCCTCCGGATAGTCCCAGAGATCCGGCTCTATAAACTCCATCGGCTATGAATTCGCTCTCGCCACTCACCGGACGATATTGAATTCGAATTTACCTACTCGAGGCGGCCCTCGGCTTCGACCGCCCAGGCGCAGCTTCTCGAGGATCCTCGCATCCGCGATTATTGTACCAGGTGCTATACCGATCGAGCTCCGAATATTTGTCACGTCCTCGAAGGCCGAGTCACGGTAATTTGGGTGATTTGTTTTTTTTTTTTTAAATATTTTTTGTTATTTTTTTATTAAAAAAATGTTTTGGTGTAAAAATTGGCGGTAAATTTTTCAATAATTTGTTTGATGGTCCATTTTGCCCCGATACGTCACGGTAATTCGTGTTATATGTTATTTTTTTTTTTCACTAGAAAAAAATGTTTGAGTGTAGAAATTGTCGGGCAATTTTTCCATAATCTTTGGATGGTCCATTTTGTCCCGATACGTCAAGGTAGTTCGTGTTATTTGTTATTTTTTTTGTTTTTGTTATTAGAACAAATATTTCAGTGTAAAAATTGTCGGTCAATTTTTTAAATAATTTTTGGATGGTCCATTTTGCCCCAATACGTCACGGTAATTTGGGTTATTTGTTATTTAAAAAAAAAAAATTAAAAACAAATTGTTTTTGGGTAAAAATAGTCGGTCAATTTTTCAATAATTTTTGGATCGTCCATTTTGCCCCGATAAGTCACGGTAATTTGTGTTATTTGTTATTTTTTTTTATGAAAAAAAAAAATGTTTTGGTGTGAAAATTGTCGGCCAATTTTTCAATAATTTTTGGGTGGTCCATTTTGCCCCGATACGTCCGGATTTGCAAGCCCATTTTGCCCCACTCACCACCAGAGCGATCATAAAAAATGTCCATTGGAAAATTGCGATTTGACGCATATTTAGCGGTTTTGCACACCTGGTCCGTTTTGCCCCGCTCTCATCTAGATTTAAGCGCCGGAGTCAGAGAGGCTAAATCGTCGTCGAATCGTCGTCGTTACTTTCAGCTCGGCGATTCTTCCCTTTTTTTTTATTATACGTCGAATATCTTAGCTGTTAAGTCGTTAAGTGAAAAAATAAATAAAAAAAAAGATTTTTTTACAAAGATTTTGTATTGTGTTTAACAATAGATTTTTTTCTTTTCCTCCATTCGTTAAGGATTGTGGATTTGGCAAATTTATTTTTGTTTACGCATGTTCACATTTTTTTTTACACAAAAAATGGAAATTGTTATTTTTGCATTTTTTTTTCTCGGTAATTTTGCAATCGTTATTTTGTTAATTGCACAATATTTGGTAAGTTAAAAATGTGGTTCCGTGACAAAACGTAATACCAATAATATTATCATTGTATTATCAATAATTGTGGAATTGTTCCTGCCAATAAACGTTCGTTGAATCCACAATTTTGTATATAAAATATTTTTGTTATAAAAACAGTCGATCCAGTAGATCAACGCGTCGGAAGCGCAGCGGCGAAAACGTCGACGAACTTACCTTCACGTCTGCGATTCCTCTTTTTTTTTTTTATATGTCGAATATCTTCGCTGTTAAGTCGTAAAAAAATTAAAATAAATAAATAAAGATCTTTGTACGAAGATTTTGTATTGTGTTTAACGATCGATTTTTTTTTCTTGATTCATTTCTCATAATTTCCATTGATTTCCACTGATTTCCATTGATTTCCATTGATTTCCATTGATTTCCATTCATTTCCATTCATTTCCATTCATTTCCATTCATTTCCATTCATTTCCATTCATTTCCATTCATTTCCATTCATTTCCATTCATCTCCATTCATTTCCATTCATTTCCATTCATTTCCTTTCATTTCCATTCATTTCCATTCATTTCCATTCATTTCCATTCATTTCCATTCATTTCCATTCATTTCCATTCATTTCCATTCATTTCCATTCATTTCCATTCATTTCCATTCATTTCCATTCATTTCCATTCATTTCCATTCATTTCCATTCATTTCCATTCATTTCCATTCATTTCCATTGATTTCCATTGATTTCCATTGATTTCCATTGATTTCCATTGATTTCCATTAATTTCCATTAATTTCCATTAATTTCCATTAATTTCCATTAATTTCCATTAATTTCCATTAATTTCCATTAATTTCCATTAATTTCCATTAATTTCCATTAATTTCCATTAATTTCCATTAATTTCAATTCATTTCAATTCATTTCAATTCATTTCAATTCATTTCAATTCATTTCAATTCATTTCAATTCATTTCAATTCATTTCAATTCATTTCAATTCATTTCAATTCATTTCAATTCATTTCAATTCATTTCAATTCATTTCAATTCATTTCAATTCATTTCAATTCATTTCAATTCATTTCAATTCATTTCAATTCATTTCAATTCATTTCAATTCATTTCAATTCATTTCAATTCATTTCAATTCATTTCAATTCATTTCAATTCATTTCAATTCATTTCCATTCATTTCCATTCATTTCCATTCATTTCCATTCATTTCCATTTTTTTTTCTTGATTCATTCTTTAAGAACCCTTCTGGATTTGGCAAACTTTTTTTGCTCCACGAACGTTCCCAATTTTTTTATGTTAAATAAATAAAATAATAATTTAAATAATAAATTTAATTTTTGGATGAAAATCTATGTGTGAAGCAACCTTAAATCTGCAAACCTTTTATTGATGTCCTGCGCAGGGGTGTTGAAGGGAGGGGGGGGGTTGCGAATAAATGAAAAGAACATCGAGTATCATTCTTAATTCGTACTATAATTTTATTTCATTTCAACAAGTGTTTCCGTGTGTAAGTGAGTGTGTCATCTCGAGCACGCATGTATGTCGAAACGCTTTTGTGTGAGTATTACGTCAGGTATTGCCTGCATTCCTCTATACATGCAATGGTTTCACATACTTTTACGTTTTTTTTTATTTTTATTTATTTATTTTTTTTCAATTTTTTATTCTTAGTATTTTTTTTTTTTTTCATTCGTCATTAGCGCAGTCTCCTTACAATTAATTCCGATCTCGTCAATTTTATTCGCCCCATATTCGGCTTCATTTTTTTTTTGTTTTCTTTTTTTTTCAACACTTTTATTTCTCATCTTCGTAATACTAAATCAGCAAAAGAAAGTCACTTAAATTCTATGCCCTGTATAGACCATCGTGTTAATAATAATTAAGAAAAAAAAAAAAAAAAAAAAAAAAAAAATTCAATAGGAAAGATTTTTCACGCGCTTCGTTCGACACTCTCTCGTTTGAACAGTCGCAGACTCGCGCCCTCAGATCAATCCCCAAAAGCTTCCGGAAGCCGGGGCTCAGTTTAGGATTTCCGGAAACTTTTCATCGATCAAAAAAAAAAAAAATCCCCAAAGAAAGCAACTTTCGCTCCGCAATTTTTTTTTCACAACGGTCGTATTTACACAAGAATTCAAATCGCACTCACAACCCTTCGGCGCGCGTCGCGAGGCGCGCATGCGCGGTCGCGCAACTCAGGTCGCAACGCTTTCGTTATCTTCTTTATTCAATTTTTGCTATTTTTCTTCTTTTTTTTTACAATCAATAATTTTTTTTTTTAATAATAATAATAATTATTTTTGTGTTTCACGTTATTTATAGGTATATACAGAAGGAAACGTATCAGGTTAGAAAAATACAGCGATCCTTACCGCGAGATTGTAAGAAATATCCTATAACGTCGTGTTCGAAACGTCTCACGTTTGTCGGTGTAGCAGAGGTCGGCGGCTAGGCTTTTAAAATGATTATTAGACAGTTGTCATTTTTTTTTTTTAATTTTTTCGTATTTCTTATTTTTTTTGAATTTTTTTTTATTTTGTTTTGATTTTTTTTTTTCGCTTAATCGATAATTATTCCTTAGGGCAAATTATATGTGTATATACATATATATGTATACATATCGTTTACATATCTCAGAAGCACTTGTTTGGCTACGTCCGTCAAATTCGTCGGAGCGTCGCTTTTTTTTGTGTTTATTGTTTAGTCGTAAGATTAATCACGTTTCTGCTTCGATACGTTTTTTTTAAATTACTATTATTTTTTTTTTTTTTAATCTCGTTTTCGCCACAAAGGTATAGGATTATTATCAAGTTGTCGAACGTTGCTCGCTCTTAATTTATTTTTTATATACTATATATATTCCAGGTGTTTTTTTTTTTTTTTTTTTTCGAAATCGCTCGGCAGATTTATCCGGACGTGAATAGTTTCTAAGGTCAGTTTCGTCGAGCACTCTCTAGCATGTTTATCTATGTAGGGTTTTTTTTTCGTAGTTTTTTTATGAGGTATTTGATGACTAATCGACCTGCGTACCTTCATAATTTTTGGATTCGTCCCGCGATTTTTTTATACGATTCAATTAACTCCTACAAATGCTCAGATATTTTTTCAAATTTTTTCCGACTTTTGTAGATTTTTTTCAGATTTTTTTCGGATCTTTTTTTTCAGATTTTTTTCGGATTTTTTTCAGAATTTTTTCAGATTTTTTTCAGATTTATTATAATATAAAAAGATATTTGGTCATAGCAACGATCAACAAATCTGAAAAATGATGTCATATATAAGAATTCTTAAGATTTGAGTCGAGGTGGAACGTCACTTTCTATTTTTTTTATTTTTATTTTTTTTTTATAAAACAGTGAAAAAGATTAGAAGAAAAGATCAGTTGATTATGAGCTATCGCTTGACCGTTTTTATATGCAATTCTGCATTGGTTGAGAATTTTTTTCAGATTTTTCACAAGAGTTTTTCACCTTTTTCGAAGTTAAAAAAAATCCCGTTTCGCATATAAAAATTGTCGTACAAACCGCAATAATCCATAATCGACTGATTTTTTTCTACCAATTTTTTCCAGTGTTTTATTCGAAATAAATTCGATAAAGATGGAAGGAAAACGACCCACTCCGGTGATTTTTCAAAATTTTTTTCAGATTTTTAAATCATGGTATTCACATGATTTTTCACAATTTTTTCAGTTCTTTAAACCGTGGCGATCAATAAATTCCTTCATTAATTATAAATAATGACGAACAATCTAAAAAAAAAAGTAATAAAAAAATATCTCAGTGCTTTTGTGACTTGGACTTCACACGATTCTTCAGGTTTTTTTTTCAGATTTTTAAATCGTCTCGTTCACATGATTTTTCAGAATGTTTTTTTTTTAATTCTTAAATCGTGACGATCAATAAATTCCTTTTTTAATTCTAAATAATTGCAAATAATCTTTAAAAAAATAATGAAAAAAAATATCTGAATGCTTTTTTCGACTTGGCCTTCGCATGATTCTTCAGAATTTTTTCAGTTTTTTTAAATCGTCGCGTTCACATGATTATTCAGGAATTTTTTTCAGATCTTTAATCAGATCAATAAATTCCTTTTTCAATTATAAATAATTATAAAAAATCAGAAAAAAAAATATCCGAGTGCTTTTCGAACTTAGTTCAATGATATAAAAAATTGCAATGATATAAAAAAGTAATAAAAAAATATCTGAGTGCTTTTGTGACTTGGACTTCACACGATTCTTCAGGATTTTTTTCAGATTTTTAAATCGTCTCGTTCACATGATTTTTCAGAATGTTTTTTTTTAATTCTTAAATCGTGACGATCAATAAATTCCTTTTTTAATTCTAAATAATTGCAAACAATCCTAAAAAAGAAAAATAATTTAAAAAAAATATCTGAATGCTTTTTTCGACTTGGCCTTCGCATGATTCTTCAGAATTTTTTCAGTTTTTTTAAATCGTCGCGTTCACATGATTTTTCAGGAATTTTTTTCGGATCTTTAATCAGATCAATAAATTCCTTTTTCAATTACAAATAATTATAAAAAATCAGAAAATAAAAAAATATATATATCCGAGTGCTTTTCGAACTTAGTTCAATGATATAAAAAATTGCGGGCCAAATCCAACGTGTCAAGGGTCAGAGTAAGGTCGATTCGGTATTGAATGCCTCATTTTTTTTTTTTTTTATACACTACCGAAGTGGTTTCCCTGGCGAGTGACGCTGTACCGACACCGAAAGCCTCCCTAATTTAAGCTTTCGAGTTCGCTTAATCCCTAAAAGCTCTCTCGTCGTTGGTGGGACCGGTGGCGGGGGGGGGGGGGGGGGAGAGCGGGGCGACGAAAAAACACTTTTTATTGACGAGTCGATCGAAAGTGGATTTACTCCCGCGCCTGAAACTTGCGACATTTTTTTTTTTTCAATTTTTTTTTTTCTTCTATTACGCAATCGCTCGACGTCTCTTTTTCTTCCCTCTGTTTACACTATTTACAAATGTACACGATTATCAGTGACCGAGTGGGGGGAGAGCGGTGCAAAACGGACTATTATACCATTTTTTTTTTTTTTTTTTTTTTTTTTTTAACGCGACACAAAAATAAAAATGCTCATCTCAAATGAGAGGGAGTCCATTTTGCCCCGCTCTCTGCGGATAGGCGCTTGCTCTTTTGATCCTCACAATCTCATTCTTAAAGCGTAGTGCATACCACTTTTTTTTTTTTCTTCATTTTTCTTCATTTTTTGTTTCCTTACGACATAGAAATCTTTGATTGTTAACAATTTCACGCTGTCATCGCGCTTGTCGGGCGACAGCGTGTTTTTGTCGATTTTCCCAAATTAATATTTCAAACACTTTGGCGAATCAAAGCGTCATGCCGATGCTGATATGTTTAAGTTTATCTTATTGAGATTTGTTTTTACTTTGGTTGTTTGATGTCGTTTCGACACGCGGTTGAGGCGATGTGAAGCAGACTCGGTCGGTAACGAAAACTGTAATCAACTTTTTTCGGGGTTACTAGATATATTTGGCCAAACGCTGAACGTCATTCCCGACGCTCGACGCTCGAGAAGGGTCAGACACTTTAATTTTTCACGAAAAAGTTTAGCAACATCGATAAAAGTTCATTACAGTTTTCGTTACCGACCGAGCCCGGATCGAGCCGAGCGACGAAGTCTTCGTATCGCCTCGACGGTTCGATCGGAAAATTCGTCTGCTTGTCGGGGAAATTTATATTCGTAATTTATGTACCTCATGCATGAAAAGTGCTGCTTTTCGTGCCTGTCCAAAGTGGCGTAAGTGTTGCTTTACAGCCAAGTGAACTATAAATACCGAACGCATGCGCACGTCGAGGCAATTTTACGTTACGCACGAACTTGACGCACCCGTCTCGAACTTTACGCACGCGTCTCGTAACTTTACGCACGTGTCTCGTACTTTACGCACGCATCTCGTACCTTACGCACGCGTCTCGTACTTTACACACGCGTCTCATACTTTACGCATGTGTCTCGCACTTTACGCAAGCGTCTCGTACTTTACGCATCCGTCTCACAGTTTACGTACGCGTTTCGTACTTTACGTACGCGTCTCGTATTTTACGCACGCGTCTCGTACTTTACGCACGCGTCTCGTGCTTTACGCACGCGTCTCGTACTTTACGCACGCGTCTCGTACTTTACGCACGCGTTTTGCACTTTACGCACGCGTTGTGCACTTTACGCACGCTCCTGGTACTTTACGCACGCGTCTCGTACTTTACGCATCCGTCTCACACTTTATGTACGCGTTACGTACTTTACGCGCGCGTCTCGTACTTTACGCACGCTTCTGGTACTTTACGCACGCTTCTGGTACTTTACGCACTCTCCTGGTACTTTGCGCACTCTCCTGGTACTTTACGCACTGTCCTGGTACTTTACGCACTCTCCCGGTACTTTACGCACGCTTCCCGCATTTTACGCACGCTTCCCGCATTTTACCCACGCTTCTTATACTTTACGCACGCTTCCCGCATTTTACGCACGTTTCTCGTACTTTACGCACGCTTCTCGCATTTTACGCACGCTTCTCGTACTTTACGCACGCTTCTCGCATTTTACGCACGCTTCTCGTACTCTACGCACGCTGGTTGTACAGCGCGACAATCAGCGGACACAAAGTAGCACTTCTCCTGGATTCGATACAGAAAATATTGTGCGGCACTAGTACGGTCTAGCGAACGTCACACGCTAACTGTGAAGTGAGTCGCACTCACTTCGCAGCGTACGTATAAAGTTCGCTTTACCGCACACTTGGTATCGCGAATTACTATTTCGTGCGTTCGGGACAGGCTAATTTTAACAGCACGTAAACATCTAGCTGAGACAGACACACACCGAGATTAATCCGCGTTCTCGTACCGCAAACGATTTCAGCGATACAATCATAAACACATAACGTTAATCATCTACGTAGTGTTACAGATTAGGTCGCGAGACCCGTCGTAACTTCTCTCTCCATACATCATCGTATCTCTCGATCTACGGTCAACGAAATATAGTCGGAGAGAGGGGGCGAAACGGACCATTTGGGGCAAAACGGACCACTTCAAACGATCTTCCATGAGACGAGAAACAAAAACACTCTCGCACCGAGTGGTCCATCTTTCCACCTCGCTCTTCCAGTTCGCCCCACTTTACACCGTCTCATATATATATATATATATATATATATATATATATATATATATATATATATATATATATATATATATATATATATATATATATATATATCTCAAACTTTCTTAATCTCCTTCCGTCCTCCTATATTGAGCGAAAAAAATATTGCTATGCCTTAACCATCTAAACTTTTTAATACTGCCACGGCATGTATATTAATTTTTTTTTTCTCTTTCAATAATTAATTATCCTATTTTTTTTAATTTATTTTTTCCCCCTCCATTCTATACATCCATAGCCCGAGTTTAACACTATCGCCATTTTACATCCCGCTGCCTTTGCATGATATTGTATTATTATTATTATTATTATTAATATTATTACTATTATTATTATTATTTACGTTCATCGAGTGCCAGACTGACGCGTCGGCGAAGGGGGGGGGGGGGGGGAGGGGGGTGGAAACACTGACGCATGAGCTTCGTCCCAGACGGACAAAGCGACGTCGACCGGTCATCAAGGAACCGCCAAAGCGTGAGAAACGTCGATTTTCAAGGGTAAAAAAAAAAAAAAAAAAAAAATCGTCCTATCGGACGTCTCTTGGGTCGGTGAGGAGTCGTAAAAATAATGGGGTCTCGTGTTGTTCGTGCGAGACTGTGTTATCGCGAGTTGAGAATACACCGCGCGGCGATGTGCGGCGAGACGTTTGCTTGTGCGGCGCACGAGTTTCGGCGGTGAAATCGAATTTCGTTTGTTATCGGTCGTCGGCCGATTGGCTCATCTCCGCGAAGTTTCGGATGCGTCCGGTGTTTCGAGGATCCGCGGCCCGACGATTCGTTCGACGATCCAGTCACGCCTTCGTCGCTCCTCCTCAGACGCTGATGAGCTTGCGGAAGGCTTTGCGAAACTCGGGATTGAACACTGTGTAGATAACGGGATTGACAAAGCTGTTCATGTAACCGAGCCACGATGTCACTATGAAGGCCGTGACACCCGGCTGGCAATCCTTCTCGAGCTTTGAGCACAGAGCGTCCATGACGTTGCAAGTGAAGAACGGCACCCAGCAAAAGAGAAATACACCTGTTTTTATTTTTTTAGACAAAAAGAAGAACAAACGGAATGACAAAAGCTGACAGTGGGTTATCGAACATATTTATTGTCTGGTATTTGTACGGTTACAAGTTTCTGAGGAAGTTTCTGAAGGAGGTATTTGAGGTAGCTCCAGCGAGTGGTGTTCATTTCACCTAAATTCGAGAAATTCAGGCAAGAATTGCAAACACTTCCCGATGTTATAAAAATCTGAAAAAATTCATACTTATTGTAGGCACCGAAAAGACTAATTTTGCATAATAATAGTTTCAAAATGTTCTTAACAAATTGTTGAAAAAAAATTGTTCATCAGAATAAGCGGTAACTCAACTTATTGTTTTTTATGAAAATGATTCGTTCATTTTTCGGAATGCGTATGAATTTTTCAGATTTTTATCTTTATTTTGATTTTTTTAAAACATTTTTCCATGTAAAAAACAAGAAAAATCGGGAGGTGATTGCAATTCTTGTCCGAATTTAAGCGAAATGAACACTACTCGCTGGAGCTACCTTAAATGAGCATCCAAAGGAGTATCTACATGAGTATCCAAAGGAGTGTCTAAAGGAGTCTAAAAATAAATGCCGAGAGGAGTCTCCAAAGAAACCTAAAAATAAATCCCGAGAGGAGTCTCCAAAGAAGTCTAAAAATAAGTCCCGAGAGGAGTCTTCAAAGAAGTCTCCAAAGAAATCTCCAAAGAAATCTCTAAAGAAGTCTCCAAAGAAGTCTCCAAAGAAGTCTCCAAAGAAATCTCCAAAGAAGTCTCCAAGAGTCTCCAAGAGTCTCCAAAGCCGTCTCCAAAGAAGTCCCCAAAGAAGTCCCCAAATAAGTCCCCAAAGAAGTCTCCAAAGAAGTCTCCAAAGAAGTCTCCAAAGAGGTCTCCAAAGAAGTCTCCAAAGAAGTCTCCAAAGAAGTCTCCAAAGAGGTTTCCAAAGAAGTCTCCAAAGAAGTTTCCAAAGAAGTCTCCAAAGAAGTTTCCAAAGAGGTCTCCAAAGAAGTCTCCAAAGAAGTCTCCAAAGAGGTCTCCAAAGAAGTCTCCAAAGAAGTCTCCAAAGAAGTCTCCAAAGAAGTCTCCAAAGAAGTCTCCAAAGAAGTCTCCAAAGAAGTCTCCAAAGAAGTCTCCAAAGAAGTCTCCAAAGAAGTCTCCAAAGAAGTCTCCAAAGAAGTCTCCAAAGAAGTCTCCAAAGAAGTCTCCAAAGAAGTCTCCAAAGAAGTCTCCAAAGAAGTCTCCAAAGAAGTCTCCAAAGAAAGCTCCAAAGTCTCCAAGGAAATCTCCAAAAAAGTCCCCAAAGAAATCTCCAAAGAAGTCTCCAACGAAATGTCCAAAGAAGTCTCCAAAGCCGTCTCCAAAGAAGTCCCCGAAGAAGTCCCCAAAGAAGTCCCCAAAGAAGTCTCCAAAGAAGCCTCCAAAGACGCCTCCAAAGAAGCCTCCAAAGAAGCCTCTAAAAGAGTCTCCAAAGAAATCAGCAAAAAAGTCTCTACAGAAGACTCCAAAAGCGTCTCCAAGGCAGTGTTGCCGGGTCGCGTGTCAAAAAAAGCGTCTCAACAAAAGTCTCCATCTGATGTTTTCCTTCATCCAGCAACACCGCTCTAAGAGAGTCTTTGAGACGTCTCCGAAAGGAGTCTACAAAACGGGCTCCGATGGATCCAATTACACAGCAGACAGCGCAATAACAAAACGCAATCATAGTTTCGGGGATAATTACACGTCACGAACTTACCCAAAACTATGGCCAGGGTCTTGGTTGCCTTCCTCTCCCTCTTCGCCGAGCTCTTCTCCCGTTTCTTCTTGCTCGCCTTGTTCGCTTTGTAAATCGTGAACCTCGATCCGGCGGTAGCGTTCTTTTTGTCCTTGTTCTTGCAGGAACCCGTCGCGGCGAGTACGCTCGGGCTCCTGCCAAGCTGAAGTGGCAGAAGGGCGGTCGCGCTTTTGAGCCTCTTGAGTTCGTGCTTGCTCGGACCGTTGCCGTTCTTCTTCGTCGCTATCTGGGAACTTATACTGGACGGTCCTCGAGGCGGCGGCGACGAGGAGGTCGAGGACGAGGCGGCCGAGGCCACCCTCGGATTCGGACTCGGACTCGAATTCCTATCTATCGCTTCGTGAAGCAACGTGCTGCTCGCAGCACCGTCGTATCCCGAATCGTTTTGCTGATTCGTTCTGCCGAGCTGCGCCTGCGCCACCGCTCTGAAATACAATTTTAAAAAATTATTGATCATTGTCATTCCTTTGTAACCAAATCGTCAAGGATTCTTTCCTCCGGACAATCGAACTTGAAACAATCGGGGCTGGGAGGGGTCGCTCTCTTCAAACTATCAATGATGTTACCACGAACAATTTTAATCACGATGGGCGGTTGTACTCGGATCTTTTTCTTTTTTTTTCGTTCATATCCGCATCGCCAAGAATTCTTCCCTCTATTTGGGTTATGTGAGATTTTTGGGTTACGAGATGTTTGGGTTACAAGATGTTTGGGTTAGAGATGTTTGGGTTAGAGATGTTTGGGTTACGAGATGTTTGGGTTACGAGATGTTTGGGTTACGAGATGTTTGGGTTACGAGATGTTTGGGTTACGAGATGTTTGGGTTACGAGATGTTTGGGTTACGAGATGTTTGGGTTACGAGATGTTTGGGTTACGAGATGTTTGGGTTACGAGATGTTTGGATTACGAGATGTTTGCGTCATGGGATTCTTGGGTTACGAGATTCTTGGGTTACGAGTTTCTGGGGTTACGAGATGTTTGGGTTATGAGATGTTAGGATTATGAGGCGTTTGGGAAATGCGATGTTTGGGAAATGCGATGTTTGGGCAATGAGATGTTTGGGCCATGAGATGTTTGGGCAATGAGATGTTTGGGCAATGAGATGTTTGGGCAATGGGATGTTTGGGCAATGAGATGTTTGGGCAATGAGATGTTTGGGCAATGAGATGTTTGGGAAATGAGATGTTTGGGCAATGAGATGGTTGGGCAATAAGATGTTTGGGTGATGAGGTGCTTGGGTTACGAGATGTTTGGGTTATGAGATGTTTCGGTCATGAGACGTTTGGGTAATGAGATGTTTGGATTACAAAATGTTTGGGTTATGAGACGTTCGGATTATGAGATGTTTGGGTTTTGAGATGTGACAATCGAACCACGAACAATTTTAACGAAGATGAGCATAGTATATATATATATATATTTTAAAGGTGACTGATACCCTTGCGAGGGGGTTATACCCGTGGAGTGAATACGAGGAGAATGTGAAAGGGGAAGAAAAAAAAAACCCGCTAGCGACACGAAGGGTCGCCGTCGCGCGTCGGTGGTTGCATTTAATTTAGCCTTTACTGTGCGAAAGGTCCGCTCTGTCCCGCCGGTCCAGTCCCAGGAAAATATACGAGAAAAAGGGAAGAAAAAAAAGAAAACAAAAAAAGAAGAAATAATGCTCACCGAGCGAGAAACTGCGAGGCAGTTTTCAGGAAAAAGCTGGAAAAATTGTAGCTTGGTTAAAAAAAAAAAAAAAAAAAAAAAAAAAAATGAAGCAAAGGGTTCTGGCGTGTGAAAGAACAAACTGCAATTATTCCTAAGTGCGAACGGACCGCACCGGTCCGCGAATCCTATTCGTCTTTCTCTCGTCGACAAAGAACAGAACTTCGCGCTCGGCCGCTCGCTCGTCGGAGCGTTTCGATAATAATGACTAATTACGGTCGAGGGTTGTCCGGAAATTACTGCGAGAGAAAGGGCCTGGGACGCCTCGCTACGGCCATTCGAAAGAAAAAAAAAAAAAATGAAACGGGCGTTAAGATAAATACGGTATTTGTCTTTTGGTCCTTACGCAGCTTCCTCGACGACGGTGGCCAAGAAAAATTCCGTGCTCTTGTCGTTCGATATGACGACGACCGGATCCATCGGTGTCTCGTCCTCGTCCTCGTTGCTTCCCGATGCTGTGTTGGTCGGTTCCTCGACGACCGGCGCGACGAGGGCGACCGCCCCCAGTGCCGTCTCCGCGAACCTTGCCACAGAATAACCACTGCTTGATCTTAGTCAAAATTCTACTAGGCTCTCGCTACTTTTACATATCGGAGGGCTCCCTTAGAAAATAGTAAGATGAAATATTCAACTATCGTGGAACTATCGTGGAATTTCTCTTATGAACGTAATATGAATTAATTTTGGAGAAATTGATGTATGGAATGTCTTATACGCCATGGAAAAAAGGTAGGTGCAAGATATATCAGAGCTGGGTAGTATTTGAAATACTTGATGTATTTTTAGTATTTAAAAATCCATACTTTAAGTACTCAAATACTTTTTGGCATTTTAAGTACTTTTAAAAATACAAAATACAAAATTCCTTTGTTTTTCTTGGATGTACGATTAGGCCCGACGGGATGGATGGATCGATGGACGGTCGGGATGGATGAATGGATCAATGGACGGACTGGATGGATGGATGGATCGATGTACGGACGGGATGGATCGATCAATCGATGGATGGACGGGATGGATGGACGGACGGGATGGATGGACGGACGGGAATGATGGACGGACGGGAATGATGGATGGACGGGACGGATGGACGGACGGGACGGATGGATCGACGGGACGGATAGATGGACCGGACGGATGGATGGACCGGACGGATGGATGGACCGGACGGATGGATGGACCGGACGGATGGATGGACCGGACGGATGGATGGACCGGACGGATGGATGGACCGGACGGATGGATGGACCGGACGGATGGATGGACCGGACGGATGGATGGACGGGACGGATGGATGGACGGGATGGATGGACGGGACGGATGGACGGGACGGATGGACGGGACGGATGGACGGGACGGATGGATGGACGGGACGGATGGATGGATGGACGGGACGGACGGATGGATGGACGGGACGGACGGATGGATGGACGGGACGGACGGATGGATGGAGGGGACGGACGGATGGATGGACGGGACGGATCGATGGATGGACGGGACGGATCGATGAATGGACGGGACGGATGGATGGGTGGACGGGACGGATGGACGGATGGATGGATGGATGGACGGATGGATGGATGGATGGACGGGACGGATGGATGGACGGGATGGATGGATGGATGGGTGGAAGAGACAGATCGATGAGCGAGCGTGACCAAGCTGTCTCAGCCGTTCAAAATCCACCCTGTCCCGCCCTGTCCCACCCTGATTCACCCTGTCCCACCCTGTCCAGGCATCCCGTATTGATTTTACAAAAAGTGTTTACAAGAGTACTTATAAATGTATTTAAAATAGAAAAAGTATTTTATATTTTAAGTACATTTAGTATTTTTGTATTTTGTATTTTAAGTACTTTGGAGTATCTTGCCCAGCTCTGAGACATATGCAAAAATATATATGGAGTATACCCCATATATTTTAAACGAAACATTCGTTATGCTGGATATATATGAGGTATTCCATGTGAAATCGAACGGTCAAAAAGCCGACCCTCTCCAAAAAAAAAGTTGCAATTTCACCACAATTCATGATTATTGACAAGGGGTTTTTGTAATTTTTTTTTGTTCAAAATTTTTGGATCCTATTTTTTTGAGATATCGAAAAATGAACTTTTTTAAAAACTATTAGTCATACAAAAAAACGTTCAAAACATAAAAGTTGCAGTTTTCAATGAACCTTTGAAAACAAAATTTTGTAGATTTTTTTGAATGCCCACTGCGAGAAGGATCCAGTAAAAATTACTGTTAATCTAAGAAAAATTACCATAGCACATAGTAGTGGAGCGTTAGGGCGCCCACCTATGGTACCAAGTACTGGATTTATAAGAATTTTTCACAGATATTATGGTAAAAATTCTTGGATAATCTCAGACTTTCTACCATAGGTGGCGCGCAGGCGCCGTACTACTATGCGCTATGGTAATTTTTCTTAGATGATTGGTAATTTTCACTAGGTCCTTCTCTCAGTGCAATAAACGTCCATTTACATTTACATTTTACATAAACGTATGAAAAACCCTTGGCTAAATCTCCCATTAATTGCCATTAAAAAATTCCATTGATTACCATTAACTATTCGTTAAACATAATTCAATGGGATTTTGCCAATGGTATAATTCCCATTTGAACTACCATTTAATATAACATTCAGTTTCCCATTCTTTGTATGGTATTTTTTTATCCCGCTGGCATTCCCATCCGCGGAAAAATATGCTATATATAATTGGGTGTGTCAAAAAAATTCATTTTTTTTTTTTTAATTTTGCTCCCATCTTCTTAAACTACAGATTTCAATCTCAAATTGAACCTTGCGAAAGGCGGTGGCCTAGAAAAAAAATCCTAAGAGGTGCCGCATTCGACGTTTGTACCCAAAAAATGCGGCACCTCTCAAACTTAATTGTCAGTGACTGCCTTTCGCTGGATTTTTTCATCGATGAAAAAATGGAGTTCTACGGGGTGGGAGGTTAACTATTTGTCTTTTTTTTTTAATAAACACAAACGATTTCGATTTTTTAATTCCTATACAGAAAACTATAAATGTCCAGTAGGGTGAATTTGTTGAAAAAAAATTCTTCCCACCCTCCAAAAGTATATATTTTCATCTAAAAAAACATCTCCCGAAAGGTGGTCGTTGACAATTACGTTTAAAAGGTGGCGCATTTTTTGGGTACAAACGTCGAATGCGGCACCACTTAGGATTTTCTTGCTAGGAATCGCTTTTCGCGAGGTTCAATTTTTAATCGAATTCTATACTTTAAAAGGGTAGGACCAACATAAAAAAAAAAAAAATGTCCTTTTTGAGAAACACCCTAATATATAATTGTCCACTTTTCCACAGTGTCTGTGTATATAAGAAATAATAAAGCTGTAATGCTCCCGAAAAATGTCTCCTATTGTTCACAAATAATTACGGTTCTTAAGTTCACAGCTACTATTGTGGACTCATTTATCTGCAATTCATTATCGCTTATACCATTTAAGTGAAAGTTCCTACTCACACACGTGACTCCCTAGTGTTTGTCGACAACATTCTCATTTCTCGTCCATTATAAATAGTGAGAAGTGCCATTAAAGATTCCTTAGCTTTATGCCGTTTGATTCAGTTCCCATTTATTGCCAATGGTAAGAAATGCCATTTTGGCTGTTCCACTTATGATTCAGTGGACTACCATTAATAACAAAGGGAAAAAGTGCGAATCGAAGTTTCCCAGGAAATTGCCATTGGTCTCCTATTGGTAATGAATGGGAAAACGTACCATTTAAAATTTCCCACTGATTTGCTAGTGGAGTCCCATTAAGAATGAATTGTAGAAAGTACCGTTTCAGTGATCCTCATGAATTTCCATTAGGATCCCATATAAAAAAAAAGAAAAAAAATAAAACAAACTCTTATCGTTTGAAAATACCGAGCATAAGAATTTTCATCCGCTGAAGGAAATGACGTCATACCGGAAATACGTTATTTAAAAGTCTCGTTTTTTAACCGGTAATACGAAAAATGTTTGTGCCCGAAATTTCATTTTCCCCCGAAAGTGACCTCATACAGAAAAATACGTCACATCCACTTTGAAAATCTCATTTTACGACCCGAACTCTCCTCACACCAGAAATACGTCAATTCCGATCCGTTTCGCTTTTCCCTAAAAAATATATATATATATATATTTTCCTACCGGCAGAGAAGATACACGACATAAAAGTGTATCCACGACGAGAAATATATTTTCGGTCTTATCAATCTTTCAGTAAAAAAAATTAAAAAAAATAAAAAAAAAAAACGAAGAAAAAAAATAAAACAAACTCTTACCGTTCGAAAATAGCGAGCGTAAGAAGTTTCATCGGGCGAACGTAACCGAAGACGCTACACAAACGCTCTACTTATTCAACGCTCTGCAAATAGTGCATCGCAAACACCTGTGCATCCTCACACACACACGGAGACACCCACATCTGTGTATATATACAAAATATAAATTTCGTCTGGAAATGTGGAAAAATGAAATCGTCTCCCATCGAGAGAGCTGCCACATCCGGTGGCGTCCGGATGCTTGCCCCGTGTAAATAATCTCCGATATCGGACGCGCTACACGCAAACAGATAGCGAAAGCGTATACGATAGAGAAGCGATAGAGAAGCGAAAGTGTATACGGGGCGTTCCATAACGATTCGACGCACGTCGGACCCTCGACCTTTTCAATTCGGTTGGTAATTTTTTATAATATTGTTCTAACTCTAAAAATCACTACAAATTTATTTTTAATTTTTTTTTTTTTAATCTGCATTAATTACAATTTTTCAAAGTGAACATATTTTTAGCCGGAATTGAAAATTCTGAAAAAATTCCGAAAAATCTTATATTTTATATGAAAATTTTTAAGTCTAAGCCCATAATAGTAAAACATTTGCTTCTAGATGTTTTTTGAGCTTTTTCTTTCTTTTTTTACGTGAACATATTGTTAGCTGAAATTTAAAAATCTAAAAAAATTCTCAAAAAACATGTATCAGATATAAAAATTTTCAAGCCTAGAGTGAAAGTGGTATCGCATTAGTTTTTATTTATTTATTTTTAAATATAATTTTAAATCATTTTAAATTAAAAAAAAAAAATATTGAAGCTAATGCGATATTACTGTCGCTCTAGGCTTGAAAATTTTGATATCTGATACATGAATTTCGAGAATTTTTTCAGATTTTTTTATTCGGGCTAACAATATGTTCACTTAAAAAAATAAAACAAAGCTCAAAAAATATCTAGAAGCAAACGTTTTACCATTCTGGGTTTAAGCTTAAAAATTTTCATATATAATATAGGATTGTTCACCATTTTTTCAGAATTTTGTATTCCGGGTAAAAATATGTTCTTTTTGAAAAATTGTAATTAATGCAAATAAAAAAAATTAAAAAAAAATTTGGCGTGCTTTTTAGAGTTAGAACAATAGTATAAAAAAGTACTAAACTAATTGAAGAGGTCAAGCGTCCGACGGTGGCCGAATCGGTATGGAACAGAGCTGGGCAAAATCCTCAAAAGTACTTAAAATACAAAATACAAAAATACTATTTGTATTTAAAATATAAAATACTTTTTGTACTTTAAGTACATTTGTAAGTACTTCGTTTAAGTACTTTTTAAAATACTTACAATACTTAAAATACCCATCCACCCATCCGCCCACCCACCCACCCATCCGCCCATCCGCCCATCCACCCATCCACCCATCCACCCATCCACCCATCCACCCATCCACCCATCCACCCATCCACCCATCCACCCATCCACCCATCCACCCATCCACCCATCCACCCATCCACCCATCCACCCATCCACCCATCCACCCATCCACCCATCCACCCATCCACCCATCCACCCATCCACCCATCCACCCATCCACCCATCCACCCATCCACCCATCCACCCATCCACCCATCCACCCATCCACCCATCCACCCATCCACCCATCCACCCATCCACCCATCCACCCATCCACCCATCCACCCATCCACCCATCCACCCATCCACCCATCCACCCATCCACCCATCCACCCATCCACCCATCCACCCATCCACCCATCCACCCATCCACCCATCCACCCATCCACCCATCCACCCATCCACCCATCCACCCATCCACCCATCCACCCATCCACCCATCCACCCATCCACCCATCCACCCATCCACCCATCCACCCATCCACCCATCCACCCATCCACCCATCCACCCATCCACCCATCCACCCATCCACCCATCCACCCATCCACCCATCCACCCATCCACCCATCCACCCATCCACCCATCCACCCATCCACCCATCCACCCATCCACCCATCCACCCATCCACCCATCCACCCATCCACCCATCCACCCATCCACCCATCCACCCATCCACCCATCCACCCATCCACCCATCCACCCATCCACCCATCCACCCATCCACCCATCCACCCATCCACCCATCCACCCATCCACCCATCCACCCATCCACCCATCCACCCATCCACCCATCCACCCATCCACCCATCCACCCATCCACCCATCCACCCATCCACCCATCCACCCATCCACCCATCCACCCATCCACCCATCCACCCATCCACCCATCCACCCATCCACCCATCCACCCATCCACCCATCCACCCATCCACCCATCCACCCATCCACCCATCCACCCATCCACCCATCCACCCATCCACCCATCCACCCATCCACCCATCCACCCATCCACCCATCCACCCATCCACCCATCCACCCATCCACCCATCCACCCATCCACCCATCCACCCATCCACCCATCCACCCATCCACCCATCCACCCATCCACCCATCCACCCATCCACCCATCCACCCATCCACCCATCCACCCATCCACCCATCCACCCATCCACCCATCCACCCATCCACCCATCCACCCATCCACCCATCCACCCATCCACCCATCCACCCATCCACCCATCCACCCATCCACCCATCCACCCATCCACCCATCCACCCATCCACCCATCCACCCATCCACCCATCCACCCATCCACCCATCCACCCATCCACCCATCCACCCATCCACCCATCCACCCATCCACCCATCCACCCATCCACCCATCCACCCATCCACCCATCCACCCATCCACCCATCCACCCATCCACCCATCCACCCATCCACCCATCCACCCATCCACCCATCCACCCATCCACCCATCCACCCATCCACCCATCCACCCATCCACCCATCCACCCATCCACCCATCCACCCATCCACCCATCCACCCATCCACCCATCCACCCATCCACCCATCCACCCATCCACCCATCCACCCATCCACCCATCCACCCATCCACCCATCCACCCATCCACCCATCCACCCATCCACCCATCCACCCATCCACCCATCCACCCATCCACCCATCCACCCATCCACCCATCCACCCATCCACCCATCCACCCATCCACCCATCCACCCATCCACCCATCCACCCATCCACCCATCCACCCATCCACCCATCCGCCTATCCGCCCACCTACCAATCCGCCTATTCGCCCATCTACCCATCCGCCTATCCGCCCATCCACCCATCAGCCAGCTTCACTATCCAGCCCTAATATGGAGAAAACCAAAAGTATTTTGTATTTTGTACTTAAAAAGTATTTAAAATTCCAGAAAAGTATTTGAGTACTTAAAATACGTATTTAAAATACCGGAAAAGTATTTGAGTACTTAAAATACGTATTTAAAATACCGGAAAAGTATTTGAGTACTTAAAATACGTCTTTAAAATACCAGAAAAGTATTTGAGTACTTAAAATACGTATTTAAAATACCTAAAATATATCAAGTATTTAAAATACTGCCCAGCTCTGGTATGGAATGCCCCATATCTGTACCGGAAGTGTCGATTGCAGAGTGCCGTCGGTGCCGTCGTTGTAGGCCGTGTCGTATCCGGGTGCCGTCGGTGCCGTCGTTGTAGGCCGTGTCGTATCCGGGCGAAACGACTTATCGATTCGGACGTACACGCTACATACGCGCTATGCGCTCCCGTAGGTTAGCGTCCCGCTCTTCCTCACCCGGGGCGATCCGTCTCGCGCTCGCGCTCGATCTCGCCGTCACCGGCGGCGCCGGAAGCGGAGGCGGCGAATAATTCGACGCGTCTCGCTCCTCCGCGGCTCATCGCTGAAGGTGTCGCATCGATAAATTGCCATAAACAAATTGCATCAGCGAGCGCACGGAGCGCGTCCGAGAGCGCGAGGAGAACGAAGGGGGAAGAAACGCGACGCGCTCCGTTCGCCATCAAGAGGCGAAAAATGAGGGCGACGATGGATCGCGACGCGACACAAGATATTCCCCACCGTCGCGGTTCGTCGCCCGATCTCTCGAAGTGTAGACGAAAAGTATGCTTTAAATTTATTTTTTTATTTTCGTGTAATTTTTTTTAACTATTTTTTTCACATATTACAATTAAAAAATGTCGTCATTAGATTTTGACTTCCTCACGGAGGAAGCTACAATTAACGTACATTTTTCTTCCTCATAGGAGAAGCTTTGTTTTCGTGAAAAAAATTAGTTTTCGAGATTTATATGTAAACGTGTTCAGAATGTTCCCAAACATCCAAAAAACACGTTTAGCAAAAATGTGTGTATGTATGTATGTATGTATGTATGTATGTATGTATGTATGCATGTATGCATGTATGTGTGTATGTATGTATGTATGCATGTATGTATGTATGTATTGTGACGTATTGTCCGGTATCTCACGCGAAATCCGAACAAAAGAAAATAAAACAAAAAGCAACAAACAAGAAAACGAAAGGAAAAAAAAACGAAACCCGAAGCTCAAACCATACGGGAGCAAGCGTGAGTTCGAGAACCGCAAAAAAAAACGCCACCTTCGGCCGCCCTTCCCCGCGAATGCATCGGCGTCCCGGTGGGCGCCAGTTAATTTTGTTTCGCCGGTGTTAACAACCGGGCTGATCTGGGAGTGAGTGGAACGACTCATTCCACCAGCTTATTTTTTGTTTCGCCGGAAACTAAGAAACCGGACTGAACTGGAGGTCGGTGAAACGGCCCGACCTCCGCAAGGACAAACGAACGAAAAGTACAAGCTAACGCCGATTCACCCGCGAGAGCGGACCGGTGCGGAAATGCACGGTCGCTCAGTGTGTTTGATGTGTCAAAAGGGTCGCGATCCTTTGCCAATAAAGTAACGCGGAATCAATGCGAACGGGAGCTCAATATTTCCGAAACGAGAATGACTAATTATGTCGGCTATAAGCCTCGAGATCGCACACACGTGCATCGGGAGCGCTAAGCTGACCGAAGAGTCGAGCGAGCGTAACGACAGCGAGAACGAATCCTATCGCGATCGAAAATCTATTGAAACGATTATTTCACCGAACGCACGGATAAATCCAATAGTATGGGGCGAGAATCGCATCTTACGATGCCCCGGTACTTAACCACACTGACTGCACCTCAAGAGCGTTAACCGAAACGCATCTCGAACACAGGAAATCGGCAAAGATCTCGCACGAAACGGCACACGAGTCGAACCCCGAACGCGCGGGGACGGTAGCTGAATGCGTTTTTCCAACTTGCGTCTGTGTCAGATTGCGTCCCTAGTTGTACTCTGTCCCAGCTTACACAAATGTTTAACTTACGTCGATCTCATCTTACCACGACGAGCTCAAGACCGATTTTGGAAAATCGTCGAGTTGGACAGATTTCAGACCAACTAGCGTCATGTCCAACTTACGTCGATCTCAAACTGACCGGTCCTTTTGCCGATGGCTAAGCCGGGTCGCGGTCGGTTTCCTACCTCTGTGTCAATTTACGTCGGTCTCATCGCTCACCATTTCTCACGTCGTTCGAGCTAGGCCCAGTTTGCGGCATTTTCAACTGTCGTCGATTCTTACTTACAGCACTTGCAATTCGAACCGATTTCAGTGATCCTCATTGCTGCCGGTTTCAAACAAGATCGATAACACGCGCTCCGAAAACAAACTGCTCTAAATGGTACAATACTATCACAGATAAATATTTTGTGTTAATATTTTTATACGTTATTAATATTCTTTATTTGTAAAGCATAATTGGTCATTATGATTTACAAATAAATAATTTTAATAACATATAAAAATATTAACACAAAATATTTACCTACTTACCTTTGTATGGAACCACGATTCACTGTCGATGTAAGAATGCCTGCAGTATTATTAGAGCAGTTTGTTTTTGGAGCGCGTGTTATCGATCTTGTTTGAAACCGGCAGCAATGAGGATCACTGAAATCGGTTCGAATTGCAAGTGCTGTAAGTAAGAATCGACGACAGTTGAAAATGACGTAAACTGGGCCTAGCTCGAACGACGTGAGAAATGGTGAGAGATGAACCGACGTAAATTGACACAGAGGTAGGAAACCGACCGCGACCCGGCTTAGCCATCGGCAAAAGGACCGGTCAGCTTGAGATCGACGTAAGTTGGGCATGAGGCTAGTTGGTCTGAACTCTGTCCAACTCGACGATTTTCCAAAATCGGTCTTGAGCTCGTCGTGGTAAGATGAGATCGACGTAAGTTGAACATTTGTGTAAGCTGGGACAGAGTACAACTAGGGACGCAATCTGACACAGACGCAAGTTGGAAAAACGTAATCAGCTACCGTCCCGCCCAGCGCGTGAGACAACGGCCCGAACGTAAACACACGGGAGCGCGAGCGAAGTCCGAGCGGCCTCGAGGACGACTCTCGGTAGACTGATTTGTCTACGATGACACCTATAGCGGATCGTTATCATTATTGCGAGATCCTTGATCGATAACTGCTGCCCTCTCAAACTATTTCGGAGCGAGCTTTGAACGGGAACCGAAACTGTAGCGCGGGCGGTAGCTTGAGATTTTTCGCGATCGCTACTCTCAACTCAGGGCATGAAAACAAGGCTCTTTACTCAACTAAACGCAGCACAAGCTGTTCCGTCCTTATCTGGATCCAAAACCATATCTCCGCCTGTTCTCCAATGCCCCGAATTATCACCCAAACAGAGTGCCGGGTTTGCACCGGAATTTGGCGTATTCACGACGAAACCTCATCGGTCTCTCGTCTATTCGGGTTTCTCAGTACTTCGAGATTCCCTCCACCGAATAGATTCGAAATTCCGATTTTAACTGAATCTTAACTTAACTCCAACAACCGACTGAACGATATCGCGATTAGCGAGAGGGGCAGCGAAACGAGGTCTATACCCCCCAAAAAAAAAACGGTATTTTCGCAAAAAAAGTACTGGACACTTTTTTCTTTATTTTGTGACGGTGATTCGAAAAAATCACGTCACAGTATGTATGTATGTATGTATGTATGTATGTATGTATGTATGTATGTATGTATGTATGTATGTATGTATGTATGTATGTATGTATGTATGTATGTATGTATGTATGTATGTATGTATGCATGTATGTATGTATTTATGTATATATGTATGTACGTATGTACGCATGTACGCGCGCGCGCGTTCATGCGTATGTACACGCGCGTGTGTGTGTGTGTGTGTGTGTGTGTGTGTGTGTGTGTGTGTGTGTGTGTGTGTGTTCGTGTGTGCGCGCGCGCAAATCGTTTAACGTTCATAATTTGAAAACGGCTTGAGATATCGAGGTGAAATTTATCACACGTGTTGAGGGGTCGATCCTCATCATGCGATCGAATTTTTGGCAAAATCTATGGAGTCGTTCAGATTTTACGCGTTTTTGAATTTTGTCAAAAATGTCTGTGCGTGCTCTAACGCCCACAATTTTTTGACATATCGGGGTAAAAATTTGCACATAAATGGACTGTTATCGACCAACGATCGGTATTGAATTTACGATCGTTTAAATTTTATGAAATTTCTAATTTTTTTTTTGGATTTCATGAAAAATGAGTACTTTATTTTAAATACAATTTTCCGCATTAAATATTCATTTATGACTAAAATATGTGTCAGATTTGTGATCAGCATGAAAAAATACATGTAATACAGTCTAGGGCTGTACAGTTGAGCCGTCTTGGCCGGCTAAAAAATCTTATCCAGCCAATGGACATTATAGTTTAGCCGGCTAAGATGGTTTGGCCGGCTAAAAATTGGCCGCCCTTTAGCCGGCTATTATTTTTTATTGCGAACTACAAGGAAACTAACAAGATGAATAAGACATTTATCTTTGGCACATTACCCGCTGTATTTATTAATTTCTGTTACTATTATTTGCATAGATCCGATTACCTTTAAGATCTTAAAAATTTTATTCCCACGTAATAATTTTTATAGCCAATATTATAAAAGTGAAACACGACGTTGACATTGAAAAAAAGTTGAAAATGAAAATTTTCATATCGCTCATATGCCTCATAAAAGCTGAAAACTGACATTTTTATATCGTTTTCTCATAATGTTCCTTTATTCGCAAAGCTTCCTCCACGACGAAATCAAAAATACCAAAAATACTTTTTCATGAAAGGAGCTTCGGCATTAAAGGAACATTATGAGGACATAATATGAAAATTTCAAGTTTAATATTGGCTATAAAAATTAGTTCGTTGGAAACAAATTTTGAAAATCTTAAAGACAGTCGAATCTAAGCAAATTATAGTACGTAAATTAATAAATACAGCAGGTAATGTGCCAAAGATAAATGTCTTATTAATTTGATCGGTTTCCTTGTAATTCACAATAAAGAAAAAAATAATAATAGCCGGCTAAACTGCGGCTAATTTTTAGCCGGCCAAACGATCTTAGCCGGCTAAGACGGCTTAGCCGGCCAAACTATAATGTCTATTAGACGGATAAGATTTTTTTAGCCGGCCAAAATGGCTCAACTGTACAGCCCTGATACACTCCCGGAGAGACGACTATTTTGTAATTTTTTGAACAATTTTTTTCACTTATTATAATAAAAAATTTCGTCGTTAGACTTTGACTTTCCCCAATGGAAATAAAGTATATGTCAGATATATAACAAGATATATAATTTATATATGTCATATATAACGGCAAAAAGTTCTATATCCCGTATATATCTTTTATATATCCTCCAGATATATGACGGGATATACTACAATTTTATATTTTTAATATATATGACATATACGTCATATATATTCATGTACATAAATATTATACATATTTCTATATATTTATTATATATAATTCGATGTATTTATTATATATACTTCGATATATATATATATATATATATATGTATATATAATGTATATATCTTTGATTTGACAATACAGCGTATCATCTTTGGCTGGACATTAGCCCACACTGAAACTGCTCGGGGAAATATGAAAATAGATATTGGCGATTATATCTAGAGATTTAAACCAATAATGTTCAAAGTTTGAAATAGTACCTATGTTTATCGTTAATATTATAGAAGTAAATTTTGAAAAGTTGTGAACATTTTCTAAATTATTTAAATATGGCATTCAAAACCATTTTATGCGTAAAAAACCATTACATACAGACGCATAGGCGATCGGTTATCCAGTAGCATTGACATAAGTAAGGTTATTTTGTTCTTTTCTTTTATTTTGTAATAAGCAAAAGGCTAAATAAAAAGATTTATTTTCATCATAAGAAAATAAATGTTCACTATTTCGGATAAGAAAACTTTTGTTACATTCAAATCTCGCTGGGTATCAGAACAATTCTAATGACAGCCGGTAGCGTAGCGGTAAGGTTCCAGATTAGCATGCGAAAGGTCCCGAGTTCGTGCCCAACTTTAGGTCGTTATGTTTATTTCTTTCTCCGAAATGCGTATTATAGTATTGTATCCTAAATTGATATAATTCATGATGACAGTCCAACCAATTTTTTTCAACATTGCCAAACCTTCTTTCGGTGCGTACTAACCACCGTGAAAAGAAATTTGAGTGAATATATGTCATGTATATAAATTAAACATCCCGCATATACGAAGAATATATACTTGATATATATTTTAAAGATACATAGATATATTATTTATATATCCTGCATGTATCCGTTTATATATCTCCGTTATACTTTGCAGATATATAATGCGGCAAAAAGTTGTATATCTCAGATATATACTGGATATATATTATATATCCAGTATATATCTCATGTATATATAATATATATCCAGAAGTATACTCATGCATATACTTTATTTCCATGGGGGTTCCTCATAGAGAAAACTATAATTAACATACATTTTTCTACTCTTTTTCATTCGATTAATTCGACTCTTTTTAATTCGATTTTTGAGTTAAGTATAAAAAAGCACGTGCGCATTACTTTTGCAGCTTTTTTCGTAACATGAAAAATGTCTACATCGTCTAAAATTAAAACCATCAAAATTTATAATTTTTAACAAGAAATCGCAAACCGAAATTTCCGAAGTGCGTCGTTTCGAGGCAATTTTTAATCTGTTCTTCAGTGCTAATTACGAAACTACAACTCACTTTACTCTTTGCGTGATATTTGATTCGGAAACTCGTGTCAGACGTAAAAAAAAAAAAAAATCCAAAATTTTCAAAAACCCATAAAATTTAAACGGTTGGATCAATTTTTTCCAAATTTAGTACGAAACATTGTACAGTGTTAGTCCATTCCCGTACAAAATTTAAACTCGATACCTCCATCTTTACTCAAATTACACAGTTTTTGAATATTTTTCAAAAAAAAATCAAAATTCCATAGATTTCGCCCAAATTCAATACCAAAGGTCTTTGATCAAAATATTATATTCGTGTGGAGTTTTAGGACGATCGCTGAAAATTTACGAAAGTTAGAGCTACCAGAGATATTTTTGAAAAATTTTGAATTTGCGTAAAATTTCGAAACGGGCCTCAAACTTCATGAAAATTATTCGGAAGGAAGAAACGTGACTAGTGTACAAAATTTCAACCCGTCATCTCAAGCCGTTTTCGAGCTATAGTCGTTCTGAGCGATGCAAATCTGTCACGCGTACGCGCATGCGCACATCCGGACGCCAGTCAAAAATCACATTTCTCGACCTTTTTGGACCATTTCTAACGAGCTGACATTAAATTTTTTTTTTTTTTCCGAAAACTGCTTCTTCTGTGAGAAAGCAAAAATGGTAATAATAATAATTATAATAGCGATAATATTTATATTATTGATACGTATGAACAAATCGGTGGTCGATCGTCGATGCGGCTAAAGAGGAATGTAATTGAAAAATTTTACTCGCTTCCCATGGTGAAAATATTTTTCTGACAATTTTGTTTTAAAGAAAAACTCTGGCTGAACCGTTTCAGTGATTTTCAGATATTTTCCGAAATTTCTCTCCGAGTTCCTTTGCTATTTGCTAATTATCTGTATCATTTTCTTGGCACAGTTTATCAGAGAAATTATGGAAAATTCTGATTTTTTTTTTCTGATAAAGTACGTTAAGAGACAATACAAGTTACCTCTGAGATTTACTCGTTCTTTTATTCGTGCCAAGAGTGGAAATAAAAAAAAAACTTTTCATTTTTGGGAAATACTATGATTTACCTAGATAATGTTGGTTCAGAGAATTTCCGGGAAATTCAGAGTTCTTTCTAAGAACTACTCATTCAGAGTTACTTTATGAAAATCAGCGAAAATTTGAGTTTTCGATTTGAACGTTCTTGAAAATAGAACATCATTAGCCAGAGTAAAACAACAAGTTTCAGAGCAATTAAGAGAAGTCGACAGAGAAAATCAGAGATATTCAGAACAATCAGGAACATTTACATTCAGAAAAATCTTCGACTTTTTCTGAAAAGTACGAAGACTGAGAAATTACGAGGACTTTTCAGATAAATTTTCAGACGTATTCAGATAAATTTTCCGAGACTTTCAGAGAAATTTTTAGACATAGAGAAATTTTCAGACATATTCAGCTAAATTGTCAGACATGTTCAGATACATTTTCAGACATATTCAGAGAAATTGTCATACACATTCAGACAAATTTTCAGACATATTCAGAAAAATTGTCAGACACATTCAGAAAAATTGTCAGACACATTCAGATAAATTGTCAGACACATTCAGAAAAATTGTCAGACACATTCAGAAAAATAGTCAGACACATTCAGATAAATTGTCAGACACATTCAGCAAAATTGTGAGACACATTCAGAAAAATTGTCAGACACATTCAGAAAAATTGTCAGACACATTCAGAAAAATTGTCGGACACATTCAGAAAAATTGTCGGACACATTCAAAAAAATTGTCGGACACATTCAGAAAAATTGTCAGACACATTCAGATAAATTGTCAGACACATTCAGATAAATAGTCAGACACATTCAGATAAATTGTCAGACACATTCAGAAAAATTGTCAGACACATTCAGAAAAATTGTCAGACACATTCAGAAAAATTGTCAGACACATTCAGCAAAATTGTCAGACACATTCAGCAAAATTGTCAGACACATTCAGAAAAATTGTCAGACACATTCAGAAAAATTGTCAGACACATTCAGAAAAATTGTCAGACACATTCAGCAAAATTGTCAGACACATTCAGCAAAATTGTCAGACACATTCAGAAAAATTGTCAGAAACATTCAGAAAAATTTTCAGACATGTTCAGATGAATATTTTCACCAGGGTGGAAGCCCAAAAGTGTCAGACGCTCGATACCGATCCGGTTTCGTTCCACGAAAAAAAAAAAAAAAAAAAAAAAAAAAAAAAAAAAAAAAAAAAAAAAAAAAAAACCGTTTTAAAAAAATGTTGAGGGTGGAAAAAGTGTGTTGAAAGCTGACGCAGCTGAAGGGAGTCGGAGCGATGCTTCTACTTACCTACGAGTATGGGCAATATTTTCGATGATGGTACCCTGCTTGATATCGCCGAGATTTGGCTTCCGGCTGGCGCGTTGCTTCCTCGCCCGATTTCCCAGTGCCTGAAAACGACAGACGGGAAGTTGGCTTTAATCCGGGTAAATGGCGCTCCGGCACTAGAGCGAGAAGCTCGTTTCCCTCGCTTGCCATGCTGGAAACGCTGACGTGGTTTCCTCCGCGCTCTTCGAGCCTGCTTTCGAAACTTTGACTTTGCGACCGGCGACTTGTAACTGCATCTTGTACCTGTACCGTCTATATAAGTGCCTTCCGGTACTTTCCAGACGTGCTTGTCTCGCAACTCGCTACCTATGTGTGGCACGTTTCGACGGAGATTATCAACCGATTATCGACGAGATATCGAGCTAGAACGATCGGCAAGCTCGTCACTACGATAACTCGACTGTCAAAATAATTTGGAAATTTAATTCTAGTGGATTTTGACATTTGTTTACATCACTTAAATTAACTTGAAGATTAACGGTCCGTTTTTTTTTTTTGTTAAGTAAAGATACGAAAAAGATGTCAAATCTTTTGCCTGAATTTTTACGAAAATTTTTACAAACATTTTCATTTAAATAACAAAATTTTACTGTAGAATTGAAACGCACATGCGTTTGATTATTGCATAAGTGGTTTACGTAAAAAAGCTTCCAAAACCGTTCATTCATTTTCAAAGACATTTTTTTTTTTTAACCGCGTACGATTATCGGGATTGATTTCTGATCAATACTGACACGATTTTTTTATTTTTTTTATTTTTTTTTAGGTTGAGATGGAAAGAGTCGAATCTTCAATATTTATATGGGAAAGTGAAGTCGATTAGGTATCCGAAAGGGATCTCCGTTATACGATGTGACTCCCGTTTTTTCTTGCCGATTAGATCACGTTTTGACACTCCGGAGGGCAATTTTTTGGTCGGTGAGATTTTGGTTCCGGAGATTGTTCTCGAATCAACTGCACAGCTCGTCAATATGTTGTGAATGGGACCTACGAGCTGCAATTTTGAGATTACACTTGGGTGCCCCTGTTTATGAATCAATCATTTTTTTTTACCATAGATCATGAGTCTTTATAGCGAAAGAGCCAAAAATGCAAAAATGAAGCTGTCCTTCAACAAGATGCTGAGTGAAAACCGGCAGGGCTATTGGGATGTACCGTACGCCATTTTGTAGATCGAGGGCTCCAATTCAATAATCAATAATTATTCGACGTTAAATCATGGATATTTATACCGAAAATACCGAAAATAGAAAATTGAAGCTGTCGTCTCTACTCTTCAGTATGAAGACATGGACTCCTTCAACAACGTGCTTAATGGAAACGGACATGGCTATTGGGATGTACCAGGCGCCATTTTGTGGATTAAGGATCCCACTTAACAAATCAATCATTATTTAACGTTAAATCATGGATATTTATACCGAGAGTTCCGAAAATAAAAAAAATTGAAGCTATCGTCTCTACTCTTTAGCATGACGACATGGAATACTTCAACAAGATGCTGAGTGGAAACCGGCAGGGCTATTGGGATGTACCAGGCGCCATATTGTAGATCAAGGATCCCACTTCACAAATCAAACATTATTTAACATTAAACCATGGATATTTATACCGAAAGTAACGAAAATTGAAAATTGAAGCTATCGTCTCTACTCTTCAGTATAAAGACATGGACTCCTTGAACAATGTGCTGAATGGAAAAGGATAGGGCTATCGGGATGTACCAGGCGCCATTTTGTTGATCAAGGATCCCACTTCACAAATCAATAATTATTGAACGTTAAATCATGGATATTTATACGGAAAGAGTCGAAAATAGAAAATTGAAGCTATCGTCTCTACTCTTCAGTATAAAAACATGGACTCCTTCAACAAGGTGCTGAATGGAAACGGACAGGGCTATTGGGATGTACCAGGCGCCATATTGTAGATCAAGGATCCCACTTCACAAATCAAACATTATTTAACATTAAACCATGGATATTTATACCGAAAGTAACGAAAATTGAAAATTGAAGCTATCGTCTCTACTCTTCAGTATAAAGACATGGACTCCTTGAACAATGTGCTGAATGGAAAAGGATAGGGCTATCGGGATGTACCAGGCGCCATTTTGTTGATCAAGGATCCCACTTCACAAATCAATAATTATTGAACGTTAAATCATGGATATTTATACGGAAAGAGTCGAAAATAGAAAATTGAAGCTATCGTCTCTACTCTTCAGTATAAAAACATGGACTCCTTCAACAAGGTGCTGAATGGAAACGGACAGGGCTATTGGGATGTACCAGGCGCCATATTGTAGATCAAGGATCCCACTTCACAAATCAAACATTATTTAACGTTAAACCATGGATATTTATACCGAAAGTAACGAAAATTAAAAATTGAAGCTATCGTCTCTACTCTCTACTGTGAAGACATGGAATACTTCAACAAGGTGCTAAGTGGAAACCGGTCGGGCTATTGGGATGTACTACACGCCATTTTGTACGTTAAAGCAATCATTATTTAACGTTAAATCATGGATATTTATACCGGAAACGCCGAAAGAAGAAAATTGAAGCTATCGTCTCTACTCTTCAGTATAAAGACATGGACTCCTTGAACAATGTGCTGAATGGAAACGGATGGGGCTATTGGGATGTACCAGGCGCCATTTTGTTGATCAAGGATCCCACATCACAAATCAATAATTATTTAACGTTAAATCATGGATATTTATACGGAAAGAGTCGACAATAGAAAATTGAAGCTATCGTCTCTGCTCTTTATTATGACGACATGGAATCATTCAAGAAGGTGCTGAGTGGAAACCGGCAGGGCTATTGGGATGTACCAGGTGCCATTTTGTTGATCAAGGATCCCACTTCACAAATCAATAATTATTTAACGTTAAATCATGGATATTTATACGGAAA
The DNA here is from genome assembly GCA_963575735.1 of Amblyjoppa fuscipennis. Taxonomy (NCBI): domain Eukaryota; kingdom Metazoa; phylum Arthropoda; class Insecta; order Hymenoptera; family Ichneumonidae; genus Amblyjoppa; species Amblyjoppa fuscipennis. Next base: position 8,241,325 of record OY754497.1, read on the forward strand.
GAGTCGAAAATAGAAAATTGAAGCTATCGTCTCTACTCTTTAGTATGAAGACATGGAATCCTTCAACAAGGTGCTGAATGGAAACGGACAGGGCTATTGGGATGTACCAGGCGCCATTTTTTTGATCAAGGATCCCACATCACAAATCAATAATTATTTAAGGTTAAATCATGGATAGTTATACCGGAAACGCCGAAAATAGAAAAATTGAAGCTATCGTCTCTACTCTTCAGTATAAAGACATGGACTCCTTCAACAAGGTGCTGAATGGAAACGGACAGGGCTATTGGGATGTACCAGGCGCCATTTTGTTGATCAACGATCCCACTTCACTAATCAATAATTATTTAAGGTTAAATCATGGATATTTATACCGGAACCGCCGAAAATAGAAAAATCCAAGCTATCGTCTCTACTCTTCAGTATAAAGACATGGACTCCTTCAACAAGGTGCTGAATGGAAACGGACAGGGCTATTGGGATGTACCAGGCGCCATTTTGTTGATCAACGATCCCACTTCACAAATCAATAATTATTTAAAGTTAAATCATGGATATTTATACAGAAAGAGTCGAAAATAGAAAATTAAAGCTATCGTCTCCGCTCTTTATTATGACGACATGGAATCCTTCAACAAGGTGCTGAATGGAAACCGACAGGGCTATTGGGATGTACCCGGCGCCATTTTTAAGGTTAAGGATCCCGTTTCAAGAATCAGGAGATTTTAACGGTAAATAGTGGGTCTTCACACCGGAAACAGACAAAATTGAACAATTGAAGCTATCAACCCCGTCCTTCTATGCTGAGAAACAGTACGTGTTCTATCTACAGATTATTGACTCACCTTGAATATGCTCCAGTAAAGAAAGACCATGATGAGGCAAGGTATGTAAAAGCTCGATAGACTTGAGTATATGATGAAATCTGTGTTGTAGAAGAGACACTGATCGGGTATCCGATCGGGCGTATTGTTCAGTCCCAGAACAATGGGACTGCCGATGGCCGCGGAGATCGCCCAAACTAGAAGTATAGTCAGCCACACACGTCTATTGTTCTTGTGCTTCGCGTACTTGATCGGCTGGGTCACGGCTATGTATCTGCAATGACAAATATTATTTCTTTATTTTTTTTTCAATTAAAAAATTACATTTGAAAATATAAAAAAAATTGAGAATTAAAAGAATTGTAATATGACAATTTGTGTAAATTGTAAATTGACAAAAAAATTGTAAATTGACAATTTCCATTTTGAAAGTTCCCAATTTTTTAAATTTCCAATTTTTTAAATTTCCAATTTTTTAAATTTCCAATTTTTTAAATTTCCAATTTTCTAAATTTCCAATTTTTTAAATTGCCAATTTTTTAAATTTCCATTTTTTTAAATTTCCAATTTTTTTAATTTCCAATTTTTTAAATTTCCAATTTATCACTGCTATCTTTTCTTTCAAACGCAGATGGCTCATGCATCGCCAAAACAAAAGCCTGATCGAAACTACAACGCAATGTAACTTTTGCTTGAGCTTTCTAAAAATTAAAAAAAAAAATCTAATCATATTTTATAATTTTCGATTAAATAACATTTCTTTTAATGCAGGGCTGAAAGGGAGCGCGAGGAAAAAAGCTTGGCGGAAGGTCGGGAGCGGAAGACCGCACGGAAGGGTGACATCGACCAAGCGCACGGCGAATCGAGACCAGCTCTTGGAGTGTGCACAGCCGGCTGATACGGCAGAATTCTCGAGCGAATCTTTTTCCGCCGTAGTGACACGCAAGCGCCTCACACTTTCGTGTGGCTCCTTTGAAGTGGTAAAAATATATCGAGAAGAACGCGCGGAAAAGCGGAAGCCCCTACGCGTGCATCGGAGATTTGCTGAGCGAGGTCTCGACCCAATGGCGAGTTTCCACTGTCCTCTTCAAGAACCGTCCCATCGGGTCTCTTTGCTCGGATATTTTCACTACCGCATTCGAAGAGTACCGTGGTAAAAATATTTATAGACAATAAAAAAAATTTATATATAATAAAAAATATTTATATATAGTAAAAAATATTTATATATAATAAAAAATATTTATATATAATAAAAAATATTTATATATAATAAAAAATATTTAGATTCAAATAAAAATTGAAAATTTTGTAAAAATTGGAAATTTAAAAAATTGGGAACTTTCAAAATGGATATTCAAGGTAGCTCCAGCGAGTGGTGTTAATTTCGTCTAAATTCGAGAAATTCGGGCAAGAATTGCAAACACTTCCCGATATTACAAAAATCTGCAAAAATTCGTACTTATTACAAACACTGAACAGACTAATTTTGCATAATAATAGTTTCAAAATGTTCTTGACAAATTGATGAAAAAAAAAAATTGTTCATCGAAATATGCGATAACTCAACTTTTTTTTTAATGAAAATTATTCGTTCATTTTTCGGAATACGTATGAATTTTTTCAGATTTTTATCATTATTTTGATTTCTCTTGTTTTTACATGGAAAAATGTGCAAAAATCAAAGTAAAGATAAAAATCTGAAAAAATTCATACGTACTCCGAAAAAAACAATCGAATCATTTTCAATTGAAAAAAAATTTGAGTTACCGCATATTTCGATGAACAATTTTTTTTTTGCAACAATTTGTTAATAACATTTTGAAATTATGCAAAATTTGTCTTTTCAGTGCCCATAATAAGTATGAATTTTTTCGGATTTTTATAACATCGGGAAGTATTTGTAATTCTTGCCCGAATTTCTCGAATTTAGGTGAAATGAACACCCACTCGCTGGAGCGACCTTAAATAATGGTAAACTTACAATTTTTAAAATTCTTAATCTTTCATATAAAATTTAAAAAAATATATATAAAATAAAGAATATTTATATAAAATGATATTCCATTTATTAATGAATAATAATAATAAAAAATAATATTACAGGTATTATTTATTACATTAGGAGAGGGTGGGGCAGTATGAACTAGCTCCGGAATCCGGGGAGTCTCATCGATTGACTCGACATATATAAATTCTGTTACGATGACATGACAAAATTTGAGGACAAAAGGGGAGGCTCTGTTTAAAATTAATAAAATTCAGTTCCGAAATATTTGCGACTTCGGAGCTATATTAAATTAAATAAATAAATGAACAAAATAATTATATTTAATAATAATCAATTATTACAATTATTGATGAATCAATTAAATACTCATGTTTAATTTACTTATTTATATTTTACCCTGGATTTATTTTAATTATTTTCTGGATCACATATTAATTCGTAATACATGAAAAATTGTGTGGGGCAAAATCGGACAATCACGATTTCGAAATTTCATTATTTTTCGGAATGAGTCGACATTATATTTATATTATATTTATATTGTATTTATATTATATTTATATTATATTTGGGGCATTCCATACCGATTCAACCTACGTCGGAGCCTCGACCTCTTCAATTCGGTTGGCAAATTTTTATAATATTGTTCGAACTCTAAAAATCACTAAATTTTTTTTTTATTTGCATTAATAACAATTTTTCAAAGTGTACATATTTTTAGCCCAAATTAGAAAATCTGAAAAAGTGGCCAAAAATCCTGTATCAGATATGAACATTTTCAAGCCTGGAGCGAAAGTAGCATCGCATTAGCTTCTATTTTTTTTTCTTTTTGTTAAATTATTTAAAATGATTTAAAATTATATAAAAAAAAACAAATAAATAGAAGCTAATGCGATGCCACTTTCGCTCCAGGCATGAAAATGTTCATATCTGATACAGGATTTAAAAAAAAAATTTCAGACTTTTTCATTTGGGCTCACTTAAAAAAATAAAGCAAAGCTCAAAAAACATCTAGAAGCAAACGTTTTGCCATTCTGGGTTTAGGCTTAAAAATTTTCATATCTGATACAGGATTTTTGAGAATTATTTCAGTTTTTTAAATTTGGGCTAACAATATGTTCACTTAAAAAAAAGAAAGAAAAAGCTCAAAAACATCTAGAAGCAAATGTTTGAACATTCTGGATTTAGGCTTAAAAATTTTCATATCAAATAAAGGATTTTTCAAAAATTTTTCAGAATTTTTAATTCCAGCTAAAAATATGTTCACTTTGAAAAATTGTAATCAATGCAAATTAAAAAAAAAAAAAAATATTGAGTGACCTTTAGAGTTAGAACAATATTATTTTTAAAAAAATGCCAACCGAATTGAAGAGGTCGAAGGTCCGACGTAGGTCGAATCCGTATGGAATGCCCCATTTATATTATATTTATATTATATTTATATTATATTTATATTATATTTATATTATATTTATATTATATTTATATTATATTTATATTATATTTATATTATATTTATATTATATTTATATTATATTTATATTATATTTATATTATATTTATATTATATTTATATCATATTTATATTACTAGAGTTGCATCGAATGGAGCTCGATTTTTTTTTTTTTTTTTACGTGCGTCCCGAGCCAACGTGTGTAATCGAACGGTCGAGTTATGCTAAGCGCGTACGCGCGACGTCTGCCACGAATTGCTCCGCGAGAAAATTGGAAATTAAATTTCGCATTGCCTCATTGGTAGGCGAGCGTGAGTGGGGCAGCGCGAGATAATGCGGGACATGCTGGCTTCATTTTATTTATTTTTTTATTTTTTTTTGTCTCAACCTTCCCACACCGATCGATTTTTTTTCCTCATTTATTTTTTTCTCGTCTCATTGCATCTCAACGCGCACGATTCGCGAGCAAAAGTATGCAAAACACGTTCGAGGAACCGCTGGTACGAATAGCTTCCTGGACTTTCCGTATGCTGAATTAAAATATAAAAATCAAAAAAAAAAATAAAAAAATAAATAAAATAATATAAAAATTATGTACAAAACCAAAGAGAAAACTTCGGAGTATTTGGTGTTTTAAAGGTATTCCATACCAAATGGACTTGAATCCGTCCCTTCACATCTTGGATTTAGCACGCAATTTTCATACGATTGAACTACCTCCCAAAAGCAATCCGATATTTTTTAAAGATTTTTTCGGATTGTCTGTAATTATTTATAATTAAAAAATTAATTTATTCGTCGCCACAATTTAAAAATCTGAACAAAATTCTGAAAAATCTTTCGTTACATACAACAATTTTTAAGATTTGAGCCAGAGTGGGTCGACGTCAACTTTTGTTTTTCTTGAATGAAAAAAAAAAAAAAAAAATACTGAAAAAAATTAGAAGTATCAATCGGTCGATTGTGTGAAAAGATTAATTTTGCATAGTAATAATTTCAAAATATTGTTAACGAGTTAATGAAAAAAAAAAAAAAAAAAAATGGATGAACAAATTTTCCGGAAACCCAACAATTTTAAATGATAATGATTCGTTAATTTTTCTGAATGCGTACGAATTTTTCCAGATTTTTAAACTCGCTTTGAATTTTTTTTTTTTATATGGAAAAAATGTCTGGCAAAACTCAAAATTCTAAGCAAACGAAAAAATCTGAGAAAATTCATACCTATTCAGAAAAATGAACGAATCATTTTCGTAAAAAAAAAAAAAAAAAAAAAAAAAAAAAAAAAAAAAAAAAAAAAAAGTTGCCGGATAATTTGTTAAGCAATTAATTTTTTCACTAATTAGTTAATAACATTTTGAACTTATTATTATGCGAAATCAATGTTTTCATTACCTTTAATATGCATGAATTTTTTTCAGATTTTTATATCATCGAGATTTGCGATTTTATCTCATTTTTTCTCGATCTTATGCAAAATGCTTAAAAACGGAAGCCCGACAAGTAGGAAAAAAAAAAATATATATATATACGAAAGGTCCCGAAAAGAGGCAATTTTTTGACGATGTTTGACCATCATCGTTCCGTACGGGCGTAGTCGATAAATTTTATTTACGCGGTTCGAGCGGCGGAGAAAGGCGGAATGAGCCAAGAAAGAAGAGAAAAAAAAAAAAAAATTACTGCGACGTCGCAGGTTTTTCCTGGAGCACGAAGGAGCAGCCCTTATTCGCGGCACGTAAGTCCGTCGAAAATCAGCGGAGGGCACTTTTTCCGGCGGCTCTTTTCACCCTTAGTCGTCTATCTCTTCGGTTTCCTTTTTCCTTATATTTTTTGCCCTTCCCCGAGCCGGCCTTTTCAGCGAGTGTCACACACAGTTCGCACCCGATAAAGTTCAATCTGCGTCTATTTTCCGGAGGGCGCGCGCGCGAGGCGTCTCGGAATTTTTGGTTCATTGACCATTGGCCGGCTCGTCCGATATCGTAGCGAAAAATTCTGAGAGGAAAGTACGGAAAATTTTCTCCGGTCGAAGATCGCTGGAATTAGAGGGGGGGGGGGGGGGGGGGGGGAAGGTTGGAAAAGTTGAAAGGTTGAGGGTGTGCGCGGTGGAGAGCGAGTTGTAGAGAGGCCTGATTGGCTCGAGAGAGAGAGAGAGAGACCCACCTGTCTATCGATATAGCGACGAGATTGAAGATCGAGCTCGTGCTGCAGGTCACGTCCATCGCGATGTAGAAGTCGCAGACAAAGACGGGCAGGCTCCAAGCACCGTTCACCTGAAAGGCAAACAAAAAAAAATCAAAAGATAAAAAAGATTGAAAGAAGCATGTATGTATATATGTATAGTAGTTGAGCCGGTGGATCGCGCGCTCCGCGCACTCGCACCCTTTATAGACTTGAGCCCTTACTGTTCTAAGTCCCTTTAGTTCACGCTCTTATTTTTAGCCGACTTCACGCCTCGATTACTGAACCTCTGACGCTGATATTTATCCCTCTGGACTTGATATTGACCACCTTTGGCCCTATTATTGATCCCATCTGATCTTATGATTTGGAACCCACTCTCACTCTATTACTGGCCTGCTCTGACCCCCTCTGACCCTATTAATGACCCCCTCTGACCTTATTGTTGACCGCCTTTGGCCCAATTATTGACCCCCTTTGACCCTACTATTGAGTACATCTGACCTTATTATTGAACCTCATCTGACCTTATTGTTGGCCCACTCTGACCCTATATTGACCCTCTCTGACCTTATTGTTGGCCCACTCTGACCCTATATTGACCCTCTCTGACCCTATTAATGACCCCACATGACCTTATTGTTGACCGCCTTTGGCCCGATTATTGACCCCCTCTGACTCTACTATTGAGTACATCTGGCCTTATTATTGAACCTCACCTGACCTTATTATTGGCCCACTCTGACCCCTCTGACTCTATATTGACCCCCTCTGACCCTATTAATGACCCCATCTGACCTTATTGTTGACCGCCTTTGGCCCGATCGTTGACCCCCTCTGACCCTACAATTGAGTACATCTGACCTTATTATTGAACCTCATCTGACCTTATTATTGTCCCACTCTGACCCCTCTGACTTTATATTGACCCTCTCTGACCCTATTAATGACCCCATATGACCTTATTATTGAACCCCATGTGACCTTATGGTTAAATCCCATCTGATCTTAATATTAAACCCCATCTGATCTTATTATTGAACCACATCTGACATTCTTATTGAACCCTATCTGACCCTATTATTGACCCACTCTGACCCCCTCTGACCCTATGAATGACCCCATCGGACCTTATTGTTGACCGCTTTTGGCCCGATTATTGACCCCCTCTGACCCTACTATTGAGTACATCTGACCTTATTATTGAACCTCATCTGACCTTATTATTGACCCACTCTGACCCTATTAATGACCCCACATGACCTTATTGTTGACCGCCTTTGGCCCGATGATCGACCCCCTCTGACTCTACTATTGAGTACATCTGTCCTTATTATTGAACCTCATCTGACCTTATTATTGGCCCACTCTGACCCCTCTGACTCTATATTGACCCTCTCTGACCCTATTAATGACCCCATATGACCTTATTATTGAACCCCATGTGACCTTATGGTTAAATCCCATCTGATTTTAATATTAAACTCCATCTGATCTTATTATTGAACCACATCTGACATTCTTATTGAACCCTATCTGACCCTATTATTGACCCACTCTGACCCTATTAATGACCCCATCTGACCTTATTATTGGACCCCTTCTGACCCTATCATTGACGCATCGTTGCGAAATACGGAAGTAACGAAACCCATACCGACGAAATACCATTTAAGCAATCAGTATTTAATTAGTCGAGTCAGATATTAAGAAATATCGAAACAGTGAACCGGACTCCGGCACTCCGGCACTCCGGAAGCGGTAATTGTTTAAACAACGACGAAATATCTGACACCGTTAAAATTAAGCTGACATGCCGACTCTTACTCCCATCGGAGCTGAACAGTATTTTAAATACTTGATGTATTTCCGGTATTTTAAATACGTATTTTAAGTACTAAAATACTTTTCTGCGATTTTAAGTACTTTTCGGGCCCTTTAAGTACAAAATACAAAGTACTTTTGCGTCTTTTCCGCACTACGTTTACGTCGGCCGAGATGGACGGACGGAATCGATGGACGAGATGAATGATTATTATTTGATGATTATTTGATAAACATGGCAATTATGAAGTGCCAAAAATTTGTTTTCAATATCCTGCCTCGGAAAGAAGAAAAAAAAAGTGCACACCCAGAGAATTTTATAACGGAGAAAATGAGCCCAGAGAAAAGTCTGTACGATGGAAAAAAAACAGCTGAACATTTTTGGACGAAATTTTGACCAAACGTTGACTATTGATCACACATGATGTGTGCCAAATTTCAGCTTGGTCGGCCAAGGCGTTCTCGAGTTATCGCGGTTTGAATATTTCACGTCGGATTCAATCGTTGATTTTTCCATGAAAAAAAAAAAAAAAAATCAACGACTACTGAAAAATCTGAAAAAATTCATACGTATTCAGAAAAATAAACGAATCATTTTCACGAAAAAAAAAAAGTTGGGTTGCGGGCAAATTTGTTAAGCAATTATTTTTTTCATGAATTTGTTAATAACATTTTGTAATTATTGTTGTGCAAAATTAATCTTCTCAGTACCTTTAGTATGCATGAATTTTTTCAGATTTTTATACCATCAAGAAGTACTTGCAATTTTTCTATTATTTTTGTCGAACTTATGCGAAGTCACCCTCAGCGAGACTCCCTCCTTAAGAGGTATTCCATACCAAATCGATCCGAGTCTGACCCTTCATATCTTGGATTTGATCCGCAATTTTTTATATGATTGAACTAACTCTCAAAAGCATTGAGATATTTTTTTCAATTTTTTTTCAGATTGTTTATAATTATTTATAATTAAAGAAAAGGAATTTATTGATCGACACAATTTAAAAATCTGAAAAAATTCTGAAAAATCATTTGTCATATATAAGAATTTTTAAGATTTGTGCCGGAATGGGCCGATGTAACCTTCGATCTTTTTTTCGAATTTTTAAAATTAAAAAAAAAAACATTAAAAGCAATTGGAAGAAAAAATCTGGAGTGGGCCGGCATCACCTTCTATTTTTTTTTTTTTTTTTCTAATTTGTTAGACATTTGCATACAAATTTCCGAGAGCTGAGCCAGAGTGGGCCGGCACTACCTTCTATTTTTTTCAAATTTTTTTTGTTTGAAAAAACAGTGAAATTTTTTTTTTTTTTTTTAGATAAGTCGATTATTGATTATCATTATATCGCTTGACCATTTTGAGATTCAGCACTGCATTTTTTGGGAGTTTTTTTTTCAGATTTTTCCAGTTTTTTTTTTTTTAACTCAAAAAAGAAATAAAAACTCTTCAGAAAAATTGGAAACAATTCTCAATAAACCAGTGTTGCGTGTAAAAATTATCAAGCGACAACCCATAATCGACGGATTTTTTCTTCCAATTTCTTTTAATGTTTTATTTTTTGAATTTTAAAAATTCGAAAAAAAAAATAGAAGGTGACATGGGCCCATTCCGGCTCAAATCTTAAAAATTCTTATATACGACACATGATTTTTCGGAATTTTTTTAGATTTTAAAATTATGACGATCGATACATTTCTTTTTTTTAATTATAAATAATTATAAAAAATCTGAAAAAATTTGAAAAAAAAAATCTGAGTGCTTTTGAGAGTCAGTTCAATCATATAAGAAATTGCGAGCCAAATCCAAGATATGAAGGATCAGACTCAGGTCGATTTGGTATCGAATACCTAATGAATAAGTAAATAAATAAATAAACAGAAGAATTTTCACTTGACAGACGGACAAACGGACGGTTCGTACGCGATGATAATGTAGAAAATCTCGTCTGAGAGCCAGTGCGCTGTTCCGCTTTGCCAAGTGGTTGCGTTTTGCCCCCGCTCTCCATCCCGGACGTGTGTAAGAAAATAACTAATCAGCGGAGCGAGATGGGAAAAGGATGCTCGTCGCCCCGGGCTCCGAGGTCGCGGAGTTTCTCGTACCGTGCGGATGAGAGGAACGAGCTTCGACGATTTACACGGTATTACCGGTCCCGAAGCTCCCCGGCTGCCTTTAGGCGGTCGACGAGCTTCCCCCTTCCACATCGCCAAGGGGAGCGCCGCGCGCTCGGGATTAGAGGCTCCTTTGATTCAACATGAGAGGAGCAGCGTCTCGATATCTCGCGTCGGAGAAGCTCCCGCGATTAAGCCAACCGATTTGCGAGATAGAAAAGTTAATACCCCATGTGCGTCAATAGGTAGAAAATCAGCTTCGCGCTTTCACGATAAGGAACGGATGAAATTCCCTGCGGAGAATTTCTCACAATTAAATTTTACTGCGTTTTATTCATCGATGATGGCTCGTCCGTTTTAACGGTCTCGAACAACTTTTCAACCCCCGACAACCGAACGAGATTCTGCCTTCCACAATGACGTTAATCATGAGGATTATCATGAGGATTATCATGAGGATTATCATGAGGATTATCATGAGGATTATCATGAGGATTATCATGAGGATTATCATGAGGATTATCATGAGGATTATCATGAGGATTATCATGAGGATTATCATGAGGATTATCATGAGGATTATCATGAGGATTATCATGAGGATTATCATGAGGATTATCAAGAGGATTATCAAGAGGATTATCAAGAGGATTATCAAGAGGATTATCAAGAGGATTATCAAGAGGATTATCAAGAGGATTATCAAGAGGATTATCAAGAGGATTATCAAGAGGATTATCAAGAGGAACATCAAGAGGATTATCAAGAGGATTATCAAGAGGATTATCAAGAGGATTATCAAGAGGATTATCAAGAGGATTATCACGACGATTATCACGACGATTATCACGACGATTATCACGACGATTATCACGACGATTATCACGACGATTATCACGACGATTATCACGACGATTATCACGACGATTATCACGACGATTATCATGACGATTATCATGACGATTATCATGACGATTATCATGACGATTATCATGACGATTATCATGACGATTATCATGACGATTATCATGACGATTATCATGACGATTATCATGACGATTATCATGACGATTATCATGACGATTATCATGACGATTATCCGAACCCGCCGAGACTGGGTCCAGTTCGGATAATCGAAACGGACATTTTTTTTAAAATTATAATACGTATAAGTAAGACATATATAAATGAAATAATAATCTATTTTAAACGTCAAAACGTATTTTTAGCGTATTAAATATTAAATAATGGCGTCCATTCTTCATTATCGAAACGCTGGCTACGCGCCTTTGAGCAGCGAGATCTCAAAGCCGCTTCGCCGTGGACTGCGTATGTAAGGCGATTTAAACGTTTCAGTGTAGAACACAGACTCTGATGCGGGCCGTCCGACTCTGCCGGGGTGGAACTGCCGGGGTGAAACTGTTCGGGAAAGCAAGTGTACGAGCGAATCAACGCTGGAAGAGGAAAAGCACGCTCGAACACGGACGCGCCTCTTGCCTCGGCGAGCAACAATTTACAATGCTTCGAGCCAACTCGGCGTTCACCTAAACTGAGTCATGATTCGGATAATGGAGGGTTCGTATGCTCGGGCCTCGGATGATCGAGATTCTACTGCAATCACGATAATAATAGTAATAATCATGATAATAATCATCACGGCAACGGTAATGGAGTGAGCGTACGTAGCGTGAATAAAAGTCGGAAGGGGTGTGTTTATGATGTTTAAGGTCGTCAGGTACGCCCTTTTGGTTATAGTCACGCGATGTCATTCAGTCATGAGGGAGGGCTGGAAACGATTAGGCGCGACGGCCTGGGAAAAAAGAGCTTACACCCTCGAGGGAATCCGTCGACGGGGGGGGGGAGAATATTATTTCGGTGAAGAGCGTTGGCTTTTTGACGGCGAGTGTTCATTGGAGGTTTACAGACTTGTTTTTTATCTGCATGTCATTCTTTTTTTTTTTTATCCATTTAATTTTTTTTGTTTTTTGTTTTATGGAAAGTTCACGTTGCAACTAACATACGAAGGTTTTATGACTCGGACGAAGGCTTACTGACATTCCATTGTCCACATCGTGCTCCATGGATTTTAATCCAGCTGGGCAAAGTATCAAAAAATAATTCGGGTACAAAGTACGAAAGTATCGCAGGTACTTGATGTGTCAGGTAATGTTTGTAGTTCTCAAGTATTTTTCGAGTAATTTTTGTAGTTCTCGGTATTTTTCGAGTACTTTTTGTACTTCTCAGTATTTTTCGAATACTTTTTGGACCTTTCAGTACTTTTGGAGTACTTTTTGTACTTCTCAGTATTTTTCGAGTACTTTTTGCAATGCTCAGTATTTTTCGGATACTTCTTGTAGTTCTCAGTATTTTTCGAGTACTTTTTGTACTTCTCAGTATTTTTCGAATACTTTTTGGAGTTCTAAGTATTTTTTGAGTACTTTTTGTACTTCTCAGTATTTTTCGAGTACTTTTTGCAATGCTCAGTATTTTTCGAATACTTATTGTAGTTCTCAGTATTTTTCGAGTACTTTTTGTAATTCTCAGTATTTTTGTACTTCTCTGTATTTTTTGAGTACTTTTTGTACTTACTCAAGTTACTTTTTTCAATTATTTTTCGTAACCCTAGAACTGATGGATTATTTTTTCTGTCTTCTAAGTTATGACTGGGGTACATATGTACCCCACGCGTTCCTTCAAGGTACAAGGGCCCTACGAGCCGTAAATGGGTTTTGCCGCATATGAATCTCTTCGTTTTTTCATATCGACAATTGTTCGAAATTTTCTCTGTATCTCACGCTTGGCGTGACTGTACCGCAAGTACTGCCTTAAGGTAGTCCTTGCAAATGGTGTTCACTTCGCATAAGTTTCAGAGAAATGAGAGCAAATTGCAAACACTTCTGGATGATATAAAAATCTGAATAAAAGTCAAGCATATTAAAGGTGCTGAAAAGATTAATTTTGCATGATAATAATTCCAAAATGTTATTAATTGATGAAAAATAAAAGTGTTCAACAAATATTCCGGAAACCTAACTTTTTTTTTAAATGAAAATTGTTCGTTCATATTTCTGATTACGTATGAATTTTTTCAGATTTTTAAATTCACCTTGAATTTTCTGTTTTTCTACACGTTTTTCCCATAAAAAAAAAAAAAAATCAAAGTGAATGTAAAAATCTGAAAAAGATTCATGCGTATTCAAAAAAATGAATAAATAATTTTCATTAAAAAAAAAGTTAGGTTTCCGAGATATTTGGCGACCAATTTTATTTTTCTTCAATTTGTTAATAACATTTTGGAATTATTATTATGCAAAATTAATCTTTTCAGCAGCTTTAATATGCTTGATTTTTTTCAGATTTTTATATCATCCAGAAGTGTTTGCAATTTGCTCTCATTTCTCTGAAACTTATGCGAAGTGAACACTATTCGCAAGGACTACCTTAAGGTGACCAACGGTTGATTTTCATGATGGGACCGAACGAGCATCCGTTACTTCAAGTACCGCCCAGCTCCTCAATAAACCAGAAACAGAGCTTACCCAGCAGCGTATCGAGCCTCCATCGACGCTTCGCGTCGAATGATGAAAAAAAAATAAAAAATAAAAAATAAAAAATAAATCAACCCGCTGAAGCGCCATGAACGCTTACCGCGTCACCGTAACTTTTCCAAGAAACCCACGGGATATTAGATTCCAGTGTAGGAAAACTTTTCTCATTAATCAGCGCCGTGTCGTCTTCGATGCCGAGCCTTTTTTCCACCCCATAGAGGAAAAAGCGCTTCCCGATGCCGATACCGCGAAAGCGTAAAATCGATTTCGCATCTACCAAGAAGACGATCAACCCCGATCGCGCCCTCGCCTCGCCCGGTCGCTCTGCTCATTTTCCGTGTCTAATTTCAAGGCCCGCGCGACGCCGATCAGACTTCCAGTCTAGATTCCTCCGACCTTTCCGTTTCCAACCGCTCGCTCGATGAATCAAAGCCGCCCCGCCCAGAGGAACGGGGATTCCCCCTACGCTGACCGTGCGTTACACTTTTTTTCTTTCGTTTTTTTTTTTCTTTCTCTTTTTTGCTTCCTCATAGAGGAAGCTCTGTTACACTGTAAAAAATCGGTGTTAAATTTTGTCCCGTTTTAAAAGCAGCGCGGTGTCTATATGGGTCCATCAATTTTGTGTTAACCGAGTACTCTGCCATGGTGTAAATCGATTGTGTAAGAAAATTAGTGTAAAATAAGAATTTCACTAAACACCGTACAGTTGACACCAATCTGACATTAACACTGTTCGGTGTAAAAACACCCCAAAGTGTAGCAGATTGACACAAGTCTGTGGCGATGACTATTATTATTGTTATTGACCTTTATAATGGATAGATAATATGCATTTGAAATGAGCATTCGACTAATGAATCCAAACAGATACTCACTTTACCAATGATATATTAGACGTCGTTCGACGGACAATATGATCTCAGTGAATTTAGTAAATATTTTTCGCGCTTTACACTGAACGTGTCTTCGCCGTCATATGTCAGCACTAAATTGATGAACTTAAATGTCTCACCACTGCGGCATTAATATTATATTAATTTTAAAAGTGATTTTATACATTTAATATGTACACCCATAGTGGTGTTGAAATGACTTAATTAACACCGAAATGATAAACTTATATGTACACCAACAGCGGTGTTAAAATCGTATTTTTTTTTTAATTTCAATACCGAATCATGACAATTCTATGCCCGTATAGTATTGGTTTGCTACAAAACCGTATGGTGTAACTTGTAACAGAGTAACACCAGATCTTGTTTTTACACTTTGCACCGAGTAAAATGGACTCTATAATGGTGTTGTTATTGGGACGGTAGCGTTTTTCCAACTTTTTTTCCAACTTTTTTTCTAACTTTTTTTCCAACTTGCGTCTGTGTCAGATTGCGTCCCTAGTTGTCTTTGGAGCGCGTGTTATCGATCTTGTTTGAAACCGGCAGCAATGAGGATCACTGAAATCGGTTCGAATTGCAAGTGCTGTAAGTAAGAATCGACGACAGTTGAAAATGACGAAAACTGGGCCTAGCTCGAACGACGTGAGAAATGGTGAGAGATGAGACCGACGTAAATTGACACAGAGGTAGGAAACCGAGCGCGACCCGGCTTAGCCATCGGCAAAAGGACCGGTCAGTTTGAGATCGACGTAAGTTGGACATGACGCTAGTTGGTCTGAACTCTGTCCAACTCGACGATTTTCCAAAATCGGTCTTGAGCTCGTCGTGGTAAGATGAGATCGACGTAAGTTGAACATTTGTGTAAGCTGGGACAGAATACAACTAGGGACGCAATCTGACACAGACGCAAGTTGGAAAAACGTAATTAGCTACCGTCCCGTTGTTATTAACACTGGTGTTATTTCACACCGCAGACTGCAGCAGTTCACACCGGTAAATTTTTTACAGTCTACAGAGTAAAAAAATAATTTCATAAAGTCGGAATACGAAGTTTAAAAAATAATAATTTTGTTAAAAAAGTAACAAAGTCGTTTGTTAAAGTTTGAATATGCAAACATGTACTTTCATTTACCGCGTCATTAACAATTTTAGTTTGTAGTTTTTTTTTTTGTGTTTGTAAAACTAGAAACGGATGGTGGGATCGGAAAATTAAGAAATAAAAAATTGTGGATGTTTGTGAACAAGAAATTTTTGTAAAAAGTACAAATGTTTTTTTTACCATGTATGGTGAAATTTTGTTTTTTTTCGAGATTTTAATGAAAACATGTTCGCAATGTTCCAAAACATCGAAAAATCACGTTTAGAAAAAATGTCCGGATGTGTGTGCGTGAATTGGACGCGAAAAATTCAAAACGTTATAACACGAGAGCGTCTCGACCGATCAAGCTGAAATTTAGCACACGTCATGTGTGATGAATAGTCAACGTATGGTTAAAATTTCAGCAAAAAGTGTTCAGTTTTTTTTTTGTACGCCATTTTGAATTTCTTCGAAAATGTTCGTTCGCGCTCTAGCGCTCGCAATTTTTTAATTATCGGGCTAAAAACGCGTATACAGATAGAATATGATCACCCGATGATGCCATTAAAATCTCACGGAAATCGATCGAACCATTTAAATGTCTGGTAAAAAAATTCGAGAAGGGTGCATCAAATGGATCAATTAATATCTACAGATCGGCGATTGCTTTAACTTTGGGACCAGAAATCGGACAGGATGATCGAGTGAAAAGAGTTTGTAAAGGTGTTGCAAAGCAAAGACCGCCAGCTTCGAAATACGATTGCACCTGGGACCCAAAAATTGTCCTCAAATTTTTAAGCCATTGGACTCCAAATGAGAGTTCGGTTCTCGAGAAACTTTCAATGAAGTTGGTAAGACCACTTGCGTTAGTGACGGGTCATAGAATCCAGACGCTAACGCTCATTGAGGTTCGAAATATAGAAAAAAAAACAGAGACCCGAATTGAAATTAAAATTCCCTCGAGAATAAAAACGTCTGGAATAAACAGGAAACAGCGTATTCTAATCTTGCCACATTATGATCAAGACAAAACGATATGTGCAGCGAGTACTCTTGATATGTACATTAATCGTACTAAAGAATTGCGGAAAGCAGAAGCGAAATTATTAATCTCGTACAAAAGACCTCATAAGGCTGTAACCATCCAATCTCTGAGCCGTTGGATAAAAAAGAGTCTATATGAGAGTGGAATAGACACGAATATCTTCTCAGCATACAGCACACGACATGATTCAACCTCGGCGGCTAAAAGAACCGAAGTTACTATTGACGCAATAAAACAAGCCGCAGGTTGGGCCAAAGACTCGAAAACGTTCGCTGAATTCTATAATTTAAGAATATCTGACGACAAGATGCAAAGATGCAAAGATGCATTTGCAAGAAGCATTCTAGAGTTATGAACTTGATTGTTTTTTTTTTCGTTGTTGTGTGTCCACAAATATATAACATATGGTAAATCAGGGTGAGATGGCCAGGCGGGTGAGTTGACCACCCGTAATATCTTTTAACGTAACAAACGAATAGTGTCACCGCTTGCACAGTTTTTAATATATGTGGATATAATCCGATTGCACAAAAAAATTTAAGATCGTACGTGCAAGGGTCAGTACGAGCAATGAATCCCTATTTCGTGGTAGCCAGAAATTTCGCGGGCTATATTTCTAGCGCTCCGGCGACATACTAAATTATAATTTTCATAGTAAATCAATGTTGCACACTATAGTTGGATCTTTCAAGAAAAGATTGGCGCGTAGTGAACCTATTTTTAAAAATGTCTTCGCTAAATTTAAGCAGTGGATATTTTTGCCGGAAAATGGGTGATATGGCCACCCATGTTCGGGGGATATGGCCACCTCAATGGTCGTGTGCCACCGCCTGCAATAGCGGGGGGTGGCCATCTCACCCGGATATTGCGGGCGAGATGGCCACGTCAATGATGGTGGGTCATCGCCTGCAACAGAGAGCGAGATGGCCACGTCAATGGTGGTTGGCTATCATCTGCAACAGCCGGCGATGGCCTTATCGTCTGGATATTGCGGGTGAGATATCCACGTGAATGGTGGTAGGCCACCACCTGCAATAGCGGGGGGTGGCCATCTCACCCGGGTATTGCGGGTGAGATGGCCACGTCAATGGTGATGGGCCACGTGGCCATCCTTCCCGCATTATCCAGGTGATATGGCCAGTAAAACTGTTTTATTTTTAGTTTAGCATCTGAAACCTTCAACAGAGGTGTTTATTGTCTTTCTGTAGGTTATGTAGACAACATGAAATATAGTAAAAAAATGTTTTGTGCGATTTCGATCCTTCTATAGGCTTAGTTGACTACCAGTATTACTGTGGCCATGTCACCCGTAGTGTCCGGGTCGGACGGCCGATCGCAAATATTTATTTACAGAGCTGCAATTAAATCACGCATCGAAAATATCGAAAGTTCTGAGTTAATTACTTTAGTATAATGTTTCTAGAGTTGGTTACAGCAGAAATGTAAAAGTTTTATAAACGTTACACCTCCAATTTACGTTGTTTAAAAAACCATGGCCATATCACCCCGACTTACCCTGTTACATCGCATGTACGAGTCTCTTTCCTTTTTTCTTAAGGAAAGTGACAAGCAAGAGACATCTTTAAAGGTCGAAAAAGATACATGCCGTAACTTACTTTCAACATCTACCTGCGGTGATCTCGAGGAAGGGGCTCGAAATACAATTGTACGATTAAACGAACTTACTTGTAAGTGAAGTTCTATCGTAATTGTATGTAGAGCCTCTTCCGAAGAGATCACACTCCCACCCAAAAACCCTTAGCCCGGTGAAGTTACGGCAATACTTTGAAGAAATGACGATATGGGCTATGAAGCGAGCGGCATAGGCGGCGTGGTCGATACGAGTGCCGCGGAGTGGGTTAAAAAAGCTTTATTATTATGTAAACTTTGTGGCAACATCGGCATAAAAGGAGGCCATCACCTGGTGATCTCGAGGAAGTACAATTACGAAATACAATTACGATAGCACTTCACTTACAAGAAAATTCGTTTAATCGTACGATTTTCAACTTTTTTCTTTTTTTTATTTTCTTTTTTTTTGTCCTCTGTCCAGCTCTCGCCGTTCGGTCGCTTACTCACGCTCTGTCCAGCTTTCCCGAGCTTTAAAGTCAAATTGGACGTTGATGTTGAAAAAAGCTGAAAATTGAAATTTTCATATTGTTTCCTAATAAAAATCGAAAATTGAAATTTTCAAGTGGCTTTCTCACGTGTTCATTTATTCGCGAAGCTCCCTCTATGAGGAAGCCAATACAGAAAATGCTTTCTCATAGAAGAAGCTCTGCGAATAAAGGAACATCGTGAGAAAGCCATATGAAAATTTCAATTTTCAACTTTTTTTCTTTTCTTTTTTTTTCTGTTTTTTTCTTTTTTTTTTTGTCCTCTGTCCAGCTCTCGCCGTTCAGTCGCTTACTCACGCTCTGTCCAGCTTTCCCGAGCTCGCTCTCATCGAGCTTAACAGATCCCCCACCCGAACGGTAGCAAGCACGGCCACTCCATCCCGGACGGAACTCCGAGAACCCGTGGAAGCGGACTTGATTTATTCGAAACGCTCGTGCCTTGCTTACCAATGTGCTACGGGATTCCATCCCCCAGCTTAAAATCATTGCTCGGCGTATCTTTCACCCCTCTCGTTTCTTTATTTTCATCCTGCGCCCCGCGCCGCCACCATTTTTTTTATTTCCTGCGCGAGTTCCATCGATTTATTCCATGTTCCTGAATTTAGGAGGTCCGAAGATCGCGATTCACACGCACCGGATATTTTGCTTATTGATGGGCGGGAAGGGGCTTCACGAGGTAGTCGGCGAATACCGCCCGGTCGGTAACTTACCGACCGGGCTGATTCCGATTCTGCTAATTCCAATCTGTGAAGATAAAAAACTGAAGAAAAGTAATTGCAGGATGATAAAAGAACATTTAAAAATCGGACAGATCGATTAAAAAAAAATGTTTTCTATTGCTTATTAATATTTTTCATTTAACGTTGGCTGCACATCGGCAGCCAACATTGGGGCAACGTCGTTTGAAAACGTAGGGCCGATGTTATCATCCCAAGGTTAAATGGTAGTCGGGCCTACGTTGGCGACCAGAGTCGGGTAGACTTTCTAACTCAGGCGGTCATAGTTGGTCCAACGTCAGCCCAGCTCTAAAACCGCACCTGGGCAGTGTCGATTTTATCCCGTCGACCCATATTCATAAATATTGCTCCAATTAATTTTTTTCTAACGACCCTTACGCGATTCTGCACCGAAAAATAGTATATTATGCCACAAGGGAGGAAAGTGCGTTTTCTCATCGAGGGTGAAGTTTGATGCCCGAGCGAAGCGAGGGCAGAAATTCACACGGGGCGAAAATGCACTTTCTCCCGAGTGGCATACGCTACTTTTTGCCCGACTATGCTAAAAAGTGGCCACATTTCTATGCCTGCAATGGGGGTGGAAAGTGACTGGCCCCACTACTTTTCGGCCCGTGGGCGGAAAAGTTACCTTTCCGCCCGCTGTCTCACTTTTCGGCCCGCTGGTCAAGAATCGACCACTTTCCGCCCCCGTTGCAGGCATGGAATGTGGACTTTTTAGCGTAGGCGGGCAAAAAATAATTTATTTGATTTGAATGAATATTCATTTGATTTAAATACATATTATTTAGATTTAAATAAATAATGGCATGGAAGTTAGCAACGTTGCTCCAATGGCATCTCTGACTGCTGTCACTTTTCTCAAACAGTTTATTTTCCAGCGAAACGATAAAAATAAATTACTATACTATATTATTATTATCTATATACATACAATTATAATTATTATAAATATTTATATTATTATATTACATTAAATTATATTATTGACTCGCCAGAAAAGCAACTTTCAGCGAAACGTGACAGCTGACAATAATTTCGTTGGAGCAACGTTGCTAATTTCCATGCCTTAAATGGACGGCATGGAATTTTAGCAACATTGCTCAAATGACATCTTTGACAGCTGTCACTTTTCTCAAACAGTTTATTTTCCAGCGAAACGATAAAAAAATTATTATACTATATTATCATTATTACATACACATACAATTATAATTATTATAAATATTGATATTATTATATTACATTAAAATATATTTATTGGCTCGCCAGGAAAGCAACCCAGGTGCGGTTTTGGAGTCGGGCTGACGTTGGACCAACTATGACCGCCTGAGTTAGAAAGTTGACCCGACTCTGGTCGCCAACGTAGGCCCGACTACCATTTAACCTTGGGATGATAACATCGGCCCTACGTTGTCAAACGACGTTGCCCCAATGTTGGCTGCCGATGTTCAGCCAACGTTAAATGAAAAATATTAATAAGCAATAAAAATTTTTTTTATCGATCTGTCCGATTTTTAAATATTCTTCCATCATCCTGCAATTAATTTTTATCAGTTTTTTCTCTTCACACATTCGAATCAGCAGAATAAATTTTTTCGTCGGCAATGGGGGCTCGAACCCGTGACCCCGGGACTACTAGCCGATGTTCTTACGCGCTCGGCTATGCTCACCTTGAAAGTTTTTTTTCGAATCTTATATGTAAGGGATAAGCTGGGATGTTATTAAGGGATAAGCCGCATATCCACTGCATCTCCATCTAATATTAACTTACCAATTGCTTTAAATTGTCTAAGTATTATTATTTCATTTTTGTATTCACACTTTAATTAATAGCATCGATGAAACTTAGGCTGTCTGCACTACAGTACTGTAAATAAAACTATAATAAATGGATCTGGTATAATAAAAAAGGATTCAGCAGTCGCGCAAATAAAAAAAAAATCATTGTTTATAAATATTTGGTGTTGGACGTTGGCTGAACGTCGTTAGCAGGTACTGGGCCAAAGTCGTTCGACGTCATGAGCGAACGGCCACTTGATATCGGCAAAAACGCATCATTACGACGTTACGCCAGCGCCGGCTCAACTCTGGTAAGCAGCGTTTTGCCAACTATTGAGCCCAACGTTGGAGTGATTGTCAATCGACAGTTTAGCCGATGCTGGGCATTCGCCGAGATCTGACCATCGGCCGCCAACCTGCTGCCGACTAAAAGCTAATCGTCGGCAATACTCGGAGCGTCGGCCATCCGCACCTGGGAACTTTCTGCGAAACGTGACAGCTGTCAATAATGTCGTTGGAGCAACGTTGCTAACTTCCATGCCTTAATAAATATTATTTCTGTGCAAAGATTCGCAGAATTTTCACTTTAAGGGAGAACGAGTCGACACAGTGAACAGATACACGTACTTGGGGGATCACTTTTTCTACTTCCTCGCTAGGGCTTCTCCCTGCGAACTCGGCTGCAAAAAAGGCTAAGATCGCGACGTCGTCAGTCCTGTCCATTTTGTCAACAGCCAAGTGCGATTCGTGGGATTCAGCTCGAAAACTGTTTGACAGCGTTGTAGCATCCACGTTACTGCATACGGCTCCGATTTTGGGCCTGAGATAGACATCTATTTTCGAAGCAGCACCATTGGACTTTTTTAAGTTTGATCTTAAGTTCAGACTTAAGGTTGATCTTAAGTCCAGCCTTAAGGTTGATTTTAAGTTCGGACTTAAGTTTGATCTTAAGTTCGGACTTAAGTTTGATCTTAAGTTCGGACTTAAGTTTGATCGTAAGTTCGATCTCAAGTTCAAACTGATGTCTTCAAATTCGACCCTTAGCCGACTAAGAAGGCTTAGCCGGCTAAACTATAATGTCTATTAGCCGGATGAGATTTTTTAGTCGGCCAAGACGGCTCAACTGTACAGACCTACCTTAAAGGCGCCTGGATTGATTCAAACAAATTTTCCGTGACCGCAGCTCTGAGGTTGATATTACCAAACCTTTTTTTCTGTGCACTGATTATTTAGACTTTCGGTGGATTGGCCTCTCATAAAATGTATCCACTAAGATAAATCGCGCTCGGGCTTCTGCGCCTTCGAACTTTCAACATTCGGTTATCTCATCCGCCTCGACCGAGCGACGCTTGACCGAAGACCGCCAGTCGCATCGCCTTCGGTCAAGGCTCGCCGAAACGAAATTTTGACAAGACGCGTTGACAGGCGGCTTGACACCGGCCGTCTCCGTCTCTTCCCACCCGCGGATTTCCCACCCCATTAAGTAGACGCTAATGGAGTCGGGAGAGCACGCGCTCCGCGACGGCGCGCCTTCCTGCAAACGCTTGAAACTAATTAGCGAGAAAATTAGCTCGTACGGTGACGCGCTCGGCGCGTTTCACCGGGCGGAGAGGGCGGGTCGGTTGGGGGTATTCTACACCCCCGACGCTCTAATGCCTCCTGTGGAACCTTCGGTGGGATGTTAATTTCAGCGCAAACGACGGCGGCGGGGGAGGCGATGAGAGCTCAGCGAGGTAAAGCAACATTACTGGCTCGCAGGCACGTACAGCGATGCCTCTTATAATTTATAATACCTGCGAGCCTCGACTGAGAGCCCTCGGAGGTCCCGGTTGTTGAACATTTTTTTTTTTTTTTTCTTAAAAGTCAATGACGAAGAGCCGAGCGGGTCGTTCCTTATCGAGTACTTGCCGTGATTCATTATCCGCCCTTTGAATTCTTTTCAACTTTTTTTTTCCCATTCAATTTTTCCTTAATGATCTGAGAGCTTTAAGGTACTTATGACCTTTTTATTTTAAGCCGATTTAATGAACTTGGCATGGTAATGGCCCAAGTCAAAAAGGCGTACCCTTAGAAACCCTTAGAAGTCTGAGGCCTACTTAGTGGACTTGAAGGATTTAGAATAACAAGGGCTTAAGTGCCCCGCCAATTAACCAAGGGGGGGGACTGCTTAATTGAGAGGAGATCACATTCAGTGAAGAGCATCAGCTTCGCCGAAAGAGGGGGTTAGATTTAGCGAAGGAGAAGGTCAGATTCACTGAAGAGCATCAGCTTCACCGATAGAGAGGATCAGATTTGACGAAGGAGAAGGTCAGATTCACTGAAGACCATCAGCTTCGCTGAAAGAGGGGGTCAGATTTAGCGAAGGAGAAGGTTAGATTCACTGAAGAGCATCAGCTTCGTCGATAGAGGGGGTCAGATTTGGCGAAAGAGGGGGTCAGATTCATTGAAGAGCATCAGCTTCGCCAAAAGAGGGGGTCAGATTTAGCGAAGGAGAAGGTCAGATTCACTGAAGAGCATCAGCTTCGCCGAAAGAGGGGGTCAGATTTAGCGAAGGAGAAGGTCAGATTCACTGAAGAGCATCTGCTTTGGCGATAGAGGGGGTCAGATCTAGCGAAGGAGAAGGTCAGATTCACTGAAGAGCATCAGCTTCGCCAAAAGAGGGGGTCAAATTTAGCGAAGGAGGTCAGATTCACTGAAGAGCATCTGCTTCGGCGATAGAGGGGGTCAGAACTAGCGAAGGAGAAGGTCAGATTCACTGAAGAGCATCAGCTTCGCCAAAAGAGGGGGTCAGATTTAGCGAAGGAGAAGGTCAGATTCACTGAAGAGCATCTGCTTCGGCGATAGAGGGGGTCAGATCTAGCGAAGGAGGTCAGATTCACTGAAGAGTGAATTCTTTTTGTTAAATTATTTAAAATGATTTAGAATTATATAAAAAAATAAATAAAATAAATAGAAGCTAATGCGATGCCACTTTCGCTCTAGGCTTGAAAATGTTCATATCTGATACAGGATTTTTTAGAATTTTTTCAGATTTTTTCATTTGGGCTAACAACATGCTCATTTAAAAAAAGAAAGCAAAGCTCAAAAACATCTAAAAGCAAATGTTTGGACATTCTGGATTTAGGCGGCAGTAGTCTGCTTTAGGAGCCGAAAAAAAAGCGTTTTTTCAACAATTTTTTTGAAAGGGAAGGAAATGATTGCGGTAAACGAAATTTTGAGACGATAGTATATTATATTCAAGCTTTAAAAAACAATTTTTATTATTACAAATTATTTAAATTTGCCAAAGTTGTAACGATTTTTCTGGGGCGCCTGATGAGACTCTCCGTTAGCCCGTTCTTTCCTCCAAGTTTCTCGGTTTTTCTTTTATTCCGTAAACGAGTACCCATACGCTTTTGCACGTGTCCAACACACTCATTTTTCGTCACTGTGCACTCGTCCCCGTAAGGATTGCTATTTAAGATTCCAGTAAAAGTTTTGGAGTCGCCATCGCGCTCGGGTCTGCCCGAGCATTCGCACCTGCTCGACGCTCGGCCACTAAAACTGGTCTAGCTTCGAAAATATGTCAAATTGGCCTCTAAAATTTTGAACACATATTCTTGGATAGTTTTGGAATAGATTTAAGTCAAAAACGAAAAATCGATTTTTTGAAGCCTGTAAAGCAGACTACTGCCTTAAAAATTTTCATATCAAATACAGGATTTTTCAGAATTTTTTCAGAATTTTTAATTACGGCTAATAATATGTTCACTTTGAAAAATTGTAATTAATGCAAATTAAAAAAAAATAAAAAAAAATTTTGAGTGATTTTTAGAGTTAGAACAATATTTTTAAAAAATTGCCAACCGAATTGAAGAGGTCGAGGGTCCGACGTGGGTCGAATCGGTATGGAATGCCCCATGTACTTTACACTTTAATCATATGAGTATTTTTATACTTATACCACAAACGATTAAACCTTTTAACCGCGACTAAATAATTTGAAGACCTGCTTCGAGTGTCGATTACGAACGACCATCCATAAACCCATAAATATCATAGTTTTCATAGTGTAAAAGGCGAGGTTTCCGTCCTCGGTGTAAAGGGCTGCCCTGCCTTGACCCGAAAAGAGAAGTCAACAGTGTTACGCTCTCACTTACACTCTCACGAGTTGGGCTGGACGTAACAGTTAACTTCAGTGAAGGAGGGGCGTGGGGGGGGGGGGGGGGGGGTAGGGTCCGAATTCACTGAAGGGGTCAACTTTACCGAAAGACCGGGGGTCAGATTCATTGAAGAGTCTTCGGCTCATCCAAAGATTGGGGGGGGGTTCAGATTCGACAGACCGAAAGAGGAGTTAAATTCAGTGAAGGGCCGGGGTGGTTCAGATTTATCAGACAAACAAACACTCAAACCGCCAAGCCAATCCACAATTTTCAAAAATATATGAGCTATTTAATCCGGATTCGAACGGTCAAAAACTCGACCCTCTCCAAAAAAAATTGTCATCTCACCACAATTCATGATTATCCACAAGTAGTTATTGTAATTTTTTTCAGAATTTTTGGATTGTATTTTTTTGAGATATCGAAAAATTGACCTTTAAAAAAAAAAACACCCCTATATCTTAAAAACTATTAGTCGTACAATAAAACGTTTGAGACATGAAAGTTGCAGTTTCATATGAACTGTTGAAAACAATATTTTGTGGATTTTTTTTTGAATGCAACAAACGTCTATTTCTATGAAATATAGACAAAAATATTTTTTTTCAGCCAATATGTCATGTTTGATTTTTCTTAATAAATTCCAGAATATACTCTGTAAAGTGTGTAGAGTAATGTCATATTTTTGTTTGGATGGTTGAAATGCCCGTTTCATAACTATATGCTCCGTTTAAGATCGATTTATGATCGATTTATAATTTTAAAAAAGAGATATTTACCAGTTTCCATTGAATTTTATACAAATTGTGATACTGTCCATTATTGTGGACATCGTCACAATTTTTACACAATTCAATGAAAAGTGGTTAATATCTCTTATTTTATTATAAATCGATCTTAAACGGAGCATAGCTATGAAACGGGCATCTCAACCATCCAAACAAAAATATGACATCACTCTACACACTTGAGACTATAATCTGGAATTTTTCAGAAAAATCAAACATGACGTATTGGTTGAAAAAATATTTTGGTCTATTTTTCATAGAAATAGACGTTTATTACATTCAACAAAAAAATCCACAAAATTTTATTTTCAATTTATTTTCAAAAACTTTATGAACAATGGGAGACATTTTTCGGGTGCATTGCAGTTTTTTTTTTAATTTGTTACATATTTAAACACCGTAGAAAAGTGGACAATTATATATGGCATATTTTTCCGCGAATGGGGACGCAAGCGGGACAAAAATACCATACAACGAATGGGAAAGTGAATGGCACATTGAATGGTATATTAAATGGTAGTACAAATGGAAATGATACCATTGGCAAAACCCCATTGAATTATCTTTAATGAATAGTTAATGGTAATCAATGGGATTTTTTAATGGTAACTAATGGGAGATCTAGCCGAGGGAGTGCTCGGAGCTTGGCCGACTGCGTCGGTCGTTGAAATTTTGTTCTCGAAAGTCAACGATGAAGACCCGAGTCAGTCCGTTCTCAACGACCACTTGCCGTGACTTGTTTTATCCGTCCTTTGACATCTTTTCAATTTTATATATATATATATATATATTTTTTTTTTTTTTTATTCGGCACTTCCGGCGGAGTAGAGACGCGGAGGAAGTGTCCTGTGCGCAGAATCGATATCACTGCTCGAGGTTGCACCGAAAAACACGTCCGAGACAAATTTCCCGTGGGACGTGTCTCGTCAGTCGGGACTATTTCCACTGGCCTGCTGCTCGTCGTGGCACAATCGCGGATCCGAGGTTGCCTTTTTTTTTTTTTTTTTTTTTTTTTTACCGACCGCGACTGTTCTCGGTGGTAAAAAAGAGGTTTGTGCAGTTAACAAACGTTTCTTGTTCGCGGGAGGTCGTTCGATATTTTTTTTTTGTTTTCTTTTTTTCGTCCAAAAGTTATCGTATCGAAAAATCGCGTGGGTTGGATTTTTCCTGACGGTATTGCGAGCTCAAATAAAAATGCAACAATCCAGCGCTGCGAACTATGGTCCTGTGCCAAAGAACTCATTTTACGAGGCAAAGTGACGTCATAACGGAAATACGTCACTTTCGGTCCGAAAATTATATTTTCAATCGGGAAATGTCTTATTTGCTGTATGACGTCACTTCCGGTTTAAAAAAAATGCGATTTTCAAACGGGAAGTGACGTATTTCCGGTATGACGTCACTTCCAATCGAAGGAAAAAAATTTAGTTTTCAAACCGGAAGTGACCTATGTACAATATGACGTCACTTCCGGTCGAAAAATGAGATTTCGGGACCGGAAGCGATGTATTTCCGGTATGACGTCAGTTCCGGTCGTAAAATGAGATTTCGGGACCGGAAGTGACATATTTCCGATATGACCTCACTTCCGGTCGAAAATTTCGATTTTTTTTTACCGGAAGTGACATATTTCCGATATGACCTCACTTCCGGTCGAAAATTTCGATTTTTTTTTACCGGAAGTGACATATTTCCGATATGACGTCACTTCCAATCGAAAAAAAATTAAATTTTCAAACCGGAAGTGACATGTACGATATGACGTCACCTCCGGTCGAAAAATGAGATTTCGGGATCGGAAGTGACGCATTTCCGGTATGACGTACGCTTCCGGTCGTAAAATGATATTTCGGGACCGGAAGTGACATATTTGCGATATGACCTCACTTTCGGTCGAAAATTTCGATTTTTTTTAAGCCGGAAGTGACATATTTCCGATATCACCTCACTTCCGGTCGAAAATTTCGATTTTTTTTTACCGGAAGTGATGTATTTCCGGTATAACGTCAGTTCCGGTCGAACAATGAGAATTTCTAACCGTTAGTGACGTCTTTCCGGTATGACGTCACTTCCAATCGAAAAAAAAAATTAAATTTTCAAACCGGAAGTGACTCACTTACGATATGACGTCACTTCCGGTCGAAAAATGAGATTTCGGTACAGGAAGTGACATATTTCCGATATGACCTCACTTCCGGTCGAAAATTTCGGTTTTTTTTTTACCGGAAGTGATGTTTTTCCGGTATGACGTCAGTTCCGGTCGAAAAATGAGAATTTCCAACCGTTAGTGACGTATTTCCGATAAATCCTCGGTAATCTAAATTTCCGGTTTCTAAATTCCATAGTCCATGGTGAGGGCGCGAAGAGCCCGAGCAAACAACAATTGCTAGTATGAAGCAAAAATAATATCGAGAAAAAATAGCAAGGTCCACTTGCAATGTTTTTTTTGTTCTTCTTAAGGAGGGAGTCTCGCTGAGGGTGACTTCGCATAAGTTCGACAAAAATAATAGAAAAATTGCAAGTACTTCTTGATGGTATAAAAATCTGAAAAAATGCATGCATACTAAAGGTACTGAGAAGATTAATTTTGCACAATAATAATTACAAAATGTTATTAACAAATTGATGAAAAAAAAATTGCATAACAAATTTGCCCGCAAGCCAACTTTTTTTTTTCGTGAAAATGATTCGTTTATTTTTCTGAATACGTATGAATTTTTTCAGATTTTTCAGTAATCGTTGATTTTTTTTTTTTTTTTTCATGGAAAAATCAACGATTACTGAAAAATCTGAAAAAATTC
Organism: Amblyjoppa fuscipennis; assembly: GCA_963575735.1. Classification (NCBI taxonomy): domain Eukaryota; kingdom Metazoa; phylum Arthropoda; class Insecta; order Hymenoptera; family Ichneumonidae; genus Amblyjoppa; species Amblyjoppa fuscipennis. Next base: position 8,270,652 of record OY754497.1, read on the forward strand.
ATGCGTATTCACAAAAATAAAGGAATCATTTTCACGAAAAAAAAAAGTTGGGTTGCGGACAAATTTGTTAAGCAATTATTTTTTTCATCAATTTGTTAATAAGATTTTGTAATTATTATTGTGCAAAATTAATCTTCTCAGTACCTTTAGTATGCATGAATTTTTTCAGATTTTTATACCATCAAGAAGTACTTGCAATTTTTCTATTATTTTTGTCGAATTTATGCGAAGTCAGCCTCAGCGAGACTCCCTCCTTAATATTCCCATATTAATTCAGTCCAATGTTAATTATCCAATATTAATTATTCAATATTGATCATTCAATAATAATAATGAACTATTAATTATTGGATATTAATAATCCAATATAAATCAATAAATGGAATTGTTTCGTAGGGTCGAAACACCTTTGCGAACAATCAAACGGGTGGAATATTTTTTCGAAACATTTTCTTTACTGCCAAAAAAAACTTTAAAAAAAGCATATTTTACATCCGGAAATCGTCAAATTCCCTCGAGCGAAGAAACAAATAATTCACCGCACTCCTTTTTGGTTTATCTGCATCGCGCATTCTACTGTTTTTCCTATAAACATATCAAACCCCAAACGTCACAGAAAAGTTGAACGCAATTCTCACTTCGTGACTTCGACGAGCTAACAAAAAAAAAAAGCAAAAGAAAACAAAAATATTTCCACGACACTCCGTTTCATTTATTTTCAGGTCACACATCTCTCGAAATATCTTGCGGCGTATTGGAGAGCGAAAGAGCCGAGCGCCCGATCGCGCATTCAACACAGTCGAGCTTAAGAGCGATCCAGTCAACTCGACAGGATTACCTCGAAACGGTTTCGAGAGGTGGATAAAAGAGAAAAAGCTTTGAACACGCGAGAAAAGCTCGAAAGCCCTTTTTCCTTATCCTTTATGATTCCCCGGGGCTGTAACCAGTTCGCCCACCGCGCCGTTTCCCTGTATGCCATTTTTTTGCCCGACCATATTTTCACGCGACTCCGTCGATCGGTGTCCTCCTACGTAATACACACCAGAGCTGGGCAGTATCTTAAATGCTTCATGTATTTTTGGGTACTTTAAATAGGGGAACGTGGTGCAAAACGGGCCACCAAAAAAATAAAAAAATAAATAAATAAATAAATAAATAAATAAATAAATAAATAAATAAATAAATAAATAAATAAATAAATAAATAAATAAATAAATAAATAAATAAATAAATAAATAAATAAATAAATAAATAAATAAATAAATAAATAAATAAATAAATAAATAAATAAATAAATAAAAATGGGTCCCGCGCATTTTTTTTTTTTTTTAGGAGGTCGAATAAAACAAACCTCAGCATAGCTCCGTTAAGGTAGTCCTTGCGAATAGTGTTCATTTCGCATAAGTTTCAGAGAAATGAGAGCAAATTGCAAACACTCCTGGATGATATAAAAATCTGAAAAAAATCAAGCATATCAAAGGTGCTGAAGAGATTAATTTTGCATAATAATAATTACAAAATGTTATTAACAAATTGATGAAAAATAAAATTGTTCACCAAATATCTCGGAAACCTAACTTTTTTTTTAATTAAAATTATTTGTTCATTTTTTTGAATGTGTATGAATTTTTTCAGATTTTTAAATTCACTTTGATTTTTTTTTTTTTTTATATCGGAAAAACGTGTAGAAAAACAGAAAATTCAAGGTGAATTTAAAAATCTGAAAAAATTCATACGTATTCAAAAATATGAACGAACAATTTTCATTAAAAAGAAAAGTTAAGTTTCCGGGATATTTGTTGAACAATTTGATTTTTCATCAATTTGTTAATAACATTTTTGAATTATTATGATGCGAAATTAATCCTTTCGACATCTTTAATACACTTGATTTTTTTCAGATTTTTATACCATCGAGAAGTTTAGACAATTTCCTCTCATTTCTCTGAAACTTAAGTGAAGTTAACACTATTCGCAAGGACTACCTTAAGGTAGCTACGTCCCTTCGCGCTCATTTCGGATAAGTTCGAGAAAAATTAGAGAAAATTGCAAGTACTTCTCGACGGTATGAAAATCTGAAAAAATTCATGCATATTAAAGATACTGAAAATATTAATTTAACATAATAATAATTTCAAAATGTTATTAACAAATTAATCATAAAATTAATTGTTTAAACGAATTATCGGGCAAACCAACTTTTTTCTTTGATGAAAATGATTCGTTCATTTTTCTGAATACGTATGATTTTTTTCAGATTTTTTAGTCAACTTTGATTTTTTTGTTTTTTCACACATTTTTTCCATATAAAAAAAAATCAAAGTTGACTGAAAAATCTGAAAAAATTCATACGTATTCAGAAAAATTAACGAATCATTTTCATAAAAAAAAAGTTATGTTGCCGGATAATTTGTTAAACGATTAATTTTTTGATTCATTTGTTAATAATATTTTGGAATTATTATTATGCACAATTAATCTTTTCAGTACCTTTAGTATGCATGCATTTTTTCAGAATTTTATACCATCGAGAGGTACATGCAATTTTCTCTTATTTTTCTCGAACTTATGCGAAATGAGCGCGAAGCGACATAGCTACCTTAATAACGGGAAAAAATAGGGCACTGTGGCAAATCGGATAAGTTCGATTTCGTACTAGGAGGGTGGATGGGTGGATGGGTGGATGGGCGGATGGGCGGATGGATGGATGGGTGGATGAGTGGATGGGTGGATGGGTGGATGAGTGGATGGGTGGATGGGTGGATGGGCGGATGGGCGGATGGGCGGATGGATGGATGGGTGGATGGGTGGATGGGCGGATGGGCGGATGGGCGGATGGGCGGATGGGCGGATGGGCGGATGGACGGATGGGCGGATGGGCAGATGGTCGGATAGGCTGATGGGCGGATGGGCGGATGGGCGGATGGGCGGATGGATGGATGAGTGGATGGGTGGATGGGTGGATGGGTGGATGGGTGGATGGGTGGATGAGTGGATGGGTGGATGGGTGGATGGGTGGATGGGTGGATGGGCGGATGGCCGGATTGGCGGATGGATGGATGGGTGGATGGGTGGATGGGTGGATGGGCGGATGGGCGGATGGGCGGATGGTCGGATGGGCAGATGGGCGGATGGGCGGATGGGCGGATGGGCGGATGGGTGGATGGGCGGATGGGCGGACGGGCGGATGGACGGATGGGTGGATGAGTGGATGGGTGGATGGGTGGATGGGTGGATGGGTGGATGGGTGGATGGGTTGATGGGTGGATGGGTGGATGGGTGGATGGGTGGATGGGTGGATGGGCGGATGGGCGGAGGGCCGGATGGCCGGATGGATGGATGGGTGGATGGGTGGATGGGCGGATGGGCGGATGGTCGGATGGGCGGATGGGCGGATGGGGGGATGGGCGGATGGGCGGATGGGCGGATGGGCGGATGGGCGGATGGACGGATGGGCGGATGGGCAGATGGTCCGATAGGCGGATGGGCTGATGGGCGGATGGGCGGATGGGTGGATGGGCAGATGGGCGGATGGGCGGATGGGCGGATGGGCGGATGGGCGGATGGGCGGATGGGCGGATGGGCGGATGGGCGGATGGGCGGATGGGCGGATGGGCGGATGGGCGGATGGGCGGATGGGCGGATGGGCGGATGGGCGGATGGGCGGATGGGCGGATGGGTATTTTAAGTACTTTAAGTATTTCAAAAAGTACTCAAACGAAGTACTTACAAATGAACTTAAGGTACAAAAAGTATTTTATATTTTAAATACATACAGTATTTTTGTATTTTGTATTTTAAGTACTTTTGAGGATTTTGCCTAGCTCTGATATACACTCACCTCGTTCGCCGACATAATCTACTGGAGCTTTCGCCACCGCGCATGCGCGCGCATACGCGTGGCGCAAAGTAGATTTATAGTGGGATTTGATTAGACGCGAAGCGAATCCAAAGTCGAAGACAAACTCGATTAACGCGGATACGTTGCAGCGACGGCTTAATCCTCGCCACGATTCCACACCCGGATAGCTGTAGTGAACTAGTAGATAAGGGATATAGGTAGGGATGGAGAACTCGAGTAATTCTCTCGAAGGAGCTTACCGGCGACCCGGGCTAGACACGTCTTCCGTACAAACGTCCTCCTGTGCGGTCGTATCCACTGGCTTTCGGACTCGGATTCGCTTAGACCTACACCTGCAGCCCCTCGAAGTATATTGCGAAGGCAGTGACACGTGGTGCTTGCGACGGACTGAATTCCGCTGCGTCGCTGGTGCACCGAAGTTTCGGAACAGGCTGTTCCGTTGGGGTGGTTGAACTTAGTCACGGCATTGCGGGCCGAGATTTTTGGGCTTGGTCAGTGGAAAGTAGCTTCCGCACAGGGTGCGAGAGCCATTTTGGCCAATTGTTTGTGAAAGTATTGATAGACGGACAGTCGGACAGTGGAAGGTACCATCGAGTACCATCGAGTACCATCGAGTAGCATCGAGTACTATCGAGTAGCATCGAGTACCATCGAGTAGCATCGAGTAGCATCGAGTAGCATCGAGTACCATCGAGTACCATCGGGTACCATCGGATACCATCGGATACCATCGGATACCATCGGATACCATCGGATACCATCGGATACCATCGGATACCATCGGATACCATCGGATACCATCGGGTACCATCGGGTACCATCGGATACCATCGGATACCATCGGATACCATCGGATACCATCGGATACCATCGGATACCATCGGATACCATCGGATACCATCGGATACCATCGGGTACCATCGGATACCATCGGATACCATCGGATACCATCGGATACCATCGGATACCATCGGATACCATCGGATACCATCGGATACCATCGGATACCATCGGATACCATCGGATACCATCGGATACCATCGGATACCATCGGGTACCATCGGGTACCATCGGGTACCATAGAGTACCATCGCGTATCTCCGAGTACCATCGGATACTATCGGGTACAATCGGATACCATCGGATGCGAGAGGATACCATCGAATACCATCGAGCACCATCGGTACCATCGGGTACCATCGCGGTACCATCGGTCCCATCCCGGCCCATCGGTATCATCCTGGACCATCCGTACCATCCCGGACCATCGGTACAATCCGGAACCATCTGTACCATCGGAACTATCCCGAACCATCGGGCAACATGGATCGATGAATAAGTATAAAAAAAAAGAATCCCAATGAGCAATGCTGTGCCAAAATAAAGCGTATCTTTTAACCAACCTACTGTTTCAACGAAACCAAACTCTGCCCTCACCCTCAACCACCACGTATCTCTCCTTTCCGGCTGGAGAACCCGGCCGAATCTCGTTTTCCACTCCTCCTCGAGTATTCCGGCACACTTGGCCTAACTCCAGATTCTTGCGGATACACTTGTAAGAGATAGGAGAAATGGGAGCCGAACGAGTGTATCCGAAAGATCCGGGCAGCGTCAGGATGGGTAGAATCGCGAGGGATATTGCCACCCCCGTCCGGAAATTCATGTGCTCCAGCCCCCACGCTCGTACGTTCGGACTCCGTGCTTGCCGAGCTTACTCCCGATATGGATCGACGATATTACCAGCCAGTCGCACGATATTATAATCGGGCGAGCAAGTGGTCTCTCTCGAACTAAACCCTCCACCGTCCACCCGTCTCGGTTATCGAGGCCCGTTCGATAGTTCTCTCGCTCGTGACCGTCCCAGTCGTCGTCGATCGCACACCCCAGGCAGCTTCACCGGCTTCCCCTTCGAGCGTGAAACCGAGGCGCCGGGCTGCAAGATATAGCCCGGGCGCGACTGTACGTCGATGAATCTAACGACAATAGTGTCTGCCACCCATGGCTCCGTAATAATCGTTCACGACACGTGCCTGCTGATTATTGTCATTTTCGCGATTATTATCATTTTCGTTAAACACGCCCCCAAACCGCCAGCCTTCTTGCCATTCGTACTTGAGGTAGTTTTCTTGCGATTCGTGTTCCACTTCGCATAAGTTTTCAGGGAAATGAGAGCAAATTTCAAACACTTCTGGATGATATAAGAATCTGAAAAAAAATCAAGCATTTCGAAGGTGTTCAAAAGATTAATTTTGCATAATAATAATTTCATAATGTTATTGACAAATGAATGAAAAAAAAAAAAAATTGTTGAACAAATCCACCGGCAACTTAACTTTTTGTTCATATGAAAACAATTTTTTTAAACTTTTTGAATAGGCGTGAATTTTTTCAGAATTTTGTCTAACTTTTGAAAATTACGTTTTTTTTTATTAACTAAAAAGGCAATTTTCATAAATTACACGAAATTCTGAGAAAATTCATAAGTATTCAGAAAAATTAATAAATCATCTTCGTACAAAAAAAAAATTGTGTTGCCGGGTGATTTGTTGGCATTTTTTTTTTCGTTAATTTGTTAATAACATTTTGGTATTATTATTATGCTAGATTAATCTTCTCAGTACTTTCCATATGTTTGATTTTTTTCAGATTTTTATCTCATCGAGAAGTGTTCGCAATTCGTCTCTCAATCCTCTCTGAACTCACGTGGGCTCAGGCTGTCCGCTAGTGCTGCCTTAAGGTAGTCCTTGCGAATAGTGTTCACTTCACATAAGTTTCAGAGAAATGACCGGGAATTGTAGACACTTCTCGATGGTATAAAAATCTGAAAAAAATCAAGTGTATTAAAGATGTCGAAAGGATTAATTTTGCATAATAATAATTCAAAAATGTTATTAACAAATTGATGAAAAATCAAATTGTTCAACAAATATCCCGGAAACCGAACTTTTTTTTTTAATGAAAATTGTTCGTTCATATTTCTGAATACGTATGAATTTTTTCAGATTTTTAAATTCACCTTGAAATTTCTGTTTTTCTACACGTTTTTCCCATATAAAAAAAAATCAAAGTGAATTTAAAAATCTGAAAAAATTCATACGTATTCAAAAAAATGAACAAACAATTTTCATTCAATAAAAAAGTTAGGTTTCCGAGATATTTGGTGAACAATTTTATTTTTCATCAATTTGTTAACAACATTTGGTATTATTATTATGCAAAATTAATCTTTTTAGCACCTTTGATATGCTTGATTTTTTTTCAGATTTTTATATCATCCAGAAGTGTTTGCAATTTGCTCTCATTTCTCTGAAACTTATGCGAAGTGAACGCTATTCGCAAGGACTACCTTAAGGAGGGAGTCTCGCTGAGGCTGACTTCACATAAGTTCGATAAAAAGTACTAGAAAAATTGCAAGTACTTCTCGATGGTATAAAAATCTGAAAAAATTCATGCACACTGAAGGTACAGAGAAAATTAATTTTGCATAATAATAATTACAAAATGTTATTAAAAAACTGACGAAAAAAATAATCGCTTAACAAATTTGCCCGCAACCCAATTTTTTTTTTCGTGAAAATGATTCGTTTATTTTTCTGAATACGTGTGAATTTTTTAAGATTTTCCAGTAATCGTTGATTGTTCCATGAAAAAAAAAAAATCAACGATTACTGAAAAATCTGAAAAAATTCATACGTATCCAGAAAAATAAACGAATCATTTTTCACTAAAAAAGAAAGTTGGGTTGCGGGCAAATTTGTTAAGCAATTATTTTTTTCATCAATTTGTTAATAAAATTTTGTAATTATTATTATGCAAAATTAATCTTCTCAGTACCTTTAGTATGCATGAATTTTTTCAGATTTTTATACCGTCAAGAAGTACTTGCAATTTTTCTATTATTTTTGTCGAACTTATGCGAAGCCAGCGTCAGCGAGACTGCTTCCTTAAGGTAGCAATGTCGCTTCGCGCGTATTTCGCACAAGTTCGAAAAAATAAGAGAAAATTGCATGTACTTCTCGATCGTATAAAATTCTGAAAAAATTCATGCATACTAAAGGTACTGAAAAGATTAATTGTGCATAATAATAATTCCAAAATGTTATTAACAAATGAATCAAAAAATTAATTATTTAACAAATTATCCGGCAACATAACTTTTTTTTATGAAAATGATTCGTTCATTTTTCTGAATACGTATGAATTTTTTCAGATTTTTCAGTTAACTTTGATTTTTTTTTATATGGAAAAAATGTGTGAAAAAACAAAAAAATCAAAGTTGACTGAAAAATCTGAAAAAATTCATACGTATTCAGAAAAATGAACGAATTATTTTCATTAAAGAAAAAAGTTGGTTTGCCCGATAATTCGTTAAACAATTAATTTTTTGATTCATTTGTTAATAACATTTTGAAATTATTGTTATACGAAATTAATCTTTCCAGTACCTTTAATATGCATTAATTTTTTTAGATTTTTATACCGTCGAGAAGTACTTGCAATTTTATCTAATTTTTCTCGAACTTATGCGAAATGAGCGCGAAGCGACATAGCTACCTTAAGGTAGTCCTTGCGAATAGCGTTCACTTCGCATAAGTTTCAGAGAAATAGGAGCAAATTGCAAACACTTCTGGATGATATAAAAATCTGACAAAAATCAAGCATATTGAAGGCGCTCAAAAGATTAATTTTGCATAATAATAATTCGATAATGTTATTAACAAATTGATGAAAAATAAAATTGTTCAACAAATATTGCTGAAACCTAACTTGTTTTTTTGATTAAAATTATTCGTTCATTTTTTTTTGAATACGTATGAATTTTTTCAGATTTTCAAAATCATTTTGATTTTTTATTTAAATATGGGAAAAACGTGCAGTCAGAAAATTCAAAGTGAATTTAAAAATCTGAAAAAATTCATACGTATACAAAAAAATGAACGAATAATTTGCACATAAAAAAAGTTATGTTTGGGGGAGATTTGGTGAACAATTTTATTTTTCATCAATTTTTTAATAACATTTTGGAATTATTGTTATACAAAATTGATCATTTCGGGATCTTTGGTACGCTTGATTTTTTTTCAGATTTTCATACCATCGAGAAATGGCTACAATTCCCTCTCATTTCTCTGAAACTTATGTGAAGTGAACACTATTCGCAAGGACTACCTTGGTAGTACTTGCGGTACAGTCGGGTCAAAAGTGAGTTTCAGAGGAAATTTCGAACAGTTCTCGATGGGGAAAAATCTGAAAAAAATCAAGTTTTTGTGAAATAATAATTCCGATTTGTCGTTGAACAAATTGAAGATAAAAATTATTATTCAACAAATTAGCCGGCAACTTAACTATTTTCTTTCGTAAAAATAATTTGTTTATATTTCTGAATACGTATGAATTTTTTCAGAATTTTTTTTTGGAATTTTTGAAAAGCGCGGTTTTTCTATGTTCAAGCTGTGGAAAAACGCAATTTTCAAAGATCACAAAAAATTCTGAAAAAATTCATAACTATTCTGAAAAATAAATTAATTATTTTTATGATGGAAAAGAGTTAAGTTAGTGATTTGTTGAATTATAATTTTTATCTTCAATTTGTCAATGACGTGTTCGAAATTTTCTCTGAAACTCACGTTTGGCGAGACTGTACAGCAAGTAGTATCTTAATCCTCGATTCGTACTAATGTTCCACTCGAATACGAGCACTGACTGCTGGATTTGCGAAAAAAAATATACTGAAATGTGTGGCCCAAAAAATATTTTATCTTTTTTTTTATCGACGTAATTTGGTATTAGCATTTTTCACAAAATTTCAAGGTTTGGATGATTTAAAAAATTTTTTCGTTGTTAACGAAAAATGATGCGAGTAAAAAATCTTTTCCTCGTTTCAAAAAAAGATATGGATATGTATTCAATTTATATTTTTTTAACGATTTACTTTGGTAAAAAATTTTTCACCGAATTTCAAGGATTTAATAATTTTTTTTTTCACCTGCTTGTAAACCCTCGAAAAAATGTATTAAAAAATTATTTCTCATCGAAAAATTGTCCGAGCAAGGAAATGTTTTTCTCGTAAACTGACTGTGAACGACTTGCCTCCTCCCGCGAAAATATATTGGGCATTCCATACCGATTCGACCTACGTCAGACCCTCGACCTCTTCAATTAGGTTAGTAATTTTTTATAATATTGTTCGAACTCTAAAAATCACTCCAATTTTTTTTTTCATTTTTTTTTTTTTTAATTTGCATTAATTACAATTTTTCAAAGTGAACATTTTTTTAGCCGGAATAAAAAATTCTGAAAAAAATTCTGAAAAATCCTGTATTTGATATGCAAATTTTTAAGCCTAAACCCAAAATGGTAAAACGTTTGCTTCTAGATGGTTTTTTTCTTTGAGCTTTTAGTTTCTCTTTTTAAGTGAACATATTGTTAGCCTGAATTTAAATATCTGAAAAAATTCTCAAAAATCCTGTATCAGATATGAAAATTTTGAAGCCTAAACCCAGAATGGCAAAACACGTTTGCTTCCAGATGTTTTTTTTGAGCTTTGCTTTCTTTTTTTAAGTGAGCATTTTGTTAGCCTAAGTGAAAAAATCTGAAAAAATTCTCAAAAATCCTGTGTCATATATGAAAATTTTCAAGCCTAGAGCGAAAGTGATATCGCATTAGCTTCTATTTTTTTCTTTTTTTTATATTTAAAATGATTTAAAATTATATTTAATAAATAAAAAAAATAGAAGCGAATGCGATACCACTTTCGCTCTAGGCTTGAAAATTTTCACATCTGATACAGGATTTTTGAGAATTTTTTCAGATTTTTTCATATTGGCAAACAATATGTTCACTTAAAAAAAGAAAGCAAAGCTCAAAAAACATCTAGAAACAAACGTTTTACCATTCTGGGTATACACTTAAAAATTTTTATATCTGATACAGGATTTTTCAGAATTTTTTCAGATTTTTTCATTTGCTCTAACAATATGTTCACTTAAAAAAATAAAGTAAAAGCCCAAAAAACATGGAGAAGCAAACGTTTTACCATTCTGGCTTTAGGCTTAAAAATGTTCATATCTAATACAGGATTTTTCAGGATTTTTTCAGAATTTTTTATTCCGGCAAAAATATGTTCACTTCGAAAAATTGTAATTAGTGCAAATAAAAAAAAAAAAAATAAAAAAAAATTGGAGTGATTTTTAGAGTTAAAACAATATTATAAAAAATTACCAACTGTCGAATCGGTATTGAATGCCCCATAATATAGAGATGTGGGGTAAAAAAAGTATTTTTTTAAGTCATCTTGTCGTCGTGAATTGACACAAAAGTTGTTTACAAAATTTCATGGATTTAATGCATTTTTTTTTTAAATCGACTTGTAAAACCTCGATGAAAAATTGATAAATAAAAATGTCTTCCTATCGAAAAATTATCGAAACGAAAAAACAACATTTTCCTCGTTTCCTGACAACGAACGACTAATTTTTTTACAACCCTTATTTCTCCTTCTCCCACCTCAATCGCCACGGAAATTAATTTCCGAAGCCCGAGAAGGTTATTTTTTTCCGCGATTACCATCGAAACGTTTCGGAGCGTCAATAAAGCTTCACAAATAAAATAAATAAATAAAATAAATAAAATAAATAAAATAAATAAAATAAATAAAATAAATAAAATAAATAAAATAAATAAAATAAATAAAATAAATAAAATAAATAAAATAAATAAAATAAATAAAATAAATAAAATAAATAAAATAAATAAAATAAATAAAATAAATAAAATAAATAAAATAAATAAAATAAATAAAATAAATAAAATAAATAAAATAAATAAAGCTGCCGCAACCGTCGGCTTTTTTAAAAATTAATTTCTTTTCACCCTCTCTCGTGTCGATGAGAAATTAACGTCTGAATCTCGCACGAAATCCCGATTTTATTTTCTCCGCACGAAAGAAATTGCGGGTGCACGTTGATACAGAGCCGAGACGGGTTGCGCACGCGAGCCGGAAGTCATTCCGGATAGTTACAAAGAACCGGTGTTTATATTTCACTCACTCGTGCGGGGGTTGAAAAGGCCCGAGCGAAGAATCTTGACATGAGCCTCGACGGTTGGATTTCCAGCGATTTCTGCCGGTTCCTTCTTCCCTCTCAACGTCTCACCAGCGAGAGGGCATAATTAGGGCAATTTCGCGAGTGCACCTGCGATTCGTACGGATTGCGCGAAAGGGCGAAGAAGGCTGGATTGAACGAAGAAAAATTATTTATTCGACGGGCGCTCCGCAAATAAATATTTATTTGGTTTTCAATAAATGGTTAGTTTATTCGAATTCGAATGTCAATAATATTTATCGATAGTCGTTTGAATCAAATAAATATTTATTTAAATCCGTGGTACGATTATTGAGAGTGGAATATAAAAATATAATACCGTATAAAATAAAACAATGACAGAAAGTTATTGTTAGGGAAAAAAACTTAAAGAAGAATCAAATTCGCAATCAGCTAGTCAACGACGAAGAGCTAAGTTTACAGCACTTTGAAAGAAATTAGAAGTGGGTCTTGAGGTCAATATTTTTTTTTCTTTTTTTTTTTTTTTTTAAATGAACTGCCACGTATTTCGACGAATTTTCCCCGCTGAACACGAATCCACTGCGTATCGCCGTAAAACGCCATAAAATGCCTTAAAAAGCCTTAAAAAGCCTTAGAAAGCCTTAGAAAGCCTTAGAAAGCCTTAGAAAGCCTTAGAAAGCCTTAGAAAGCCTTAGAAAGCCTTAGAAAGCCTTAGAAAGCCTTAGAAAGCCTTAGACAGCCTTAGAAAGCCCTCAGAAAGCCCTCAGAAAGCCCTTAGAAAGCCCTAAGAAAGCCTTAGAAAGCCCTTAGGAAGCCCTTAGAAAGCCCTTAGAAAGCCCTTAGAAAGCCCTTAGAAAGCCCTTAGAAAGCCCTTAGAAAGCCCTTAGAAAGCCCTTAGAAAGCCCTTAGAAAGCCCTTAGAAAGCCTTAGAAAGCGTATTCATCAGGAAAAAATACCTCAAAATATGTGGCAGTTCACTTCAAAAAAAGAAAAAAAAATGTCAAAAAATGGCAAGGCCACCCCTTTCGAGTCAATTTTTCGCGTTTTACAACGTCCTCGAACGGCACGATAAAGCGCTTCTAGAACTTCGCACAAGACCCTATCTTGTGTATTTTTTTCCCGCAGAACACGACGAGCACCTTGGATTTTCCCTAGCTCAACTGGGAGCCGAGATATCGACCTTTGAAAATCACGAAAATCAAGAAGTTGTAACCGTAATAGTGGAGTTTAGAATCGTAAGGGCATACGTCTTTTAGAGGACGTAGAATAATAAGCCCTTGAGTGCATAAAGGGGAGGGGTGAGCACGCGAATGCCGAGCCGCCCTAGTAGTAATATAAATATTTTTAATAATTATAATTACCCCGATGGAAATAAAGTATATTGAAAAATATATTTTTTTATGTATTAAAAATATATTCAAACTGTACACGACTTGTACGAAAAATACATTCAATATATAATTTAGATATATATATGTATGTTGTATATTCCACGTGTATGTCAGGTGTAGTTCCGAATGTATTTGGGATGTATGTTCAATGAATGTGGCGTATATCCTATGTGTATCCTACGTATTGAAGCCCAGCTAAAAAAAATTGATAATTAAGTAGATGGTACCTTGAACGGTACTTTTCGGAGGTAATTTTCACGTTTAATTATATATATGAACTCAATCTTCCGACTGGCACAAGAATATCCTGAAAAAATAGTACTTTGCCATACTAGTGCGTAAAGGCGAACTTTCGGCGAAGGTTGGAAAGTGGCTGCACGAGCCGGATCGAGCGCTACAACGGCACGAGGCGAAGCCGAGTGCTGTTGTAGCGCGAGAGAAGGCGAGTTCGGCCACTTTACAACCGCCATCGGGAGTCCGCTTTTACGCACAAGTATCGCATACTACTTTTCATGACGAATGCATTAAAGGTTATGTTGCTGGCCGGGCGCGCCAATAAAGGAGAAACAGACGGCGTGCGCATGCGCACGTAAACACTGTGCGCATGCGCACAGTATTTTCGATACGCTTTTGCGTTGCATAAATAGTCGAAGCGTGTCGTAAATACTTATTACGACACGCTTAGAGTATTTATGCAACGCATCCAGTATTTATGTAACGCCTTATTGAAAAACACCACTTCATGTCGCGTCCGACCCCCACATAAAGCAGCACTTTTCATGCATGAGTTACAAAAAAGCTATTATATTTGTCACTCGCTGGGGATCGCACCGTCAACCCTGGTCATATAGTACGAACATTGTGCCTTAGCCCACTCGGGCTATTCAGATTTTATAAAATGTTTATTTTTATTTGAAACTTAACGCGTCGTAGGCATGTGATGGCCCTATAGGGCTGGACGCATATACGTTAATGTTAATGTTAAAGTTTCGATGTCATGTAACAAAAAAATAAAAATAAAAAATATCGCATGTACAGTGATTTTTTTTTTAAATCTGAATACCAATAATAATAATGCTTATGAACGTAAAACGTATGTACAGAGCCCAAAACGTTTTTCATATTCGTATACCGTGAGGCCTATTTGTCATTTTATGTATTTATCTATAGTCAATAATTATTTATCTACTATGACTCGACAATCAATTAACTGTCGTTGATTTATTATACCTATATACTGTCAGATTACGAATTAGTTAACGGTTAACAATCCCTTACTCCAAAGTATATGAAACAGACATTCTAGGTATTCTCCAAAGTATATCAAACATATATTCCAAGTAAATATACTTGCCCGTATGTTCGCAATATGTTCCGAAATATAAAGTATATGTATTTCAGATACACATCGATTATATGAAACTCATATTCACAATATATGTGCAATATGTATCTCTTATACTTCTAATGTATTTACCATTATACATTCGAATATATTTAATTTTATACCTTTTATATAACTGAACTACAATTCAAAATATATTCGACAAATACAATTTTTCGGACAAATATATTTTATATATTTTAAATATATTTTTCAATATATACCAAATATACTTTATTTCCATGTGGGTATATATGTAAAATAATAATAATAATAATAATAATATAATATAACAGAATTTTTTTGTATCCTTTCGATGGAAAGTGAACTATTTGAAAAAAGTGAGAGCTCTCAATGATTTGAGAAAACGTTGCCAACTTTCATGCCATTAAAAAAAAAGGGATTTCAATTGGCGCTTCTGACGTGTAAGGGGTGCCCAAAACAATGCAATAACCGACCTGTTTTTTTGGGCTCTAAGTTTGTGTAAAGGCCTTAAACACGATGGGAACGCATCCGGTTTTGTTTGCCTCAAATCCAATTATGTATTGTCCAAGACCGGCCATGGCCGACCTTAATGTATTCAATTTCCTTGTGCAAACACACGTCTCTCCTTTGCCCAAGGTATCTCCGCCTTCCCCCACCCCACCCCCCTCCCCCGCCCCAGCCGGAGGCAGTGTTTCAAGTTGCCCCGTTTCACTGTGTTGCGTCAATGTGTCTGCAGACGCGAGATTAAAGGGGTGAGTTCCCATCCCTTGCGTCCCTGTCAAGGCAACGGGCAAACTTCCCATTCCTGCGCGGATTAGTTAGCTGAAACCCAGCCGATGTCACGCATGGCCCCCTGTCAAGCCTCGCTGTGCACGAGCTTGACAACCAAGAAACGGGGCGATTATTATTATTATTATTATTATTTTTTAATATGTATTGATACATATTTAAAAACATATTTAATACATATTTAAAATTAATATGATGTAGTAATATTTAATACGTCATTTCTGATAGCTTAAATATGCATTTATATATTTTATAATAATACATATAATTAAATACAGAGATGAAAAATATTTTAAATAAATGTTCTATTGTAGGTATTTTAAATGCCCAAATATTTTTCTGACGTTTTAAGTACATTTCGGCCCTTTACGTACAAAGTGCAAAATACTTGCATGTTTTGCATCTTTTGCGTCTTTTGCGTCTTTTGCGTCTTTTGCGTCTTTTGCGTCTTTTGCGTCTTTTGCGTCTTTTGCGTCTTTTGCGTCTTTTGCGTCTTTTGCGTCTTTTGCGTCTTTTGCGTCTTTTGCGTCTTTTGCGTCTTTTGCGTCTTTTGCGTCTTTTGCGTCTTTTGCGTCTTTTGCGTCTTTTGCGTCTTTTGCGTCTTTTGCGTCTTTTGCGTCTTTTGCGTCTTTTGCGTCTTTTGCGTCTTTTGCGTCTTTTGCGTCTTTTGCGTCTTTTGCGTCTTTTGCGTCTTTTGCGTCTTTTGCGTCTTTTGCGTCTTTTGCGTCTTTTGCGTCTTTTGCGTCTTTTGCGTCTTTTGCGTCTTTTGCGTCTTTTGCGTCTTTTGCGTCTTTTGCGTCTTTTGCGTCTTTTGCGTCTTTTGCGTCTTTTGCGTCTTTTGCGTCTTTTGCGTCTTTTGCGTCTTTTGCGTCTTTTGCGTCTTTTGCGTCTTTTGCGTCTTTTGCGTCTTTTGCGTCTTTTGCGTCTTTTGCGTCTTTTGCGTCTTTTGCGTCTTTTGCGTCTTTTGCGTCTTTTGCGTCTTTTGCGTCTTTTGCGTCTTTTGCGTCTTTTGCGTCTTTTGCGTCTTTTGCGTCTTTTGCGTCTTTTGCGTCTTTTGCGTCTTTTGCGTCTTTTGCGTCTTTTGCGTCTTTTGCGTCTTTTGCGTCTTTTGCGTCTTTTGCGTCTTTTGCGTCTTTTGCGTCTTTTGCGTCTTTTGCGTCTTTTGCGTCTTTTGCGTCTTTTGCGTCTTTTGCGTCTTTTGCGTCTTTTGCGTCTTTTGCGTCTTTTGCGTCTTTTGCGTCTTTTGCGTCTTTTGCGTCTTTTGCGTCTTTTGCGTCTTTTGCGTCTTTTGCGTCTTTTGCGTCTTTTGCGTCTTTTGCGTCTTTTGCGTCTTTTGCGTCTTTTGCGTCTTTTGCGTCTTTTGCGTCTTTTGCGTCTTTTGCGTCTTTTGCGTCTTTTGCGTCTTTTGCGTCTTTTGCGTCTTTTGCGTCTTTTGCGTCTTTTGCGTCTTTTGCGTCTTTTGCGTCTTTTGCGTCTTTTGCGTCTTTTGCGTCTTTTGCGTCTTTTGCGTCTTTTGCGTCTTTTGCGTCTTTTGCGTCTTTTGCATCTTTTGCATCTTTTGCATCTTCTGCATATTAGGGATGTACGGTTAGGTCGGATGGGCGGGATGAATCCATACCAGAGCTGGGCAAACTACCGAAAAGTACTCAAAGTACTAAGTACGAAGTACCGAAAGTACTTTAGGTACAAAGTAATTTCCGTACTCAAAGTACTTATATAAAATACAAAGTACAAAGTACTTTTTCTTCTTTATCGGAAGCGGCGGAGTTCCACGAGTATGAAATTTAGAGAGGAATTTTCAAATCAAACGGCACTGTTCACAGAGCCAACATTTTGGCCAAACTCTTCGTTTCCAATCTTTGGTAACAGACTAATCGACTGGACCTTGGGGAAGTGAGTGGATGTCGACTGGATGTATAACAACTAAATCTAGGACGTATGGATCTAGTACAATGGCCGAAAGTGAGAAAGTTCTCCATTTTATGAATCAAAAATCGTATTTTTGGGATTTAAATGGAAAATATTGGGCTGGGAGTAGAATAATTGCTATATTCGTTATCAGCGGGAAAAAAATACGTCGAATATAGTCGTGAAAAAACGAAAAAAATTGAGTGAACAACGATTTTTCAATTTCTGAGCCGCTTTTGAAAAAACGTCGATTTTCGTGATTTTCGAAAATCGATATCTCGGCACCCAATGGAGCTAAGGAAAATCCGAGGTGCTCGTCGTGTTCGGCGGGAAACAATACACAAGATAAAGTCTTGTCCGAAGTTTTAGAAGCGTTTTATCGGGAAGTTTCAAAATGTTGAAAAACGCAAAAAATTGACTCTAAAGGGCCCTTGCAATTTTTTTACGAAATTTTTTTTTCTTTTCTTAAAAATGAACTGCAACGTATTTCCATGTATTTTTTCCTGCTGAACACGAATCCGCTGGCTTTTTGGGACTAAAGTACAGTGAGAAATTGAAAGTCTCGATTTTATGCATGAAAAATCGTATTTTTGTGACCTAAATGGAAAATACTGTGTTAGGAATAAAATAATTTAATGAGACAGACATTTTTTTATGTTACGAAAGAGGTGCAATGTAATTTGCATATGGTTTCCTTATTTATTACAATTTTGAGCGTAGCTTCCTCAAAGGGGAAGCATGTGCTCAAGATTGTACAAGTGCTTTGGTCTTAGTACTCAGTAATAGTACTTAATGTACCGAAAAGTACTTTGATATCTTAAGTACGTACTTTAAGTACCGAAAAGTACTTTGATACTTTAAGTACGTACTTTAAGTACCGAAAAGTACTTTTATACTTTAAGTATGTACTTTAAGTACCAAATAAATACTCATGTACTTTAAGTACTGCCCAACTCTGATCCATACATCCATCCCGCCCGTATAGATTTTTACGAGGTATTTTAAAAAGTACTTAAACGAAGTATTTGTGTATTTATTTTAAGCGCATTTCGCATTTCGCATTTCGCACTTCGCACTTCGCACTTCGCACTTCGCATTTCGCAATTTCGCATCTCGCATCTCGCATCTCGCATCTCGCATCTCGCATCTCGCATCTCGCATCCCGCATCCCGCATCCCGCATCCCGCATCCCGCATCCCGCATCCCGCATCCCGCATCCCGCATCCCGCATCCCGCATCCCGCATCCCGCATCCCGCATCCCGCATCCCGCATCCCGCATCCCGCATCTCGCATCTCGCATCTCGCATCTCGCATCTCGCATCTCGCATCTCGCATCTCGCATCTCGCATCTCGCATTTCGCATTTCGCATTTCGCATTTTCGCATTTTCGAGTACTTTGTCCAGCTCCGATAAGAACCGTACTTGCAAAAGTAAAATCAGGGTCCGAGGGATATGGACTGCTGATTTGACGTGAAATGGCCCATATATTTGCAAAAAGGCACCGCGGACACCCCCACGTGGAGGGTCGCATAATATTCCGATATCTCAGGCAAATAGCTCGCCTCCTTGCTTCCCGTAATCGAAGCGATTCTGAGGAGCGTTGAAATTCGTCAGCTTCGCATCCGTAGCCGATACAATTCAGGAGATGGATAGTCAAAAAGTTCCGATTGCCTTGACAGTCGGATGTCGGGTTTTCCCCCTTTTTCTTGTCCGTCCTTTCTTCTTCTTTATAAATGATCAAACGCAGCTACGATCGTCGAAAGTTATCAATTCTCCCCAGAGGGAGAAACGGTCCGTACTGTGACTCGGAATCGCTGCAGCGGAAGAACAAACGATCTCGAAATGTCAATCTCTTTGATATAGGTCGCCTCACTCGTCGTTACCGAGCCAGAATGCGGAAGCTGGTTGTCCTCGCGCAGTCGGCGCGTGACACGTGTCGCAGAGAACTGAGCAAAATGGAGCGGCACAAAGGAGTTGCAGCTCCGTTTTATCAATAAATAAAATTTGAATTTTTTTAATTATTTTTAACTGATTTATTAAAAAATTATAGTTTTATTAATTCTTTACTGACGAGTAAAAACTGCAGTCGGTAAAGATATTGTTGATCGGTGAAAATTGACTGGCAGCAGAAGTGCCGATAACGATAAAATTATTAATTTATTGATTGTTAATTTCTCATAAATTTAATTATTATTTTCGCAAAATGGGGTCGCAGAGACGATCTGGGATAAAATTTGATTTTTTTGGTTTGTTTTTTTTGTTGTTTTTATTGATCTAGCAATAATAATTTTTGAAATTATAGTTTTATTAATTCTTTGATTAATAAAACTTGATTAGCGATATTGTTGATCGGTGAAAATTACTGGCAGCAGAACTGCCGATAGCGATAAAATTATTAATTTATTGATTATTAATGTATTATAAATTTAATTATTATTGTCAGAAAATAGGGTCGCAGAAACGATCTAGGATAAAATTTGATTTTTGTTTTGTTTTTTTTTTACTGATCTAGCAATAATTATTTTTTAAATTATAGTTTTAGTAATTCATTACTGACCAGTGAAAACTGCAGTCAGCAAAGATATTATTGATCGGTGAAAATTTACTGACAGTAGAACTGCGGATAACAATAAAATTATTAAATTACTGATAATTAATTAATTATCAATATGTCATAAATTTAATTATTATTATCGCAAAATTGGGTCGCTGAAAGGATCTAGGATAAAATTTGATTTTGTTTTGTTTTTTTTTACTGATCTAGCAATAATTATTTTTTAAATTATAGTTTTAGTAATTCATTACTGACGAGTGAAAACTGCAGTCAGCAAAGATATTATTGATCGGTGAAAATTTACTGACAGTAGAACTGCGGCTAACAATAAAATTATTAATTTACTGATAATTAATTAATTATCAATATATCATAAATTTAATTATTATTATCGCAAAATTGGGTCGCTGAAAGGATCTAGGATAAAATTTGATTTTTTTTTCTACTGATCTAGCAACAATTATTTTTTTAATTTATAGTTTTATTAATTCTTCACTGGCAGCGGAACTGCTGATAACAATAAAATTATCGATTTACTGATAATTTTTTCATTGAAGAATAAATTTAAAAAAAAAATGGATTTCTCCATATTTCTCCACCTCTGGTTTCTCTTTTGTTTTGAGCGAAAATCAAATAAATGATAAATTAGTAATCCATCATCTAATTAACGAATTTTTATTAGTAACTTTAAATTATACAACCTTTGTCTCAGTTACTTAAGCTCGTCAGTTTTTGAAATTGTTTTTGTGTATGCATTCATAGGTAAATAAAATTATTTAATCGAAGAGGTAACTCTCGTAGGTGCACATAAATAAAAATTTCTTTCGCACAAATAAAAAAAAAAAAAAAAATTTCATCTGAATAAACAGAATTCTAATGCATTGATTTATTTAAATCTAGTAAACCATTTCGCTTTATTTAAACTCGTAGTAAAAATATTGATACTGACCCATAGTAAAAAAAAAAAAAAAATAGTAAAAATATTGAGATCTCATTTCCGTGATGTGCATAAAAATTGTATTTTAAATCGTAGAATCAGTGTTAATATTTTTCATATTTTTTTTTTAAAGCCATTATCGAAATTCGATTTTGGAGGTTTTAAGGCCCCACAACACGGTGCAAATTGTTTTTTTTTTTTAATTTTTTCTTTTTTCTAAATGATGCATGTGTCAAGAATTTTCTCACAAAAATTTTGAAGAAATTTGTAAAATTGACGAAGATACAGCATTTTCTGTGGAATGGTTCGAAGCGAGCGACCGCGCCGAGCGGCAGGTGTGCGGCCGACCTCGAAGCCAAAAAAAGCACGCATGAGGGTCGTTTGCGTGGAAAAAATCAAAACACCAATCAATCTATGGATACTGACGAGCTGTTCTATGGTTCAGGAATAACAGACTAACGGTGAGAAACATTATAATAACAGACAAGAAAAAATTAAGCTTTTACGTACGAATCATTCGTTACCAAAACTTTTAACGCGTTTTTCTCGAAAATACTTTTTTCAACCTTGTCGACGACATATTTAAAAAACTATACATCCAATTTGCATGGGCCAAGTTTTAAATTGTTCGCAAAGCCAGTCTCTACGTCTCCACATAGCGATTTTTTCATAAACGGTCCCCTTCCATTTTTAAAAAAATATAAACACTACAAAAAATTTCGCGAAATTTGAAGTAAAAAATTTGCTGGTCCGCCATTTTTTTTATTTTTTGTGATATCGGGTTTTCCCTACGTCATGATGTAAATCTAAGTGTCTAGTTTCTAAATTAATTTTCTTTTATTTTTCAGATGAACTGTATAGCTTTATCGATGTCGACCGCCGAGCAACAATTTAGCCGGAGTGCACTTTTTGACTGGACGTATACTGCAAACAACGCTGTGTATTGGGATAAATATTTTTTTATACACTCTTCTATATGTATATATTGACCACGAGAATTATTAAAAAATTTCGACACATAGTTTACTTGTAAAAAATTACGAAAAATGTACCCTCGTCCCGCGCTCGCACCGTGTTGTGGGGCCTTAAAAATTTCACTGGTGGTGTAAGAAAAAAAATCTGCAACCGGTCGGTGACAACAACATACTAAAAAATTTAACAAAATCTGTTAATTCGACGTGAAACGCCTCATTTATATATATATTTTTTTCATTTCAATATATACATATACACATATATACATATGTATTTGCAACCGAGGTTTCTCCGTCGTCCCTGAGGGATCTCGCACACTCGCCGCAGCTTGCGGTTCGCCGATGAGGCGGGCGAATGTCCCATTTTTCGACACTCGAGAAAAGATACCCGTCGTCACATGGGCGCCCTTGCCCGAGTACTAACAATAAGGGCGCGCGGAACTCTCCTCGGGCATGAAACTTTTTCTTCCTTTTTTTTTTCGTCCCTTCTTCCCGGACCCTCTGGGCGCCGCGTCAACGCTCTCCACTTTCTCGTTTGCGAGGAGACGCCTCGGTAACGTCGACCCTTCTGCGAGATGAATTACGACCAGCTCGCTCTGTCCCGGTGTATTATCAAATTTACGGTATCCTTTCTTCGTGTCCATCCTTCTCTCGCTCAAAGGCTTCTTGCCAACACGACACTTAACGAGGGAACAATTGAAATATCTTAAAAATGCGCATAAAATTATTGGACTGTGAATGATGATTAATCGTGAAGGATACAGTGAGTTCGTGTTGCGAGTACGCATATCGTACTCTGTATGTCTCTGAGTGTCTTTATCTCTGAGTGTCTTTATCTCTGAGTGTCTTTATTTCTGTGTGTCTTTATCTCTGAGCGTCTCTATCTCTGAGCGTCTTTATCTCTGAGCGTCTTTATCTCTGAGTGTCTTTATCTCTGTGCGTCGTTATCTCTGAGCGTCTTTATCTCTGAGTGTCTTCATCTCTGTGTGTCTTTATCTCTGAGTGTCTTTATCTCTGAGTGTCTTCATCTCTGAGCGTCCTTATCCCTGAGTATCTTTATCCCTGATTGTCCTTATCCCTGAGTGCCCTTATCCCTGTGTGTCCTTATCCCTGAGTGTCCTTATCCCTGAGTGTCCTTATCCCTGAGTATCCTTATCCCCGAGTGTCCTTATCCCCGAGTGTCCTTATCCCCGAGTGTCCTTATCCGCGAGTGTCCTTATCCGCGAGTGTCCTTATCCGCGAGTGTCCTTATCTCTGAGCGTCCGTATCTCTGTCTTGTCTTTACCCCTGAGTGTCTTTACCCCCGAGTGTTTTTATCCTTGAGTGTCTTTATCCCTGAGTGTCTTTATCCCTGAGTGTCTTTATCCCTGAGTGTCTTTATGCCTGAGTGTCTTTATCCCTGAGTGTCTTTATCCCCGAGTGTCTTTATCCCCGAGTGTCTTTATCCCCGAGTGTCTTTATCCCTGAGTGTCTTTATCCCTGAGTGTTTTTATCCCTGAGTGTCTTTATCCCTGAGTGTCTTTATCCCTGAGTGTCTTTATCCCCGAGTGTCTTTATCCCCGAGTGTCTTTATCCCCGAGTGTCTTTATCCCCGAGTGTCTTTATCCCCGAGTGTCTTTATCCCTGAGTGTCTTTATCCCTGAGTGTCTTTATCCCTGAGTGTCTTTATCCCTGAGTGTCTTTATCCCTGAGTGTCTTTATCCCTGAGTGTGTATTTCAACATTCAAGAACAATTTCGTACTTCAGTACTCAAGAACCATTTAGTATTTCATTACTCAAGAACGATTTAGTACTTCAGTACTCAGGAACGATTTAGTACATCAGTACTCAAGAACCATTTAGTACTTCAGTATTCAAGAACCATTCAGTACATCAGTACTCAAGAACCATTTACTACTTCAGTACTCAAGAACTTCCCACGACTCATCACCTCAATACTCAAGTGCTACCCAGTGCTCAATACTTCAGTACTCAACCACTGACCGATACTCGATACTTCAGTACTCAACAACAGACCGATGCTCGATACTTCAGTACTCCACAACTGACCGATGCTCGATACTTTAGTACTCAACAACTGACCGATGCTCAATACTTCCGTACTAAAGAACTACCCAGTACTTTACAACAGAATCACGGCGGTCGTCTAATTTCGATGTTGCTCGACCCTTTCCGCAAATTTGCGTCAGGCTCACGCTCCGATAGATTTGCTCGGGGCACCACGATTGCTCATGCTCGGTCTCGCAGCGGTACTCGGTCACCACTCTTGAGACCGGACAAATATTGGTTCTTCGCGTAGTCCGTGACATCGGCAGCTACGCCAACCGATGCGACGAATCCGGCAAATTGTTAGCTTTCCGCGCGGTAGGTTGGAAGTCGCGAATATTTGATTTTTTTTTTTTAACACTGTTTGAAATAATCCGAGAATGCTGATAACCATGATTTTAAAAACAGAAAAGTCAATGTGCCGAATTTAAAAAAAAAAAACATGAAAAACTGAATTCCAGAAAGCTCGACAAACCGATTGAAAAGTTAACCGACGATAAATAAATAGGCGACGGCAACAAAAATCGGATTTCTATTATCAGAAAGCTCAAAACATCGAACACGTAGCAGCTTAAAAACTTATTGGTGAATAGCCAATTTACCTTGTTAATAATATTTTTGAATTATTGTAATGCAAAATTAATCTTTTCAGTATCTTTAGTATGCATGAGATTTTTTTTCAGATTTTTATACGATCGTGAAGTATTTGCATTCGTCTCGAACTTATGCGAAATTAACCGAAAGCGACACAGACACCTTAAGGTAGTCCTTGCGAATAGTGTTCACTTCGCATAAGTTTCAGAGAAATGAGATCAAATTGCGAACACTTCTGGATGATATAAAAATGTGAAAAAAAATAAAGCATATTAAAGGGGCCGAAAAGATTAATTTTGCATAATAATAATTCCAAAATGTTATTAACAGATTGATGTAAAATAAAATTGTTCACCAAATATCTCGGAAAATTAATTTTTTTTATTGAATGAAAATTGTTTGTTCATTTTTTTGAACACGTATGACGTTTTTCAGATTTTTAAATTCACTTTGATTTTTTTTTTTTTTTTTTTTTTTTTTTTTTTTTTTTTTTTTTTTTTTAATGGGAAAAACGCGTAGAAAAACAGAAAATTCAAGGTGAATTTAAAAATCTGAACAAAAATTCATACGTCTTCAGAAATATGAACGAACAATTTTCATTAAAAAAAAAAAGTTAAGTTTCCGGGATATTTGTTGAACAATTTTATTCTTCATCAATTTGTTAATAACATTTTAGAATTATTATTATGCAAAATTAATCCTTTCGACTTTTTTCGATTTTTTTTATCAGATTTTTATACCATCGAGAAGTGTCTACAATTCCCGCTCATTTCTCTGAAACTTATGTGAAGTGAACACTATTCGCAGGGACTACCTTAAGTTATTGGCGTCGAACCACTACAGCGTCTATTGATGTGTGTCAACGAGACCTAGGTAAAAAAAAAAACAAAAAAAAAACCTTTCCGGAATTACTATTTTCTGTCTCCCGTTCTCAAGAGTCCTCACTGAGATTGATTCTACTTGGCGATCGATCGGTATTCAATGTGACGGATGGGCGTACAGTTATCTTCCGGAGGCGCGATGAAAGTGAACCGGGATGTATCCTTAACGAGGCTCTCGCGGAGCAGCATCCGCTCCATCCAATGGGCCGCTTCTCGATGAAATCGGTTCGCTGATTGTTCGCTGATTATACTCACCCGTTAACGGGACAATCTGTACTGATGTCGTGAAAGAAATTACAACGAATCGATAGGATCTTGGCGAAGGATCGCCCGAGATGTTGCACTGCCAAGTAATCTCCGTCTCTAACGACCCTTCGACTACGAAGGTTCCGAGAAAAGTTCTTCTCTTGGATCTTCTCGATTGATGGCAATTGAGGAGAAAAAAAAATTGCAGAATTAAAGATGGTATGGAAGTTAGGAACGCTGCTCCAATAGTATCATTGACAGCCGTCACTTTTCTCAAACAGATTATTTTCTGGTGAGACGATTTAAAACAAAATTGTATTGTATTGGGTATTGGGTATTGTGTGTTACACCGATCCCCTAGGGGTTACGGGCTCCTTCACTTTCTCCCTCCTCCTTCCTTATCCGTTGTCGCCAGTTCGATTCTTGGGCCCGGAGCTTCGTCGCGACCCGACAGGTGTCAGTAGTCCCGGACATACGGATATAGTCGTAGTTCGTACGTCCTATCTCCGGAGCTACGTCCTCGTCCGTTTTCCTTTCACCTACGGGACTTCAGTCTCGGGAATCGAACCCGCGACACTTTTCCCAGTCTTTCGGTTTCCCACACCGAGGCGCTGGTCCTTTCCTCTGGACCTACTATTATAGTGGGTTCCGAACCACTTTTTCGCAGATAAAAACACCACAGAAAATTCTTGGTGCTTGCCGGGAATCGAACCCGGGCCTACTGCGTGTGAAGCGCGCGCCGATCCACTAGGCCACGCTCACCCTTAACAAAATTGTATTGTATTGTATTGTATTGTATTGTATTGTATTGTATTGTATTGTATTGTATTGTATTGTATTGTATTGTATTGTATTGTATTGTATTGTATTGTATTGTATTGTATTGTATTGTATTGTATTGTATTGTATTGTATTGTATTGTATTGTATTGTATTGTATTGTATTGTATTGTATTGTATTGTATTGTATTGTATTGTATTGTATTGTATTGTATTGTATTGTATTGTATTGTCGGCTCGCTAGGAAAGCAACTTTCTACGAAACGTGACAGCTGCCAATAATTTCGTCGGAGCAACGTTGCTAACTTCGATGCCTTAATTAAATAGAAAAAAAAACATCAAATCGCCTATGGAATTATGTGTCTGTGAATGGTGATTGACAGTGAAAGATACGGTGTTGATGCGTTCGTGTCGTGAGTACGTGTACGTATTCGAAAATTGGGACGAATCTTTGCGATCTTTTTTGATCTTATTATTGAATGGGGGTTTGTCAGTATCGGGTCAATACTTCAAGAGCTTTAAACAGGAATTTATGTGCTCGAGTACTTCATCTATCCTGTACTCAATATGTATCATTCATTTATCACTTCGGTACTCGGTTATGGTCTGGTACTCAAGTGTCACTCATCACTTCAGTATTAAATTACTACGCAGTACTCATCGTCTCAGTGCTCAAGTATTACCCAGTACTCAAATATTGACCAGTGCTTATTATTTCAATGAACAAGTACCATTCGATACTTCGGTATTCAATAACTACCCAGTACTCATTACTTCACTTACTTCACCCACTCAAGTAACACCTAGTGCTCAATACTTCCGTACTCAACAACTACTCAGTGCTTGAAAACCACCTTAAGTACTTGAAACAGGTATGTGTGTGCTCGAGTACTTGGTGTATGGCACTTTGGTATTCAATATGTTTCGTTGATTTGTCACTTTGGTACTCAATTACGACCCGGTGTCCGTCATTTCGGCACTCAAGTACCACTCGTCGCTTCAGTAATAAAATACTACGCGGTACTCAAGTACTAACCGGTATTCAAGATATATCTAGCGCTCATTACTTCAACATTCAAGTACCATTTAGTACTGCAGTACTAAAGAACTACCCAACACTCATCACCTCAATACTCGACTATTATCCGGTGCTCAGTACTTCAGTACTCAACACCTAACCGGTGCTCGATACTTCAGTACTAAACAACTAATCGGTGTTCAATACTTTGGTACTCAAGAACTACTCAGTACAGAAAAAACTACCGCAAGTACTTGAAAGAGGTATTTATGTCCCTGAGTACTTGATGTATCTTTGGTATTCAATATGTATCATCGATTCATCACTTTAGTACTCAACTACTACCCGATGCCCATCATTTCGGCACTGAAGTACCACTCGTCCCTTCAGTAATAAAATACTATGCGGTACTCAAGTGCTAGCCGGTATTCAAGATATATCTAGCGCTCATTACTTCAACATTCAAGTACCATTCAGTATTTCAGTACTAAAGAACTACCAACAACACTCATCACCTCAATACTCGAGTATTATCCGGTGCTCAGTACTTCAGTACTCAAAAAACTGTCTCAAGTACTTGAAACTTAATGTATCTTCGGTATTCGATATGCATCGTTGATTTGTCACTTTGGTACTCAAGTTCTACTCGTCACTGGAGAAGTAAAATACCACGAGGTACTCATTGTAAAAAAAAAAAAAAAAAAATCTAGGAGAACATAATTTTTCATTGTTTGCCGATTTGCGAAGCGCTCCGCAGCGACAGCGCCGATGCCCGCGTCGCGTGCTGTGTGCCGTTCAAATGTAATCCGTATTCGCTTATCGAGTGAGTCGAATCGATATTTCATAAATCGCCTCTCGCATCGGCGTCATGGGATATTCCTCGTATTTCAGCGGGCGCCGTGTCGCGACTTCCGCGGAAAACGAAACACGTTGATCGAAATCATTTGTACCCGTGATACGGTGATTTCGAGCGGTGGCGGACCGGCACGAATGACGTGGAACAGGAGGAACAGGAATCGTATCGCGGCGCCGAATCAATACGCGCAGTTGCAAAAGATTTTACGCGGAGCGAGGCGATGGCGAGGCATCAATGTTGAATTTTTTTTCTTTTTTTTCTCTCCCCTATCTCTCAGTTCTCGTCACGGGGCGCGCCATGGGGAGAGGGACTCTCTCTCTCTCTCTCCCCTCTCCGAGTCTCTCATCCATTCTTCTTATTTATTCCATCCAGGGAGCGAGCAGCCGTGAGACGTGCCGTGGATACACACCGCGCGAATATTTCGAAATGGAGTGTCGGGACGGTGTGGAGTATGAGCGGGAGAGTGGCGAGCAACCAACGGAGCCGCCGCTCCCTCCCTCTGTGCCATTGCTGTGTGCCGCGCGCGCGAAATGGGAAATTTATTGACGGGGTGTGCAGATTTCTCGTGTTTCGAGACCTGAATGCGTTTTATATAACCCGAGAGTTTTTACCGAGTATGCTCTTATTCCGACTGAACTTTTACATCGCTCTCGTCCCCTCGCTCACTGGCTCGCACAGTGCGCATTGTCACTGTGGGGCGTACATTTTTGTTTTTGTTTTTTTTTTCTTTCTATATTATTAATGTCACGTTTTTTTAATACGTTGGTATTCTATTGTAGTTAATTAATGCGGGGATACGTGAGCTGTGCGAAGGACCAGTCACGTTCGTGAAGCAGCTTTTCTCCCATTCGGCTGGTCCAGCAATCGGATTATTCTTGAAGCGCCCAGGGTCTTGTTAGGAGCTCGTCAAAGCCTCACTTAGTCCTCGTCAAAACCTCGTCAGAGCCTTGTTTGGTCCTCGTCAGAACCTCGTCAGAGCCTTGTTTGGGCTTCGAGAGAGACTCGAGAGAGACTCGAGAGAGACTCGAGAGAGACTCGAGAGAGACTCGAGAGAGACTCGAGAGAGACTCGAGAGAGACTCGAGAGAGACTCGAGAGAGACTCGAGAGAGACTCGAGAGAGACTCGAGAGAGACTCGAGAGAGACTCGAGAGAGACTCGAGAGAGACTCGAGAGAGACTCGAGAGAGACTCGAGAGAGACTCGAGAGAGACTCGAGAGAGACTCGAGAGGGACTCGAGAGGGACTCGAGAGGGACTCGAGAGAGACTCGAGAGAGACTCGACAGAACCTCATCTTCCGAACCTCATCTTCCGAACCTCACCGGGTATCACGTAACGCTCTAAAATTTCTACGATGGCAGCACCACCCCTAACAATCATCCAGTACTGTGCGTATATCCGTTCGCCCGAAGAGACAACCATATCCGCGGGTAATTTCGTTCCCCCAGACGAAGACTCAATTTCCATGCCGCGGAAGATTGCCTCCCGCCACCCTTTCCATCCAGCGCGAATTTAGAACGGCAGTATAACAAGAGGAACAAAGGAAGCCGCGAGTGTCTCCGAAGAACACTCGAGAGGCGCAACCCGAAGAGCCAGTAAACCGGAGATAAACGCTCAGAAATTAAATGGCGTTCCCTGAATTCGCGGTCTCTCAACGTTCGAAATCTTCTTGTGCATCGTCGCGCCACATCTCCGGATTGACGATTGTAGGGCAGTACGGTATTTTTGCTTCGTCATGAAATTTTCAACGGTTTGAAAATTTCAAACCGTTATAACTCGAGAAGCCCTCGACCAATCAAGCTGAAATTTCATACACGGTATGTGCGGTTAATAGTCAATGTTTCTGCAAAATTTCACCCAAAAATGTTCAGTCGTTTTTTGTTCTACGCAATTTTTTATTTCTTCAAAAATGTCGGTTCGCGCTCTAGCAATCACAATTTCTTAGCTATCTGGCTAAATACGCGTAAACAGATGGAATATGATCATCCGATGATCCCATTAAAATTTTGGGAGAAATAATCTAACCGTTTAAATTTTGTCATTTTGAATTTTTCAAATGTCTTGAAAAATTAGTACTGTATTTTAAACGCTATTTTCCTCATTAAAGTTGAAAGTTGAAAGTTGAAAGTTGAAAGTTGAAAGTTGAAAGTTGAAGGTTAAAGGTTAAAGGTTAAAGGTCGAAGGTCGAAGGTCGAAGGTCGAAGGTCGAAGGTCGAAAGTCGAAACTCGAAAGTCGAAAGTCGAAAGTCGAAAGTCGAAAGTCGAAAGTCGAAAGTCGAAAGTCGAAAGTCGAAAGTCGAAAGTCGAAAGTCGAAAGTCGAAAGTCGAAAGTCGAAAGTCGAAAGTCGAAAGTCGAAAGTCGAAAGTCGAAAGTCGAAAGTCGAAAGTCGAAAGTCGAAAGTCGAAAGTCGAAAGTCGAAAGTCGAAAGTCGAAAGTCGAAAGTCGAAAGTCGAAAGTCGAAAGTCGAAAGTCGAAAGTCGAAAGTCGAAAGTCGAAAGTCGAAAGTCGAAAGTCGAAAGTCGAAAGTCGAAAGTCGAAAGTCGAAAGTCGAAAGTCGAAAGTCGAAAGTCGAAAGTCGAAAGTCGAAAGTCGAAAGTCGAAAGTCGAAAGTCGAAAGTCGAAAGTCGAAAGTCGAAAGTCGAAAGTCGAAAGTCGAAAGTCGAAAGTCGAAAGTCGAAAGTCGAAAGTCGAAAGTCGAAAGTCGAAAGTCGAAAGTCGAAAGTCGAAAGTCGAAAGTCGAAAGTCGAAAGTCGAAAGTCGAAAGTCGAAAGTCGAAAGTCGAAAGTCGAAAGTTGAAAGTTGAAATTTTTATAACACTTTTTCATAATGTCCCTTTATTCGCAAAGCATTCCTCCATGAGGAAACCAAAAATATAGCAAATGCTTTCTCATAGAAGAAGCTTTGCGAATAAAGGGACATTATGAGATCGTTATGAAAATTTCGCTTTTCAACTTTTTTTTCAAGAATACTTTTCCTGAAAAATCCTTAGAAAATCCTCTCCTCTTTTCGCCGTCGTCATCGAGCAATTAACATCGACATCGAGCAATTTTCGAGAGGAGTCTTGCGAGCCTCTAATTGCGACGATAATTTCATAGGTAGCGTCGCGCCGTAGGCGACAGAAGAAGAACAGCCTCGTGTTCGGTCGAAACGATCGCTCCCTGTGAGAAGAAACTTCCCGTGGATCTTCAACTGCACAAGTATGCTCTTCCATGCAGCTGGAGAAGGAGAAGGCAATAATAAAAGTATCCTCGAAACAACGAGACTTTGGTCCTCTTTGCTCGGTTGAACCGGACGAGAGAGGTGGATTGGAGAGAAAGCGCACGGAAGCCCAGCCAGCCGGAAGGCACGTCCCAGCGACGAAGAGCGAGCAAAGAAGAGATAGCGCCGGGGCGCGATGGAAAAAGGGAGAAATAAAAGTTTGCCGAACTGGGAAAACTCGCGGAAGGGATATATTTATCGGCGAAAGCTGGGACGATTTATGTGCGATCGCTGGGAAAGAAAATCGAGACTTCTATTCAGCGGACTAACATGGCCATCGGGCTTGGGCTTATCCTTTGCAGGTTTTGACGATGGAACGGACGTGTCCGATGGTCGGGCCAGTGTTGGCGTGGCGATTATCGAATCCTCAACGTTCGGCCAATTTTTGCCAATTTTCGACCATCGACGAGCCAGTGATTGGTTTGAGAATTTGTGACCAGTGTTCGGCGGCGTTTGACTCGCCAATTGTTGGTTCGTTGATTTGAAGCCGATGTTCGACCGAGTATTGTCTTGCCATTGGTTGGTTTTTGCAGCCAATGGTCAGCCGAGAATGAAACGACCAACCACTGATTGGCCAATTTTAGGTCAATGTTTAGCCGAATATCGATTCGCCAACCGTTGGTTTGGCGATGCATGAACTCGCGAATAATAGGTCTGCTAATTTTAGGTCAATGTTCGGCCAATTATCGATTCGCCAACCGTTGACCTGTCAATGCACGGACATACGAACCATTCATTTTTATCGGTCATACATCTACATCGGTCATACATCTACATCGGTCATACATCCGCGTCGGTCATACATCACTGTCGGCCATAACATCCGGGTCGGTCATACATCCGCGTCGGTCAGAACATCCGTGTCGGTCATAACATCCGTGTCGGTCATAACATCCGTGTCGGTCATATCACCCGTGTCGGTCATACATCCGTGTCGATCATACATCCGTGTCGGTCATACATTCGTGTCGGTCATACATCCGTGTCGGTCATACATCCGTGTCGGTCATACATCCGTGTCAGTCATACATCCGTATCGGTCATACATCTGTATCGGTCATACATCTACATCGGTCATACATCTACATCGGTCATACATCTACATCGGTCATACATCTACATTGGTCATACATCTACATCGGTCATACATCCGCGTCGGTCATACATCCGTGTCGGTCATAACATCCGTGTCGGTCATATCATCCGTGTCGGTCATACGTCCGTGTCGGTCATACATCCGTGTCGGTCATACATCCGTGTCGGTCATACATCCGTGTCGGTCATACATCCGTGTCGGTCATACATCCGTATCGGTCATACATCTGTATCGGTCATACATCTACATCGGTCATACATCTATATCGGTCATACATCTATATCAATCATAGATCTATATCAGTCATACATCTATATCGGTCATAGATCTATATCAGTCATACATCTATATCGGTCATAGATCTATATCAGTCATACATCTATATCGGTCCTCGAGACGTTCGCGACTGTAATTGTGAAAACGATTTACGAGATATCGTGTATGAAACATGGACGAAGAAACAGTGCTGTTGTTAATCAAGGAGGTCTTAGAGAGCTACTCGGAGCAAATTTACTACAATCGACTCCCTTACATCTGCGCAGATACCTAAACAACTGCTACGTATCCTTATGCCGTATAATAATTTAACGGTAATACATACATTGCGTACATACATTACGTAATCGATTCATTGAATATTAGATAATATGCATGTTCGTTCTATTACCTTAAGCAATTAAGATTAAGTATATATAATTTAAAGTTCAAAATAAACATGTGTTGATCAGATAATGTATCAATTATTTGATTTTTGCCTAAAAAAAAAAAAAAACACCGGAGGTAGAGAGATATGAAGAATTCCATTTTTTTTCAATGAGAAAAATGTTGCAAATAAAATATATATATTAATTCAAAGGAAACAAATAGGAATATAAATAATGCATTTGTTTCAACTACAATATCGCATTAGATACAAATAAATACACTGAGTACACGATAAATATGTATTTAAATACAAAATTATATTTGATACAAGTAAAATGCTAGTGGGCAGATGTACAAAGAAGATAATTTATTTGATTTAAATAAATAGTTGTTTCATTTAAGTAAATATGTTTGATTTAAATAAATATTCGTTTGATTTAAATAAATATTTGTTTGATTTAAATAAATATTCGTTTGATTTAAATAAATATTTGTTTGATTTAAGTAAATATTTGTTTGATTTAAATAAATATTTGTTTGATTTAAATAAATATTTGTTTGATTTAAGTAAATATTTGTTTGATTTAAATAAATATTTGTTTGATTTAAATAAATATTTATTTGATTGAAATAAATATTTGTTTGATTTAAATAAATATTTGTTTGATTTAAATAAATATTTGTTTGATTTAAGTAAATATTTGTTTGATTAAAATAAATATTCGTTTGATTTAAATAAATATTTGTTTGATTTAAGTAAATATTTGTTTGATTTAAATAAATATTTGTTTGATTTAAATAAATATTTGTTTCATTTAAGTAAATATTCGTTTGATTTAAATAAATATTCGTTTGATTTAAATAAATATTCGTTTGATGTAAATAAATATTCGTTTGATTTAAATAAATATTTGTTTGATTTAAATAAATATTTGTTTGATTTAAGTAAATATTTGTTTGATTTAAATAAATATTCGTTTGATTTAAATAAATATTTATTTGATTTAAGTAAATATTTGTTTGATTTAAATAAATATTTGTTTGATTTGAATAAATATTTGTTTGATTAAAATAAATATTCGTTTGATTCAAATAAATATTTACTTGATTTAAATAAATATTTACTTAATTTAAATAAACATTTATTTAAATCAAATGAATATTTTACTTAAACCAAATAAACGGTGGCTGTCAAATCGTTTTTTTCCTGGGTGCACGTTTTGAAAAAAAAAAAAAAAAAAAATGGGAAAGAAACTCTTCACTCCATCGTGTAATTGAGGTTAATGGGGCAGATTTTTTTTTTTTTTTTAATTGGCTTAGAACCGGCGGTAAAGCGGCCGGAAGTAGTGACCTCTGGCATCGAGAGTCTGCGGCAGTTTCCGAGATCGGGTGATGCCGATTCGGTGCCGAGTTCATCGTGAGATGGGAGTCTTGTTCGCGGAACGTAACACCTTACGCGTAAGGACGTAAATTTGAGGAGTGAAACGGTCCGCGAACCAACTTACCGACCGGGCGAAGAGCGCGCGAACAAAGTTTACTCGTTCGGGGAATCCCCGAGTTGAGCCTCATTCTATAGTCACGAACTCTCGGATTCACACTTCGTTAAGGTAGTCCTCGCGAGTAGTGTTCACTTCGCATAAGTTTCGCATGAGAATTGCAAACACTTCTGTATTTTATGAAAATCGGAAAACAAAAAATCAAGCTTACCAAAGGTGCTGAAACCATTAATTTTGCACAATAATAAGTCCAAGACGTCATCAACAAATTGCCGAATAATAAAATTGTTCAACGAATCTCATGGAAAACTAACTTTCTTCTTTGTGAAAATCATTCCTTTATTTTTTTCGAATGCGCATGCATTTTTTTAGATTTTTAAATTCACTTCGAATTTTGTGACTTTCTACACATTTTTCCAAAAAAAAAAAAAAAAAAAAAAAAAACAGTGAATTTAAAAATCGGTAAAAATTCACATGTACACCGTTAAAAATATTATGAAATTTACAACACGTTTAATATACAAAGTTATATGAAATATACAAACTCTGTATATGAAATTAGAATTCTTATGCATTGTATTTCAATTTGAATGGTTTAATCTTAAATGCAATACCTGTATATTAAAATCATCGGTGTATGTCATCGAAAATTAAGACATTCGTATATGAAGATTACTTTATTATCAAAAATATTATACATATAATACCGTTTTTAATATACCGGCAACGCATCATTCTTACATACGTGTCAATGAAATTTCATACACTGTATATGCATAAAACTTCGTATACACTAGGGTCTCTCTCAAAAAGGGCATTTTTTTTTTTTATGTTGATCCCACCCTCTTAAAGTATAGAATTCGATTAAAAATTGAACCTCGCGAAAAGCGGTTCCTAGCAAAAAAATCCTAAGTGGTGCCGCATTCGACGTTTGTATCCAAAAAATGCGCCACCTTTTAAACGTAATTGTCAACGACCACATTTTGGGAAGTGTTTTTTTAGATGAAAATATATACTCTTGGAGGGTGGGAGGAATTTTTTTTCAACGAATTCACCCTACTGGACATTTTTAGTTTTCTGTATACGAATTAAAAAAATCGAAATCTTTTGTGTTTATTAAAAAAAAAAGAGACAAAAAGTTAACCTCCCATCCCGTAGAACTACATTTTTTCATCGATGAAAAAAATCTAGCGAATGGCAGTCACTGACAATTAAGTTTGAGAGGTGCCGCATTTTTTGGGTACAAACGTCGAATGCGGCACCTCTTAGGATTTTTTTTTCTAGGCCACCGCCTTTCGCAAGGTTCAATTTGATATTGAAATCTGTAGTTTAAGAAGATGGGAGGAAAATTAAAAAAAAAAAAATGAATTTTTTTGACACACCCTAATATAAATTTTATGAATTTTCAACTGAATTTTCACTGAAATTTTTAACAGTGCATTCGAAAAAGTAAACGAATCATTTTCATTAAAAAAAAAGTTGACCAATTTTATTTTTCATCAGTTTGTTGATAATATTTTCGAATTATTATTGTGAAAAATTAATATTTTCGAAACATTTAATAAGCTTGATTTTTTACAGATTTTTATATTAAATAATTCCCTCTCTTTTTCACAGATTTTTATATTAAACAATTCCCCCTCATTTCTCTGAAACTTATGCGAACTGAACACTATTCGCAAGGAACTGCCTCAGTGATTCGGCGAACTTGGCTCGAGAACCTCACCGGAGTTCCCGTGCCAAACGAGCAAAAGCTTCTTTCTCTGCAGTGTACTTCACGAAAAAGTAACGAACGTTGTCGCACTCTGCATTTTTCTGTCGCACGCTGATAACACAACTTCGTCGCGCTTGCTGCTTCTCCACATATCAACACCTTTTTAGCTTGGAAGATGTGCTGGGTTTTTTTTTTTTTTTTTTTTTTTTTTTTTTTTTTTTTTTTTTTTGGAGTAGCAGCGACATCCGCTTCTAGGGATGGAGAATAATTTAAGGTCGTCCTTTCGTAAGGCACAGAAGTTAGCGACGTTGCTCCAACGAAATTATCGACAGCTTTCACGTTTCGGAGAAAATTGCTTTCCCAACGAACCGACAATATACTGTAGTGTAACAACACAATAATGTAAATATTTATAATAATTATAATTATATGAGGTATTCCATGTGAAATCGAACAGACAAAAATCCGATCCTCTCCAAGAAAAAGTTGTAATTTCACCACAATTCATGATTATTTGAAAGGGATTTTTGTAATTTTTTTTCGGAATTTTTGAATTGTATTTTTTTTGGGGATATAAAAAATGGAACTTTTTGAAAAATCGCCCATATCTTAAAAACTATTAGTCGTACAAAAAAACGTTTACAACATAAAAGTTGCAGTTTTCAATGATATTTTGAAAAGAAAATTTTGTAAATTTTTTTTGAATGCAATAAACGTCCATTTCTATGAAAAATAGACTAAATTTTTTTTTGTTTTTTTCAGCCAATACGTCGTGTTTGCATTAAAAAAAAGAGAGATATCTATTACTTTCCATTGAATTTTATAAAAATCGTGACACTATCGACAATGATTTAAGTTAAAAGATGAAATAAAAAAGGGATTGGGGATTTTTTTTATAAAAAAAAGGGATCTTTAAAATGAAAAATGAACATTTCTATGAAAAATCGACTAAAATATTTTTTTTTCAGCCAATACGTCATGTTTGATTTTTCTTGAAAAAATTCAGAATATACTCTCACGTGCGTAGAGTGATCTCATATTTTATTTGGATGGGCGAGATGTCCGTTTGATAGCTGTGCTCCGTTTAAGATCGATTTTTCATTAAAAAAAAGAGAGATATCTACTACTTTCCATTGAATTTTATAAAAATCGTGACACTATCGACAATAATCTAAGTTAAAAGATCAAATAAAAAAGGGATTGGGGATTTTTTTATCAAAAAAGGGATTTTTAAAATGAAAAATGAACATTTCTATGAAAAATAGACTAAAATATTTTTTTTTTCAGCCAATACGTCATGTTTGATTTTTCTTAAAAAATTTCAGAATATACTCTCATGTGCGTAGATTGATCTCATATTTTTTTTTGGATGGGCGAGACGTCCGTTTGATAGCTGTGCTCCGTTTAAGATCGATTTTTCATTAAAACAAAAAGAGAGATATCTATTACTTTCCATTGAATTTTATAAAAATCGTGACACTATCGACAATGATCTAAGTTAAAAGATCAAACAAAAAAGGGATTGGGGATTTTTTTTATAAAAAAAAGGGATTTTTAAAATGAAAAATGAACATTTCTATGAAAAATCGACTAAAATATTTTTTTTTTTCAGCCAATACGTCATGTTTGATTTTTCTTGAAAAAATTCAGAATATACTCTCACGTGCGTAGAGTGATCTCATATTTTATTTGGATGGGCGAGATGTCCGTTTGATAGCTGTGCTCCGTTTAAGATCGATTTTTCATTAAAAAAAAGAGAGATATCTACTACTTTCCATTGAATTTTATAAAAATCGTGACACTATCGACAATAATCTAAGTTAAAAGATCAAATAAAAAAGGGATTGGGGATTTTTTTATCAAAAAAGGGATTTTTAAAATGAAAAATGAACATTTCTATGAAAAATAGACTAAAATATTTTTTTTTTCAGCCAATACGTCATGTTTGATTTTTCTTAAAAAATTTCAGAATATACTCTCATGTGCGTAGATTGATCTCATATTTTTTTTTGGATGGGCGAGACGTCCGTTTGATAGCTGTGCTCCGTTTAAGATCGATTTTTCATTAAAACAAAAAGAGAGATATCTATTACTTTCCATTGAATTTTATAAAAATCGTGACACTATCGACAATGATCTAAGTTAAAAGATCAAATAAAAAAGGGATTGGGGATTTTTTTTATTAAAAAAAGGGATTTTTAAAATGAAAAATGAACATTTCTATGAAAAATAGACAAAAATATTTTTTTTTTTTCAGCCAATACGTCATGTTTGATTTTTCTTAAAAAATTTCAGAATATACTCTCATGTGCGTAGAGTGATCTCATATTTTTTTTTGGATGGGCGAGACATCCGTTTGATAGTTGTGCTCCGTTTAAGATCGACTTTGCATTTAAAAAAAAAGAGAGATATCTATTACTTTCCATTGAATTTTATAAGAATCGTGACACTATCGACAATGATCTAACACTGTTTATGTCTGGGTTTAATCCGGGGTTACCATACCATACTGTACTGCTTTTGTAAGAATTTTGTTAGACTATATTTAGACAAAGTATCACAGATTCCTCTGCATTATGAATCTTTGTATTCTTTCATCGGGTAAAAGTGGCGAATATGGACCGACGCGGTAAGATGGACCAGTGCGTATAAAGACGTATATGGGCTCCTAAAAATTTACCGTTTTACACATTTCTTTGTAGTGCTAACAGTGAGGTTATTTAGGTGTTAAACCTTGCGACCAATGGCATTGAAAAATATCCCACGAATTTCCCCGATCTCGGAACGTGCCCTAACATTAAATGTACCATTTAGGAGAACGAAATCACGCATTTAAGGACCTGCTCCCGGCATTCCTATGGATCTTATCACATAGTGAACACTCTTAACTATGGAATAACAAAGCCCGTTCGAGCTAAACCAAATGGTTAATCAGTGGCAATAAAAACAATTTTTTTTTTTTTTTTTATAATGAACCACCCCTAGCTTGGTAATATGGACCACCCCTCCGTCTCGTTAGAACGATGGTATTGACTTCAGGGATTACACCACCATGAGGCCAAACGATAATTCAGGAATTTTTGTTCTGTTATCGGGCGCTATATTTTCAATTGCCGTTCCACATATTGTCAGTACATGAGGCATTCCATGCCAATGCAGCCGCAAAAAAAATGCCAAAAAATTTCTAAAAATCAGGTCATGTACACCCAATCGATTCGCCACGTTTCCAATTATTTGGATTAGAAAAATAAATTATGACAAACTATTCGTTTTTATTATTTTTCATTGAAACAGTGAAATCTTGGTAACCGTTAAATGAAACGATTACTGTAGAAAGTGAAAATCTGCAGATACTCGTAGTCTACAAGAAAAAAATTTCATCAGATTTAATTGAGTAACATTAAGTATGTGTCAATATGTGTACGGCAAAATCACCGAAAATATATTTTTTTTTTTTACGGGCCCCACGCGAATCGTCACCGAAATAATTTTATCAAATTCTGTGAGAGAATTTTGATTTTTAGTATTTTTTTTTGTCACTACGTGAAGGAACTCTTCACTGATTTCTATTTTTCGATGACAGTTTAAGAAGACGATGGCACGATCCAAACGAAACTAGCCTATTCGGCACGAAGACTGGATCGTGTGTATATACATATTGTTTCGAGTGGCTTCACGAAGGATGCACTCACCTTCCGAATGCCTGCAAAATATGTGGAGAACCATCGAGATTAGATTGTAGTGTCTATATGTCTATGCCGTTATCAATGTTAATGAAAAAAAAAAAAAAAATTCAATTGATAAGCGAATTTTGTTCTCAGGAGCCTTTGGAACGTTTCCAATATTCTTTCTTTCCCATGTACTATCCTCCGAAAGTGTACCCAAGCTTACCGAGCTAATTACAGGTGGTCCATATTACCCTGTTCCATATTACAGTGGTCCATATTACCAATTCTGTAAAAAAAAAAAGCGAGTAAGATGGACCACCGTGTGAGATCGGTTAAAAAAAATTTCAAAAAATCTACCAACAACAGGGTCTCATAAAGTGTGATTACGGGCACATTTCGTTTCCAGCAGAATGCGATTCGACCTCTGCAAGTAAGAGACACAGATCAAAAGTTTTTAGTGGTTCATATTCACCACTTTTGCCCTATGCATAATAAATATCATCATTTTGTATTTTCAGTATTTTCGAGTATTTTCCCCAAGCTCTCTGACAAACAATTCAATTTATTTTTCTAATAATATGTCAATAACTTTCCGGCATTATTATTATTATTATGCGTAATCATAAATAATATTTTATGTACAAAAAGTATTTTGTATTTTAAATACATAGAGTCTATTGTATTTCGTGTATTTTCGAGTATTTTCTCAAGCTCTCAAACAACCAATTCAATTTATTTTTCTAATAATTTGTCGATAACTTTCTGGTATTATTATTGTTATTATGCGAAATCAAAGGTCTCGACACAATTAATACGGCTGACTTCGCGTCTCTGTGCTTACTCTACGATGAATCCAACAACACAGTGAACGCTTTTCTCATCGAAGAAGCTTTGCGAATAAACATTATGAGAAGGCAATATGAAAATTAAAATTAAAATTTGTGTTTTTTTTTTTTCCTTTCAACGAGATCGGACGACGGAGCTTCAGTGCGAAGACCGTCTCGGCGTGGATGTAACGAACTTTGAATCAGCAGTAGTTCATGGCTCCGCCGTGGGAATTATTTTCCATTGATGCGTAAATACTGCATCGTCAATATTTGGCGACCACCTCGGGGACGCAGTCGCACGAGTAATGAATCAGCAATTAGGCGGTCCTATCGGTAGTTCCTATTTCTCTCTGCAATGAGTTTCGAACGGTTTTGAGATTATCAGCCGCGCATCGCGTCCACAGAGTGTGCGACACTCAATAACATTCGACAAATTGAAACAGTACATTATCAGCATCGCCATACGCAATTCTGCACGTGCGATCATATTTTATGCCCAAGATATCGATTAAGGGAGCAATGCGTGTATCGTGTAAGGGGAAATTCCCGATATTCGATTGATACAACAAACTCTCCGCTACGCGCCAATCATCGAAAGGAACATCGAAATGCCCACTACACGATAATCAGAGTGCGAATCGATGCTGAGACGATGGATCAAGTATGTAGCTATGTCGCTTCGCGCTCATTGCGCATGAGTTCGAGAAAAATAAGAGAAAATTGCATGCACTTCTCGATGGTATAAAATTCTGAAAAAATTCATGCATACCAAAGGTACTGAAAAGATTAATTGTGCACAATAATAATTCCAAAATGTTATTAACGAATTAATAAAAAAATCAATTGTTTGACAAATTATCCGGCAACATAAGTTTTTTTTTTTTAATGAAAATGATTCGTTCATTTTTGTGAATACGTATGAATTTTTTCAGATTTTTTCAGTCAACTTTGATTTTTTTTTTTTTATATGGAAAAAATGTGTGAAAGAAAA
This sequence comes from Amblyjoppa fuscipennis, assembly GCA_963575735.1. Taxonomy (NCBI): domain Eukaryota; kingdom Metazoa; phylum Arthropoda; class Insecta; order Hymenoptera; family Ichneumonidae; genus Amblyjoppa; species Amblyjoppa fuscipennis. The sequence goes on from OY754497.1 coordinate 8,312,614, forward strand.
CAAAAAAAATCAAAGTTGACTGAAAAATCTGAAAAAAATTCATACGTATTCAGAAAAATGAACGGATCATTTTCATTAAAGAAAAAAGTTGGTTTGCCCGATAATTTGTTAAACAATCAATTTTTTGATTAATTTGTTAATAACATTTTGAAATCATTATTATGCGAAATTAATCTTTTCGGTACCTTTAATATGCATGAATTTTTTCAGATTTTTATATCGTCGATAAGTACTTGCAATTTTCTCTAATTTTTCTCGAACTTATGCGAAATGAGGGCGAAGCTACATAGTTACCTTAAGGTAGTCCTTGCGAAAAGCGTTCACTTCGCATAAGTTTCAGAGAAATGAGAGGAAATTGCAAACCCTTCTGGATGATATAAAAATCTGAAAAAAACAAGAATATTAAAGATGCTGAAAAGATTAATTTTGCATAATAATAATTCCAAAATGTTATTTACAGATTGATGAAAAATTAAGTTGTTCAACAAATATCCGGGAAACCCAACTTTTTTTTAATGAAAATTATTCGTTCATTTTTTTAATACGTATGAATTTTTTCAGATTTTTAAATTCACTTTGATTTTTTTTCTTTTTTATGTGGGAAAAACGTGTAGTAAGAAAATTCAAAGTGAATTAAAAATTCTGAAAAAATTCATACATATTCAGAAAAAATAACGAATAATTTTCATTAAAAAAAAGTTATGTTTGCAGCAGATTTGTTGAACAATTTTATTTGTCATCAATTTGTTAATAATATTTTAGAATTATTGTTATCGAAAATTAATTCTTTCGGCATCTTCAGTACGCTTGATTTTTTTCATATTTTTATACCATCGAGAACTGTCTACAATTCCCTCTCATTTCTCTGAAACTTATGTGAAGTGAACAAAAAATGCTTGTGGGTGCAACTAATAATTTTTCTAAATACTAAAGTTTCCATGACCCATGACCTCAATAATAAAGTCACCCATGATTTCAATACCTCGATACTTGACCGGAAATTGCATTTTCCTTTAATAATAATAATAATAATAATAATAATAATAATAATAATAATAATAATAATATCTCACTACTCGCACACTATTCGCAAGGACTATCTTAAAAGCATCCTAAAACTAGTAGGAGCGAGTGGGGCAAAATGGACCAGCGAAGCGTTTCAGATAGGTTAATTGATTGACATATTATTATTATTATTATTATTATTATTATTATTATTATTATTATTATTATTATTATTATTATTATTATTATTATTATTATTATTATTATTATTATTATTATTATTATTATTATTATTATTATTATTATTATTATTATTATTATTATTATTAATAATAATAAAGGAAAATGCAATTTCCGGTCAAGTATCGAGGTATTGAAATCATGGGTGACTTTATTATTGAGGTCATGGATGAAACTTAAGTATTCAGAACTATTATTAGTTGCACCCACAAGCATTGAAGCTTTTTTTTAACTCATAAAATTGCTCTAGACTTATTTGGCTCCTTCAAAAAAAAAAAAAAAAATAGGGGCAGAATGGTCCGGCAACATTGACGAATAAATTTGAATACCGATAAAATGGACCCTTCTTCGGATTTGGCGAAAGAAAAAAAATCCGTTCGGTATGAGTCATCGATTTTAGATGTTTCTTTGTGTTCGATCATGGAGCGTTTTTTCGTGTTTCGAAAATCCAAGGGGAAGAGCGGGAGGGTATCGTCATATTTCGGTACAGGTCCGTTTTGCCCTGCGTTCTCATTTTGCCCCCTTCGCGAATCGCATTTAACGAGCGGTGACTCCCGTTAATCCACCGATCCTCGTACTCTTTTCTGCCGTCTCGTTAGTGCCCCGACTTCCTGTACAAGAACCTCATCATCGTTAGCGACGTCGCTGCCGGGGCAGAGCGAGCGGTTTTATCGAACTTTGTTCCGGTGGCACACGCAGAGACAACCGTGACCGGCTGGCTGGCTGGTTGCCGAGGGACATCGAATTTCCTCGACAAATATCGGGAACAAGAAACGCGTAGGAAAGAGAGACGGCGAGGTGTCCTCTTCTGGGTTAATGCTCTCCACCGGAAACAGAAGTTGCCAACCTCGCCGGGTTCGCCGGGAACCGTCATCGAGCGATCGCGAGCCAGAAGAAAGGAAAGTGCGATCGGGTAACTCTCTTTTGCGGCCGGCTCGCCGAGAGATGGCGCAAGAAGCGCGCGGCTTCCCCCACTCTCGGTCCCGGTCGCGCTACGGACCGGACCGCATGATCCGACAAAAAAATGGCGCAGGCGAAGGCTGGCGAGAAATATCGAAAAAACAGCGGGAGGATTGGCCAAAGATGTGGAGGAGAAGTTGTAAAAAAGAAACCTTCCTTATCGACTTAGCCATATACGTTTTGCCGATGGAATGGAGGCAGCTGCTGGTTGGGCGAGTGTTGACGAGGCGATTGTCGAATCCCGAACGTTCGGCCAATGTTCGGTTGAGTACTGGCTCACCAATGGTTGGGTTGATCATTTGCGGCCAATGCTCCATTGACTCGCCTATTGTTGATATGTCGATTTGAAGCCAATGTACGGCCAAGTTTTTTCTTGGGATTGGTTGGGTTGAAAATTTGGTCAGTCGATTTGAGTCCAATGTTCGGCCGAGCATGAACTCACCAACCATTGATGGGCGAATGGCGAGACGAATATCTATTCGGCAAGCATTGGTCTGTTGGCGCATTAACTCCCGAACAATTGGTCTGCCGACTTTAGGCCAAGGTTCGGCCGAGTATTGACTCACCAATCGTCGAATAGCCGATGTGACGCCAACGTTGGGCCATCAATATAAGAGCATGCGAAATGACACGTTCTTCAACTCTCGCAAAAGATGCGTATTATTTTTGGATTCCGTACTCGGTAGTCAATAAATACTTAGGCACTACATTGACTGAATGTGCTGGTGAGCCGAATATCTGTCCGCCAAGCATTGGCCTGTCGATGCGTGAACTCACGAACAATTGCTTCGCCGATTTTAGGCCAATGTTCGGCCGAATATCGATTCGCCAATCGTCGATTAGCCGATGTGATGCCAAAATTGGGCCATCAATCAGCGGCCTTCACCGCTAGATGGCACCGACCCAAGTTATTTCTCGCAAGCGAAAATGTAACCGAGCCTCAATATAAGAGCATGCGAAACGCCACGTTCTTTAACTCTCGTAAAAGATGCGTATTATTTTTGGATTCTGTACTCGATACTCAATATATAAAATACAATCTCTCGCAGTCATGCCAAGCATAAAAGAGCGATATTCCAACTTTCACAATATTATAAAACCACTCCCTCCGTTAAAACCACTTCCGCCCTATACAAGTAACCTATAGAAGACCTACATTGGGTACTAATTATTAGCCAATCCTCTTCATCCACCTTACAGACAATGTTGACTGCCAACATTGGCAAGTATTTATCATCCACGACTCCTCCGATGACTGCCCAAGCCCGCGTGCTAATGTTGGCAACATTGGTGCCTAGCTTCGCCCAACCATTGTAGACATTGGATCACCCTACAACCCCCGATGAATGCCCCAAGCCCGCGTGTCAATGTTGGCAACATCGGTGCCCAGCTTCGCCTAATCATTGGAGACATTCGATCACCTTACAACTCTCGATGACTGCCCCAACTCTGCGTAACAATGTTGGCAACATCGGTGCCCGGCTTCGCCCAACCATTGTAGACATTCGATCACCCTACAACTCCCGATGACTGCCCCAAGCCCGCGTGTCAATATGGGCAACATCGGTGCCCAGCTTCGCCCAACCATTGGAGACATTTGATCACCTTACAACTCTCGATGATTGCCCCAAGCCCGCGAGTCAATATTGGCAACATCGGTGCCCAGCTTCGCACAACCATTGGAGACATTTGATCACCTTACAACTCTCGATGACTGCCCCAACACCGTGTGTCAATGTTGACAACATCGGTGCCCACCTTCGCCCAACCATTGGAGACATTCGATCACTCTACAACTCCCGATGACTGCCCCAAGCTCGCGTGTCAATGTTGGCAACATCAGTGCCCATTTTCGCCCAACCATTGGAGACATTCGATCACCACACAAGTCCCGATCGCCTCGTCGCGAGACGGATCGACATAAAGATCAGAAGACAGCTACTGACTCCCTATCGCAACCTCGCCCTGACCAGCGACAAATATTCTCCTCCCGCATCCTCCAGCTCTCCTGCTTCGGACGCAACCCTTGCAAGTCATACTCTTCGATGAGGACAAATAAAAATAAACCTCCTCCTTTTTCTACGATCGTAAACGCGACGACCTTCAGGGTGCGCTCGCGCCCAGTCCTTGACGAAGCGAGAATCGTTCTCCCTGCTGATCTGTCTTTACCGCCAGCTCGGCGGCGATCGGTGAGCAAGTCCGATAGGGGGGGGGGGGGGGGGGGGGGGCAGGGTCACGGGGAAGGGGGGGGGGAGGTGGTTGGACGAGAAATAGGACTAGAGTTACGGGAGCGCAGGCCTCCTCGTTCCGATCTACTCTTCCAGCGACTCTGGGAGCTTTTACCGTTCGGGAACAAATTTCTCGTCTACTCCCATCGGGATTCCGGTAAGTAATTTTCTTCGGGACTATATATATATAACCCGTAGCCTGCGCGTTCCCTCACTTCTCCGGCGGAGAACGGCAGTGAGGAAGAAAGCTTCGTGCTTTCTCTGCTGCCGTTCAGCGAGAATGTTCCAAGTGCAATTCCGATATAAATCCCCCCCCAACACCCCCCCCCCCCCCCCCCCGCGCAACCCCTTACGGGACGGAACGGTGGACCGGTCGGACCTATACGCGCCATCCGGACGTCCCTCTCATTTATTGTTAGTCAAGAATTGCGATTATTCGAAGTCCCTGCGTCCCTGCGTCGGCAAATTCTTGTTATTCGCGGAAACTGCGGACCAGCGGTCCGCTGCGGGTAACCCCGAGCTCCGGTCCGAAGGCTGGGGCCGATGGGAAGCTGATTGGGGGGGAAAACTTTGCAATTGCCATTTGCCGGACCGAACGATAGTTGATCGCTGGTTTTCGGGAGCGGTCGAATCTTTGAGGTTGCGAGCATTTCAATTGCGGGGATAATGACTTTGAGAAGAAGGAGCTGGGAAGGCTTTCCCTAGCGATGGAGGGAGAGAGAATCGTCAGAATAGGACCGGGACCAACATGTCCACTTTTCGTGATGTTTCCGAACGAATGAGACAAGGTCTAAATTTTTGAATTTTCAGACATCAGCAGGCGTGAAGGTGAGCGATTATTTTGGGTTGCTTCCAAGAAAATTGTCCGGATTGGACCGGGACCAAAGTGTCCACTTTTCATGAAGTTTCTGAACCAATGAGACAGGGTTTAAATTTTTGAATTTTCGGACATCAGCAGGCGTGAAGGTGAGCGACTATTTTGGGTTGATTCAAAAAAAATTGTCCGTGTCGGACCGAAACCACGAAATGACATTTCTGAGCGAATGACATAGATTTTACATTTTTTAATTTTCAGACATCAACAAGCACGAAGGTGAATCCCTATTTTGCGTCGATTCGGATCGCACATGGACCGGGTCCATGGAATGTCCATGATTCATTTCATCACATATGGGTATTGTTATTATTTTTTTTTTTTGTATTTCAATTGACCCCATCGGTGATGGCCCATTGCAGCATGGATATGGCTGGCTTCAATAAGTTGTTGACATGATACCAGTGAGGATATTGTAATTTTCTATCGGCCATTTTCAAGGGGATGAAACACAGTTCGCGAATCAATTACTTTTAACAGTGAATCATGAGAATTTATACCGCAATTTGCCAAAAATGCAGAATCGTTGCAATCGACCTCACTGCCTACAACTATGAAGTCATGAATGGCTTCAATAAGGCGCTGTTTCAAAACCATCAGTGCTACAAAGGCGTAACACCCGCCATTTTGAAGGTGATGGAACACAGTTCATGAATCAATCAATTTTAACGGTGAAGCGTGAGCATTTAAACCGTAATTTGCAAAATATGTAGATTTGTTGCAATCGACCTCATCGCCCACAACTATGAAGTCCTGAATGGCTTCAATGAGACGCTATGCGTAAAAACAGTCGAGCTACATAGATGTAGGACGCGCTGTTTTGAAGGTGATATATCACAGTTCGAGAAACAATCATTTTTAACGGTGAATCACGAATATTGATACCCCTAATTTGCCAAAAATGCAGAATTGTTGCAATCGAACTCACCGCCCATAACTATGAAGTCCTGAATAGCTTCAATAAGACGCTGCGCGCAAAAAAGTCGAGCAACATAGATGTAGGCTGCGCCGTTTTGAAGGCGATATATCACAGTTCGTGAATCAATCATTTCTAAGAGTGAATCATGAATATTTATTCGCCAATTTGCAAAAAAAAAGCAAAATTGTTGCAATCGACCTCACCGCCAACAACTATGAAGTCATGAATGGCTTCAATAAGGCGCTGCCTCAAAACCATCAGTGCTACAGAGACGTAACACCCGGCATTTTGAAGGTGATGGAACACAGTTCACGAATCAACGATGTTCCAATCGTTAATCGCGACCCTTCATATCGAAAATCGCAAAAGTCAAAACGCAATCCTCAAGACTACTCAGTAAGGTTTCTCCTGGCGCCAATATGTTTCTCAATCCCGCTTGACCACCTCAGAAGCTTCAATAATCGTAATCATCTGACGAATTCACGACACCACGATGTCACATCATTGCACTTGCAGCATTCATCGCCTGATCAGTCACATAAATTTTACCGTCATTACCGCGACTAACCTCTTGGCCCAATGCACCATCAGTCTCAGCAGCTCGTATGCGACTAATCGAATGTCAAAGTTCGCCATCCTAAGCCCGTGTCTTCGGTGCGCAAGTGGTCGAGCTTAGTGAGCAGGGTCAAAGCGGCGAAATGGCATTTTTACAAGACCACCGCCGACCTCCCTCGGCGACCTTCCACGGAAGTAATTCCAGTATTTCAATGACGTCCACAAGAGGAAAACCGAGCGGAGCGCCAGGTAAGCACGACCAGGAACAGCCCCGAGGCTCGGATACTCCAAGCGAAATGGTCGTTTAGATACCAACCGGATAACGAGGGAGAAACGAAGGTCTAATAAATTCGTCACTTTTCCTCCAGCGCTCTCCCCCCCCCCTTCACCCCACCCCACTCAACCCGGGAAAATAATTATCAAACGTTTTAGCCAGCGGCAATCGTCCGACTGGAATATTATATTAAATTCCCCAGTAAAATCCGGAGAGCAGGAAACACGAAACGCCCGGACGAATGTCAGCGAATTTGCTTGTTTTCCGCAAATACGACGCCGGATAAAAATTTAATTAGTCACGGTAATCGCGGCCGATGAAAATATACGAGGCAAAGGTCGGTCTCGAAAAAATGCTCTTTTTGCCTCTTTTTCGGTCAAAGCCTTTCTCTGAATTCCAGAGCCGCGTCATTTTTTTTTTTTTTTTCTTTTCCGCTTCTGACTTCCGAACCGACGAAGCGGGCGTTCCATCGCTTAATTGGTCCATCGGTTAATCCGAGCGGAGTGGAGGGGGGGGGGGGGGGGAGGAAGAGATTAGCCATTCGAGGAAATGGGTTTTCCTCGCCGATGGTTCGTTAGAGTTTCACCTGACCGCGGTCACGTACGAGCGGGACGCAGGTAGGGTTGCCGGACCGGAAAGCGGGTTAGACGGAGGTGTGCGGCGGGGGGGAGAGGAACGCGGGGCAAAATAGTCCGCACGCCACTTATACCGCTCGGGATTAATTGGAGGCGGTTTACGGTATCGGCGTTGCCGATTACGAATCCGTGAATACGTGTCGCTCGGCGATAATCGGTTTTCACTCGCTGTTGACGAAATCCCGAGGAAAGCTGACGGAGATAATGTAGATAGAAAAATTTTAAGCAACAAAATTCAAGATAATTTTTTAATGAAAAAAAAATTGAAAAATTCTTTTAATAAAAAAAAGAAAAAAAAATTATTTAACAAAAAAATAGAAAAAATTATTTTATTAAAAAAAAAAAAAAATGAAAGGAAGAGCGGAACGAAATGAAAATGGAAGAAAGACGACGGTCGCTGCGGGCGATCGGTCGCCTGTTAAGTAAGTTGAATCGACCGGAGCAGCGGGGAGGAGGATGGGCAGGATAAAAGGAACGACGCAATCGTAGCTTGGTCAGCGGCGGAATGTTTTTTATCGCGGATGCCCCGTCGGCTACCGCCGGGAATCGTCGTAAATAAATTAGTTATCTTCATCGGGGGAGAGCTCGAATCGGTCGGCGAACGTTCTCGTATCTTTATCATGGGTCTCGTGTCCCGAGAGGAAAATTCGGCTTGGTGCTGGCTGGCTGCGCTCCCTCCAAGCGTACGGAATAAAAATACGTAGATGCGTCGATCTATTTTTGCGTAATATTAAATATATATGGCGAGAGAGTGGCAGGGAGAGGGCAAAATGGACCACCGAGAACTTGCGCAACGTACTTTAATTTTCGTTTGAGACACGAAATGAATCTGCTAAAGGCATCTGGTAAGTCTGAACGGGATTAAGGAATTTTTAAAAACCAAACGAAATGGGGCAAAACGGACTTTCCTGTAATTGTTGTGAAAATTAATAAATTTGTGTTCTGAAGGTTTCTCGACCTGCGGGTTGTATGTTAATTGTTTTCTCCATCGAATATTAAAAATGATGTTCATGCGCGCCGGATAAATAAATACGTTTCGACTTTTAACCAACTTCATGACCCTATTATTGACCCCCCTTTTAAACCTACTATTGACCCCGCTGACCCTATTATTGACCGCCTTTGAAACTATTATCGACCCAATCTGACCCTCTTACTGACCCCTTTGACCCTATTATTGGCCCGTCTGATCCTATTATTAAACCCCGCTAACCCTATTATTAACCCTTCTAGCCCTATTATTGACCCCCTTTGATCCTATTATAGACCCCCTTTGACCCTGTTATAGACCCCCGATGACCCTATTATAGACCGCCTATGACCCTATTATCGACCTCCCTATCAATGACCTCCTGTGAACATATTATTGACCCCGTTTGACCCCAAAATTGGCCCCCTTAACCCTATTGTTGACCCCTTAACCCTAATATTGGCTCCCTTAACCCTATTGTTGACCCCGTTTGACCCTAATATTGGCCCCCTTAACCCTATTGTTGACCCCCTTAACCCTATTGTTGACACACTTAACTCTATTATTGACCTCCTCTGACCCTATTATCGACCTCATCTGACCCTATTATCGACCTCCTCTGACGCTATTATTGACCTCGTCTGACCCTATTATTGACCTCATCTGACCCCATTATTGACCCCCACCCGCCCTTCTATTCTTAACATGGCGGCGGCGATGGCGGTGGTGACAGCGGCGAAATCTTTTTATATTTTGGAGAGATATAATCGCTCCTATGAAAAAACACGTTTACATCACATCCAAAAATTGTTGGAATATCGCGCTTTACGACACTATCCCATTTTGGCCCGCTCCCCCTATATAAGGGACCGCGAGCAGGCACTCATTAGTCTCTTCTTAATGCCCGTATCCGTACGATGATTACGGGTACAATTGCGAGCAAGGGCTCGCAATACAGCAATAAGTCATAATATATGTACACACAATTATTGGAGTAAGCGCTCAAAGTTCAGTAGTGAGTGATACCACTGCTTCATTCGAGTTTGAAACTCTTCCACGGGGAGACGAGTGTACGAAGTGTACTTACCGTACAGTAAACAATTATTCGAGCAGGTGCTCGAAGTTCCGTAGCAAGTTAGGCTATCGGTTCATAGAACTCTTGAACTCTTCCGCGGGAAGACAAGTGTACGAGGAGTACTAGAACTAAGCGTATAAACATTGTAATGATGGTAATTTGCGTATAAGTGCGGCAAGGCGAACTTTATACGCACGCTCTGAGGTGAGTCTAACGAGGGCGACGAATGTAAAACACCTCACAGTCCGCGTATCTTGCTGCACCGCACTATTATCGCATAATATTTTTTGTAACGTATGCAGAAGGGCCACTCCGTGTCTGCCGATTATGGCGCTGTGCGAAAAGCATGCATAAAGTACGAGAAGAGTGCATAAAGTACGAGAAGCGTGCGTAAAGTGCGAGAAGCGTGCCAAAAGTACGAAAAAGGTGCGTAAGATACGAGAAGCGTACGTGAAGTGCGAGAAGCGTGCTAAAAGTACGAAAAAGGTGCGTAAGATATGAGAAGCGTACGTAAAGCACGAGAAGAGTGCGAAAAGTACGAGAAGCGTGCGTAAAGTACGAGAAGCGTGCATAAAGTACAAGAAGCGTGCGTAAAGTCCGAGAAGCGTGCGTAAAGTACGGGAAGCGTGCATAAAATACGAGAAGCGTGCATAAAGTACGAGAAACGTGCGTAAGATGCGAGGGGCGTGGGAAAAGTACAAAAAAGGTGCGTAAGATATGAGAAGTGTGCGTAAAGTGCGAGAAGCGTGTCAAAAATACGAAAACGGTGCGTAAGATACGAGAAGTATGCGTAAAGTATGAGAAGCGTTCGCAAAGTGCGAGAAGCGTGCGAAAAGTACGAGAAGAGTGAGAAAAGTTCGAGAAGTTTGCCTAAAGTATAAGAAGAGTGCGAAAAGTTTTTTTTTTTTTTTCTACTTTTTTCTTCATTCAATAATTTCAATAAAATACACCGTTCATGATTTATGCTTTTTTAAATATCAGTATATCTCAGAAAATATTGATCACTCAAAAAATTCGTAGGAACTTTAACTTTTTTTATTTTTCATCAACTTTCGAATGATGTTAGAGTCATAATTTTCCCGATACAGGAAAGTCCATTTTTCGTTAAAAAAAAAGTTAAAATAATTTTTTTCTACTAAAAACACTCTCTCGAATCTTGTTCCAATTTTACACGATATTTAGCATTGTATGAAGATTCTAATAAAAAATGCTCAAAGTGGTACCTGCGATTCTTACGTACTAAAAAAATAATCAAATAAAAAATTTAATTTATATAGATTCTTATGAAGTCGACTATTATTTAGATAACTGAAAGGGATTCACCCGTAGTCGGTAAATTTGATTCACATCGTTGGAAAACTTGTTCTGAAATAGAGGTAAATAAAATTTTTCGTTTCATTCGTCGATAGAGACATTTTATTGTCTCAAATTTGGGCTCTTTTATGCCTCGACTTCTCCCGACTATAATAATGAAAAAAAAAATAATAATAAATAAATAAATAAAGAATTAAATCTTTCAATTATAAATTGTCGGATAAAATTATTACCATCATTATTATTTTATTCTTATTAAAGTAATTTTTTTCATATGCTTTTTAAAATATTTTTACATTTTAACAGACCGGAGTTTTTTTTAAATACAAATAATACAAGGCAGAAATCGAGGACAGGAGCGGGGGGGCTAATAATGTCGTTATGTTCGATGTACCGGAAGCGGCGGAGCGAGACATTGAACGTGTAAAGGAAATTTTGCAGCCAGTAAATATCGCGTTACCGTCTATCCGTTGCGCCAGAATCGGTCAAGCGCCGCCGGCAACAACAGCCAAAAAACCAAGGCCGCTCGTAATCACCCTTGGTACCAAGAAGAAAGCGCTATAGGTCTTAAAAAACCGTGCTAGCCTGAAACTGGGTAACAAGGCCATACAGGTGAAAAGTGATCAAACGGAAAGACAGCGTGCTTAATTAACAGCAGCAAGACTTGAGTCAAATGAGAAGAATGCAGGTGGAGTGTCCAACTGGACAATTAAGTTTAAAAGAGGCGTGCCCCGCGTTATTAGAAAAAGCGAAGCCGGTTGGGAAAAAAACTAACTAGAGGGGGAGTGCTCGCGGTGTATTACCAGAACGTGCGCGGGTTAAAGACAAAATTAACGGAATTAAAAACGGCGATGACTGTTCAATCCGCGCTCTACGATGTAATCATTTGCTCGGAGACATGGTTGGACAGCACTGTTAGTACGAGCGAATTGGGCTTCGCCTCGCACACAGTATGACAGGTGTGATAGATCTCCAGGTACGAGTGCGGCGTCCCGCGGAGGAGGGGTCCTTATCGCAGTTGAGCAATCACTCAACGCTAGCGTCGTATCACCTCTCCACGACACCGTCGAGCATCTTTTCGTCAGCATCACGGTGTGGCGACCGCGAGTCTCTGACTCGCCACTTGGCCGCATGAGACGCTAAAAGCGCCGAGAGGAAACTAGCAGTGTGCAGACGCGACGAGAGTCTTCCCCCAACCGCTAGAGCTGTGGCGGATGTTCTTTTGTTCTTTTTGGAAACGAATAAGTATCAAAGTTGTTCCGAACAGTTTATTTTATCAATAAAGAATATTTAGTGTATACCCAGTTGCTATCTCTCCCCCTCCACTCGGACAGTTAGTGTATAAGAAGTTTGGCACGAAACCATCCTTTCATGGTCGACCCGCGAAGGTCTCTCGCCCATCAAGAGCAAACCCAACAATCTTCCTTCCACTCTCCTTTGTAAAACACTGACGAGGGAGATGGTCTTGGAAAAACCCTGCTCTCACCAGTTAAGGATCATTGAACAGATGGACCTACCCTTCCTCTTAGGTAGCGACTCACTTTGTTGGGCTTCCAGCTATCCGACCTAAGCCGAATCCCTCGAAGTCATTTCCAGCGGGGGCCACGGGAAGGCGGAGTCGAGAGCGCATTGCTCTGTCCACTTGCAGGATACGCGAAAAATATTCAGGTACTTGTCTGGGGAATGGAACCCTACGTAGCTGCCTTGAACAAGTTTTTCTCGACTCCTGCGCAGTTCAAGTGCAGCTTTTTGCAAAACTCTGGAAGATAAGATTCATTGATTAGTAATCCTGCCCTGTGATCCCCGAATGTTGCGGCCCATTCACTCATTACCGGGAGTTCCGACACGTCTCGCTTGAGTGGCACTAGAATCTAACTTCTCTCTTCTTCCTCTCCTCCTCTTCGTCTTCTCCTCCACTCGGACAAGAATATATGGGCACAAACCCCATAACGGGCCGGTTGGGGAGACACCTGGTGGGAGCGGTTTACGTGCCGCCGGGTGTCCCTCTAGCCGTTTACCAGGCACACGGCGAGAGTGTGTGTGCCGCTGCTCATGAATCGTCGAAACTGCATGTCATCGGTGACTTCAATCTGCCTCATACGCTATGGACATCCGACGAGTTAGTGTCGACTATTGCCGATTCGACGGGTGCCTCAAGGAACGAATGTGATGCAGCCTTGGCGACTGCAACAGATTCTAGTCGTGTCGGCCTATGCCAATGTAATTATATTCCCAATGAGCACGGTACTACCCTGGATCTGGTGTTTTCGTGCGCTTCAGCAGCAGTAACCCGAGCATTAGACAATGTTCTGCCTTGTGATAGGTATCGCCCCCCCCCCCCTCTCAACCTTGAATTGTGCAGCCTGGCGGTAGAACAGCTGACATTTTTGTATGAGGGTGCATTTAATTTTAAAAAAGCTGACTACGAATCTTTGAATTATTTTTTAGTGTCTCATCGGTGGGATGAAATTTTACTGGTATACTCCATTCAATGTGCGGCAAAAAATTTAATTGGCACCATTTGTTTTGCAATTGCTCACTTTGTACCATGAAAAGCACATTTTATCTCGAAGTATACGAAGTGGTTCTCGGCTGAACTACGGAGATGCGTTGCGCTTAAGGCCCCACAACACGGTGCAAATTGTTTTTTTTTAAATTTTTTTTCTTTTTTCTGAATGATGCATGTGTTAAGAATGTTCTCACAAAATTTTTTGAAGAAATTTGTCAAATTGACGAAGATACAGCATCTTCTGTGAAACGGTTCGAAGCGAGCGACCGCGCCGAGCGACAGGTGTGCGGTCGCCGACCGAGTCTGCTACCTACCGACTCTTTGTTGGCCTGCATGGTCCACAATTGACTGCATTCTATGGTCTTGCGATTTGTCGAAATAGTGATTCGTTGGCAAGCATGAAAAAAGCTATCTGGGCTACATTCTACCACAAATGTTCTACTGACGCAACTCCCCAACATCAGTATTGTCCGGAAGGCGAAAATTCGTGGTGTTCGTGGCAGCCGGCACTTGCCAAAGGAACTTTGGATGAACACACATATAAACCTGCATTGCCTGCAGATGGTACTGAAGCAATAAAACCGATATACGTGGACCTCAGTAAGAACGAACTTCTTGAACGATGTTTAGGTGGTTTTAATCAGAATAACAACGAGTGTTTAAACTCCGTTATATGGAAATTTGCGCCAAAGGCATCGTGGAACGGCAATCCCACTGTTGAAACTGCCGCTAATATCGCCTCAATACTTTTTAACAATGGCTATATTGGCCTCATAAATGTATTGGAGGTGTTAAATATCAAAATTGGCGAGACGCTCTATCGATATTGTGAAACCATGGACGAGAAGCGTATATTCGACGCCGACCTCGAAGCCAAAAAAAGCACGCATGAGGGTCGTTTGCGTGGAAAAAATCAAAACACCAATCAATCTATGGATACTGACGAGCTGTTCTATGGTTCGTGAGTAGCAGACTAACGGTGAGAAACATTATAATAACAGACAAGAAAAAATTTAGCTTTTACGTACGAATTATTCGTTACCAAAACTTTGAACGCGTTTTTCTCGAAAATACTTTTTTCAACCTTGTCGACGACATATTTAAAAAACTATACATTCAATTTGCATGGGCCAAGTTTTTAATTGTTCGCAAAGCCAGTCTCTACGTCTCCACGTAGCGATTTTTTCATAAACGGTCCACTTCCCTTTTTAAAAAATATAAACACTACAAAAAATTGCGTGAAATTTGAAGTAAAAAATTTGCTGGTCCGCCATTTTTTTATTTTTTGTGATATCGGGTTTTCTCTACATCATGATGTAAACCTAAGCGTCTAGTTTCTAAATAAATTTTCTTTTATTTTTCAGATGAACTGTATAGCTTTATCGATGTCGACCGCCGAGCAACAATTTAGCCGGAGTGCACTTTTTGACTGGACGTATACCGCAAACAACGCTGTGTATTAGGATAAATATTTTTTATACACTCTTTTATATGCATATATTGACGACGAGAATTATTTAAAAATTTCGACACATAGTTTACTTGTAAAAAATTGCGAAAAATGTACCCTCGTACCGCGCTCGCACCGTGTTGTGGGGCTTTAAGAGACGTGCCCATGCTAATTTTAAACAATCTAACCGTCGTGAGGACTGTCAAGCGTTTCCCGAGCTACGTGCGCGGTGTAAAAACCTCGCCGACACTTGCTATCGATCGTATGTTAACCGTGCACAGGCCGATGTTTGTGATAATATAAAAGCGTTTTGGTACTTTGCTAATGTCGGACACAGAGATGAAGGGCTTCCTAACTATATTAAACTGAACGATAGATCAGGATCTACCCGAGCCGAGATCGCTGACTTATTCGGTCAACATTATGAATCGGTACACTCGACGGACGGTGGGTCTTCGCCTCAATTCTCACGTATTCCGGTCGTTAATATTGATAGTATATCTTTATCTGTTCTGGAAGCGTTTAAAGCTTTATCATCCCTGGATGTTAATGGGGGCCCAGGCTCGGACGGGATTCCGCCCGTGTTGCTCCGGAATTGCAAATATGCATTGGCCCGTCCACTCCAGGTTATAGTCTCGAGATCTCTCTCGTCGGGTATCTTTCCACAATGTTGGAAGGGAAGCTCAGTAACACCGATATTCAAGTCGGGGGCAGGAACGTTGCATCGAACTACAGAGCGATCTCAGTCTTAAATTCTATACCAAAGTTATTTGAATCAATTGTAACTCGCAAATTGGCAGGGGTATTTAGGACGGTGATAATTCAGGAGCAACACGGATTTACCCGGGGTAGATCCACGGTCACCAACTTGGCGTACTTCACCAACTTTAGAATAACGGCGTTCGCAAGCAAGCTCCAAGTCGATGCTGCTTATACCGACTTTTCAAAGGCGTCCGACAGAGTTAACCACAGGATACTCCTGTCCAAGTTAGCGGCCCTCGGAGTCTCGGGTACCCTGCTTGCGTGGATTGAGAGTTATTTAACGAATAGAGTGCAAACAGTGAAAGTAGGTTCAACCTTTTCGAGACCCTTTTGCGCAAGCTCAGGGGTTCCTCAAGGCTCATACTTAAGGCCGTTACCTTTTAACATTTTTATCAACGACATAACTGGTATCTGTCACGACTCGAACGTCCTTTTATTCGCGGACGATATGAAATTATTCAAGGCAATAAAATCACTGGAAGACACGGCATTACTACAGGACGATCTCAACAGACTATCCGTTTGGTGCGAAGAAAACGAACTATTCCTGAACGTCTCAAAGTGTAACGTGGTGCGATTTAATCGATCTGGTGTCGTAATAGCCTATCCATACGCCCTGGGCAACACAACTGTTGTATCGCCGATACCGCGATTCGCGTTTTTATCTCCGGGGTTGTAAATCCCGTTACTCTTTTTGCTTAGAGACGGTACGCGTGATGACAACACCGCACGCCAACTAAATCTTGTGCGGCTAGTGATTTTCAAAAGGAGATTGAACACAGATTTTAATTTGATAATATATATATTTCACTAAGAAAAAAAAATAACAACGGATATACACTTTATTATTATTAAGATACAAATTAATTGTGTTGTGAAGTATAGCGTATGGATTGCGAAGTGAAGTTACCATAAAGTTGCAGCCTGAACTGTAAGAGTCAGTTGCTGCCGATCTGTCGATGTTAGCGTTAAGTCTTAGACTGATTTCTGTAGAGACTCTCCCGTGATCGGTGACTTGAGCTCGCAGCTCTGACAGGGGATGTATTTTGTCGGTAGATTCCTATTGGTAAAAATGCAGTGGGCGTTTTATCCTCATCACCAATCACAGAAGATTCCCTTTTTTCTGTGAGTCGCATGACTAATTTTATTTGGGATTTCCTAATTTTTGTGAAGAACTAGTAATTCTCGCGCTCGAAGAGTCGAGAGCGAGCGAGTTTGATTATTTTATTGCAACCAGGCCGTTTGGCCTTTCGCCGGATTGTTGTCCAAAGGAATCCCTTTGTAGTAAAAAGGTCGTACAGCGAAGAAAGTCACGTCTACTGATTAACTATTTTCATGAGTTGATCATGTGGCGGCCAGACATTGAACGTTTTTCAGCGCGAACTCGCCTAGAAGGCCAGCGCTCAGTGTCGACTGCGTTGTGCCCTTTTGTCGGACTGAGTGGTTGCGGAGGTCCTTCGTGGCCTCGGCTGCTCGCCTCTGGAACTCCATTCCGCCGGAGATCTGGCGGCTCGGCTCGATTGGGCTGTTTAAGTGGGGCTATATGGCCCTATTGCTTGAGGGGCTGGGCTAGCCTCGCTTGCGCTGGGTTCATTATTATTGTATTTTTCCTGCTATCTCTTTGCTGTATTACCTTTTTCTGTATTATTATTCTGTTTTCTATGCTTTCGCTGTATTTCTATGCTTTTTCTGTATTATTTTCTGTTTTCTATGCTTTTGCTTCTGTACTATTACTTTATTATTATTTTATTATTATTCTGTTATTTTTATGCTACTACTTCTATTATACTCTGTCATTGTTCTTGGTTTTATGTTGCTTGCTATGTACTGGCACGGTGTTCTTAGGGGGTTGCGGCCCCAGAACACGGAATAAACGCTTCTATCTATCTATCTAGAGGATTATAGACCCTTTTTTGATGACTCGTCAGAAGAGACATAGATGCTTTTACTTGCTGAGTCGTCCTAGGGTTTTTAATATATATAATAAATGTAAGATTAAATGTCTATACGAATTAGTACTACGGCTAGATTTCACTTGCGTGATGGTACACGCAACAACAACGTTGGAGGTTGCCACCTCAGTGCGGGACTTTGGGATCTTAATCGACAACACGTTATCGTTCTCTGCTCATTATAAGTACTGCATATCGCAGGCGTTAAGAATGTTAGCCTACATTAAGCGTACAGCATCTATGTTTGACAATCCTCGCTCGTTAGTGATTCTGTACACGGCGCTGGTAAGGTCACAACTAGAATATGGATCGGTAATCTGGTCGCAATACCAGAAGTCGTTCTCTAAATTAATTGAACGTGTCCAGCACAAATTTTTCAGATTCGCGGCGTATCGCCTAGGCTCTCCGATGAGCTATCTCGATCATGATTATGAACCCATTATGTACTATTTAGGTCAAAATACGCTGGACACTCGAAGAAAAAGGGCGGATATTCTGTTTCTATTCATTGTAGTAAATCTATGTTTTGATTCTCCGGCTCTGAGTGCCCTGGCACAGACGCGTGTGGGTGAGAGAGTAAACAGGAACAATGAGCTGCTCGAGGTACCTTTTTATCGGGCTAACTATGCACTTCATAGTTGGCTACCTAGGATTTCCCGGCTCGGCAATCAGTACGTGGAGCATTGTAAATCTTTTTGGAGGCTCAATGTCCCAAGTTAGAGAGCGGCTGTCAGAAATTTTCCCGCCGGGTGGAACTTAGTTCTTTTGTCACGCTGGCCTTCGAGCGGCCCACTAGGGGACCCAAAATTTTGAGAGTCATTCAGTAATAATTAAGTGTAATAGTCGTACCGCGTGACATTATACTTTTATAACTATATTCGAAATCTGTATATCATGTAATATTCAATAACCATATATTCTGTATATCAATTCATTGTATATTCTCCAATAGGATTATTTCTAGTTGTCAGATCACCCTGACAACTTGTAATTGGGTACTGCCCGTAAGACTTTATAATAAATAAATAAATAAATAATAATTCTTTGTAATATTTTTAGTAGTTTTTCGTTTTTGTCTACTTTTTTCTTCGTTCAATAATTTCTTCCGCAGTCATGAGTTTTAAAAAATTCTTTTTGCTTCCTCACAGAGGAAGCTTTGTTTTGGTAAAAAAAAAAAATCGCATTTTCATAACACTTCCTCATAAAAGCTGAAAATTGAAATTTTCATATCGCTTCCTCATAAAAGTTGAAAGTTGAAATTTTTATATCACTTTCTCATAATGGTCCTTTATTCGGAAAGCTTCCCCCATGAGGAAGCCAAAAATATAGCAAATGCTTTCTCATAGAAGGTGCTTTGCGAATAAAGGACCATTATGAGAAAGTGATATAAAAATTTCAACGTTCAACTTTCAACTTTCAACTTTCAACTCTCAACTCTCAACTCTCAACTCTCAACTCTCAACTCTCAACTCTCAACTCTCAACTCTCAACTCTCAACTCTCAACTCTCAACTCTCAACTCTCAACTCTCAACTCTCAACTCTCAACTCTCAACTCTCAACTCTCAACTCTCAACTCTCAACTCTCAACTCTCAACTCTCAACTCTCAACTCTCAACTCTCAACTCTCAACTCTCAACTCTCAACTCTCAACTCTCAACTCTCAACTCTCAACTCTCAACTCTCAACTCTCAACTCTCAACTCTCAACTCTCAACTCTCAACTCTCAACTCTCAACTCTCAACTCTCAACTCTCAACTCTCAACTCTCAACTCTCAACTCTCAACTCTCAACTCTCAACTCTCAACTCTCAACTCTCAACTCTCAACTCTCAACTCTCAACTCTCAACTCTCAACTCTCAACTCTCAACTCTCAACTCTCAACTCTCAACTCTCAACTCTCAACTCTCAACTCTCAACTCTCAACTCTCAACTCTCAACTCTCAACTCTCAACTCTCAACTCTCAACTCTCAACTCTCAACTCTCAACTCTCAACTCTCAACTCTCAACTCTCAACTCTCAACTCTCAACTCTCAACTCTCAACTCTCAACTCTCAACTCTCAACTCTCAACTCTCAACTCTCAACTCTCAACTCTCAACTCTCAACTCTCAACTCTCAACTCTCAACTCTCAACTCTCAACTCTCAACTCTCAACTTTTAACTTTTAACTTTCAACTTTCAACTTTCAACTTTCAACTTTCATTAGGAAGCGATATGAAAATTTCAATTTTTAGCTTCATTTTTTTTTTTTGCACGGTCTCGTCATTCCTCAATAAAAATAACGATAGTCGATGATTAAGTTCCCTGACGCCATGTTTGTACCGGTGAGACTTCACGCCTTGCAGCCCCGAAAGGTCGAATTGGCACCGCGATTTTCCGACGCACAGAACGCCAGTAACAGTTCCTTCCGGCGCGCCGCTTTGCACCGTCTTCAAACGTTACTTGTCATTCGGGACAGTGGAATTCCGTTTGCGGAAGACGTTCCGGCGCACCGAGTACCGAGAAAGCCGACGAAGTCCTCTAACTACTCGTCGTCAAAGCGGATGAGAGACACATCGTGAAGGGATCCGGAGACAAGGAGAATCGTCGACGACGCTGGAGCTAATAATTACTGTAATTGAGACGAGCGACTTCGGGCGCCGTTGTACTCGCGGTTGAACAGTTTGAAGCATCCGAGAGCTCACGAATTGATTCCCCGCCGTCGAACTCCAGGACTCGAGTTGGAGAACGAAAGTTTTCGCGGCTCGCCCGAAGTCGGTACGAATCGTCTGGCAACTCGTCGTGTCCAACGCCAGGCAAACTTTGCACCCAGAAATATCTATATATATTTTTTTAATTTGGAAAAATTCACTGCGACGTCTTTTTCGGTTTGAAAATCCCTGTTTTCAGTGACGTCATAGGCGATACCGTTGCACTTCCGGTTTGAAAATCCTTGTTTTCAGTGACGTCATAGGCGAAAACGTTGCACTTCCGGTTTGAAAATCTCAGTTTTCAGTGACGTCATAGACGATACCGTTGCACTTCCGATTTGAAAATCTCAGTTTTCAGTGACGTCATAGACGATACCGTTGCACTTCCGGTTTGAAACTCTCAGTTTTCAACTGGAAATTACGTCATAGGCGAAAACGTCACTTCCGGTTTGAAAATCTTACCTTTCAAACGGAAGTGACGTTGTAGGCGAAAACATCACTTCCGTTTCGGAAATCTTACTTTTCAAACGGAAGTGACGCCATAAGGATAAGAGTCATTTCTGGTTTCAAAGTTTCAGTTTCTTACCGGAAGTGACGTCATAAGGGAAAGCGTCACTTCCGGATTGAAAATTTTACTTTTCAAACGGAAGTGACGTTGTAGGCGAAAACATCACTTCCGTTTCGGAAATCTTACTTTTCAAACGGAAGTGACGCCATAAGGATAAGAGTCATTTCTGGTTTCAAAGTTTCAGTTTCTTACCGGAAGTGACGTCATAAGGGAAAGCGTCACTTCCGGATTGAAAATTTTACTTTTCAAACGGAAGTGACGTCATGCGGGAAAATGTCACCACCGGTTTGAAAATCTCAGTTTCAGTTTCAGTTTCTTACCGGAAGTGTTGTCATAAGGGAAAACGTCACTTCCGGTTATAAAATGTACGCAGTTACCTACCAAATATGACTAATTATTTATTGTTATTCGAAGGATATGAATAAAAGCGTGAATAAATGTCGTCCCTATTGGTAGCACCCGCGGTACAGAGTTGCATCCATTAGTGGCCACTCAATGTACCTATTAGTGGTCATTGATATTTACATAACCACGAATATTTCCCCCTGGCGAAGTTTTCCATTGAGCGTTTAATGGCAACGATTGGTATCGAAAGGCAATCAATGGGATTCCAATGGATATTC
This sequence comes from Amblyjoppa fuscipennis, assembly GCA_963575735.1. NCBI lineage: Eukaryota > Metazoa > Arthropoda > Insecta > Hymenoptera > Ichneumonidae > Amblyjoppa > Amblyjoppa fuscipennis. Next base: position 8,334,218 of record OY754497.1, read on the forward strand.
ATGGGGAAAATTGAAACGGTACTTTCTACCATCCACTCTTAATGGGACTCCACTGGCAAATCACTCGAAAATTTTGAGTGGTACATTTTTTCATTCGTTACCGATAAGAGGCCAATGGCAATTACCTGGGAAAATTCAATTGGTACTTCTTCCCATTCGTCATTAATGGGAGTCCAATTCAAGAAAACTCAATTTTTCCATTCGTTATTAATGGTAGCCCATTGGAGCATAACTGTCTTGTACGCGAGGTCAACAAACCCTCGGCTAAGTCCCCCATTAACTACCATTGAAAATCCCATTGATTACCATTAACAATTCGTTAAAGGTAATTCAATGGGGTTTTTCCAATGGTATAATTTTCACTTGTACTACCATTTAATGTACCATTCAGTTTCCCATTCGTTGTATGGTATTTTAATACCGTTGGCATTCCCATTCGCGGAAAAATAGACCATACATAATTATTCACTTTGCTACACTGTCTAAATACACAATAAATAAAAATGCAATAATGCTCCCGAAAAATGTCTCCTATTATTCACAAATAACTTCGATCCTTAAATTCACAGCTACGATTGTCGGCTGATTTATCTGCAATTCATTATCGCTTATACCATTTAAGTGAAAGTCCCTACACATCCACGTGATTCCCTAGTGTCTGTCGACTCCATTCTCGTTCCTCATCAATTGTAAATAGTTAGAGGTGCCATTAAAGATTCTCTAGCTTTTTGCCCTTCAATTCAGTTCCCATTTATTCCCAATGGTAAGAAAATACCATTTCAGCTGTTGATAACGAATGGAAAAAGTACCACTCGTTACATCCCATTGACTTGTCAGTGAACTCCCATTAATAACAAATGGGAGAAAGTACCACTTAATTTTCTGTCATTTCGAATATCACTGCCATCGATAACGAATGGGAAAACGTACCATTTAAGATTTCCCACCGATTTGCCAGTTGAGTCCCATTAAGAATGTATGGTAGAAAGTGCCGTTTCAACTTTCCTCATGATTTTCCATTGGGATCCCATTGATTACCTTTCGATACCATTCATTACCCTTAAACGCCCAATGGAAAACTTCGCCAAGGGAATATAACTTTTAAAAGGTATTCGGGATCGTTGCCAAATTAAGAGTGAAACTCAAGTTTGTTTTACAAACTAAATAACAAGTTTATTCGAAGAATGAAGATGATTTTTTTGTTCGTTAGTAATATATCTTACTACAGTTACATTCACTGACCATGAGACTAACTCTGAGACCAACCTCTCTGTTCTCTAGTCGAGTTCAGACTGACAATTCGCCCGATCGCGATCCGCGAGGTGCAAATTGATACGTCTGCAATTTTGTTGTACTTCCAATATTTCGACATCGAGAATCGGCTATCGTCCGATTGTCGCTCAGCACGATTTGTCAATGCCGGGTGCATTAACCGGGCGTTATCCGATACTTACTCGGCAAATTCCTACGCGTGTCGGCTTCACGACTCGGTGGATTTGTAAGTAAGTATTTCCCAATTTACTTCATGAATTTATTAATTTCTCTTTTATTAATTTAAAATAATTCGGGGTACAAGCGGGGTACATAATGGTTAAAGTAATTCGGGGTCAGCTGAAATGGTATTTCTTACAATTCGGTATAAACGGGAACTGGGTCGAACGGTAAAAAGCTAGAGAATCTTTAATGGCACGTCTAACTATTTATAATTCACGAAGGACGAGAATCGAGCCGACAATACTCGCTGTGAACTTGAGAATCGAAATTATTTATGAATAATAGGGGACATTTTTCGGTAGCATTACAGCTTTTCTTTTATTTATTCCATATTTAGAGAGTGTAGAAAAATGGACAAATATATAATATATAGTATATTTAATATACTAATATACTAATATACTATATATACTAATTATATATAGTATATTTGTCCGCGAATGGGAATGGCAGGGGAACAAAAATACCATACAACGAATGGGGAACTCAATGGTATATTGAATGGCATAGTAAATGGTAGTACAAGTGGGAATGATAACATCGGCGAAACTCCATAGAATGACCTTTAACGAATAGTTAATGGTAATCAATGGGATTTTCAATGGTAATTAATGGAGGACTTTGCTAATGGTGTGTGTTTGTGTGTGTGTGTGTGTGTGCGCGTGCGCGTGCGCGTGTGCGTGTGCGTGTGCGTGTGCGTGTGCGTGTGCGTGTGCGTGTGCGTGTGCGTGTGCGTGTGCGTGTGCGTGTGCGTGTGCGTGTGCGTGTGCGTGTGCGTGTGCGTGTGCGTGTGCGTGTGCGTGTGCGTGTGCGTGTGCGTGTGCGTGTGCGTGCGCGTGCGCGTGCGCGTGCGCGTGCGCGTGCGCGTGCGCGTGCGCGTGCGCGTGCGCGTGCGCGTGCGCGTGCGCGTGCGCGTGCGCGTGCGCGTGCGCGTGCGCGTGCGCGTGCGCGTGCGCGTGCGCGTGCGCGTGCGCGTGCGCGTGCGCGTGCGTGTGCGCGTGCGTGTGCGTGTGTGTGTGTGTGTGTGTGTGTGTGTGTGTGTGTGTGTGTGTGTGTGTGTGTGTGTGTGTGTGTGTGTGTGTGTGTGGATGTATGTGAGGCATTCTTTATCAACTGGGCCACTTTTTTCGGTTGACCTCTCAGATGTTTTTTCAAATTTACTTGAGAGGTGCTTCTGTGATTTTTTTTAAATTTTTTAAAATGCACCGTTCATGATTTACGCTTTCTTAAATATCAATATTTCTCGGAAAATATTAATCACTCAAAAAATTCGTAGCATCTTTAACCTTTTTATTTATCATCAACTTTCTAATGATGTTAGAGTCATAATTTTCCCGATACAGGAAAGTCCATTTTTCGTTAAAAAAAAAAGTTTAAATAATTTTTTTTTCTACTAAAAACACACTTTCGATTCTGGTTCTAATTTTACACGATATTTAGCATTGTATGAAGATTCTAAAAAAAAAAATTCTCAAAGTGGTACCTGCGATTCTTAGGTACTAAAAAAATAAAGAAATTAAAAATTTAATTCATATAGATGAAACTCGTATAAACTCGACTATTATTTAGATAACTGAAAGGGGTTCGCCCTTAGTCGGTAAATTTGATTCACATCGTTGGGAAACTTGTTTTGAAATAGAGGTTCTTTTTTGGAGGTTTTCTTTTTTAATTTTTTATTTTTCTTTTAGTATGTAAGAATCGCAGGTACCGCTTTGGGATTTTTTACTCAGAATCTTCATACTATTTCAAATATCCTGTAAAATTGGGACCACAATCGAAGGTGTGTTTTTAGTAGAAAAACATTATTTTTATTTTTTCTTAACGATACATGGACTTTTCCCTATCGGGAAAATTATGACTCTAACATCATTCGAAAGTTGCTGAAAAATAAAAAAGTTGATTTTCCTACGAATTGTTTGAATGACCAATATTTTCTTCGATATACTGATACTAGAAAAAAAAACGTAAATCCTGAACGGTGCATTTTCAAAATATAAACAAAATCACCGAAGCACCGCTCAAGGAGTGCTACAAACTGGCAAATTTTAAAAAATATCTGAGGGGTCGACCGAAAAAAGTGGCCCACACGATAAATATTTTTTTTTTAATTCATAATACATAGGCGCACCCATTTACATGGAGATTATTTAAAAAACAAAACAAAACAAAACAAAACAAAACAAAACAAAACAAAACAAAACAAAACAAAACAAAACAAAACAAAACAAAACAAAACAAAACAAAACAAAACAAAACAAAACAAAACAAAACAAAACAAAACAAAACAAAACAAAACAAAACAAAACAAAACAAAACAAAACAAAACAAAACAAAACAAAACAAAACAAAACAAAACAAAACAAAACAAAACAAAACAAAACAAAACAAAACAAAACAAAACAAAACAAAACAAAACAAAACAAAACAAAACAAAACAAAACAAAACAAAACAAAACAAAACGGAACGGAACGGAACGGAACGGAACGGAACGGATCGGAACGAAACGAAACGAAACGAAACGAAACGAAACGAAACGAAACGAAACGAAACGAAACGAAGAAATAATTGCCTCATTTCTGTGACAGACTTGCGTCGTTTATCAATCAAACGAATATATACGAAATAATCATACGCTTTATCAGGCTACGAAGTAAATAAACATTTTTTCGCCGTCCTTAATGAATTCTCGATTGGAACGAACTTTTATTCCGAGTGCTCGGCGGCTTCGCCCATCGAGCAGCGACGAGAAAAACGAGTCAGCGCCGTCGATAAATTCGTTCTCGATAACATAAAATATTTTGTCACAAGGCAACAAACCAGAAACGGGCTTGTTCGGTGGATTATGCTTAAGGATTCATGAGGTTTCCCTCGCGCAGTCACCTCGGAGGTTGAGGGGGCCTCGCCGTATCGTCTTTTATATCCCTCGCACGTGGAATAAAGTCGGGGCTTCCGATGAGACACCGTTTCCGCGGAAGTTACAGGAGAACCTCCGCCGGTGACCGAGAGGTCACCTCGTAAACCACCCACGTCGATATTCCTCCGGAGCTGATCGCTCCTGAGGCCGAACGGTTCTAAGATGTGGTTTTGGTCGATCGAACTTTCCTCCTCGCAGACTCGGCTCTCACGAGTTTCACGAGGTTAACTCGCCGATGGCTTCCCCTTGCAGGGTCTGACTTGGCGGTTAATCAATTCTGTCACTGACCTCACTGCAGCAGCGTCAGCGACACACCCTGCCGGAAATTCTCGAGAGTTACACTGTAAAAAATCGGTGTTAAAATTGGCACCGTTTTAACACCAGCCCGGTGTCTACCCTTGGCTAAATGCCCCATTAATTACCATTAAAAAATCCCATTGATTACCATTAACTATTCGTTAAAGGTAATTCAATGTGGGTTTGCCAATGGTATCATTCCCATTTGTACTACCATTTAATATACCATTCAATATGCCATTCAGTTTCCCATTCGTTGTATGATATTTTTATCCCACTGGCATTCCCATTCGCAGAAAAATATGCTATATATAATTGTCCACTTTTCTACACCCTTGGCGAAATTTTCCATTAATTACCATTTTAAAATCCCATTGATTACCATTAACTATTCGTTAAAGGTAATTCAATGGGGGTTTGCCAATGGTATCATTCCCATTTGTACTACCATTGATTATACCATTCAATATGCCATTCAGTTTCCCATTCGTTGTATGGTATTTTTATCCCGTTGGCATTCCCATTCGCGGAAAAATATGCTATATATAATTGTCCACTTTTCTACACCCTTGGCGAAATCTTCCATTAATTACCATTGAAAAATCCCATTGATTACCATTAACTATTCGTTAACGGTAATTCAATGGGGGTTTGGCAATGGTATCATTCCCATTTGTACTACCATTTAATATACCATTCAATATGCCATTCAGTTTCTCATTCGTTGTATGATATTTTTATCCTACTGGCATTCCCATTCGCAGAAAAATATGCTATATATAATTGTCCACTTTTCTACAGTGTCTAAATATGTAACAAATAAAAAAAGCTGTAAGTTGTAGAGGTCGCTACCGGCTATTTGAAAAATTGAAAAGTTTGGAACATGTAAATTTAATGTAAATGTAAAAATAAAAATCGAGATTTCCTTGGAGCTACGCCGCACTTCCAAAATATAACGTATACGAAAAAACTCTGCAAAATCCATGTGAAAAATAGGAACATTTTATTTGAAAAGATATGTTTGTTGCAATAAAGGTTAAATTTAAAAACAACCAATGTTTTGTCGTTTCTGATAAAGGGAGTTGACAAAGTCCTGCAATGGTCAAAAGATAGAACGTATCTCTATCGACGACGGAACGAAACATTTTATTTATCCAATTCTCTTCAACAGCTGAAAAAAGGGTACTCTCGTTTCAGAATTAGGTAACTAAACCCTCGGTAGCGACCTCTTAAAAGACTTCGATTTCGCAGGGATTTTGCAGGGTTTTTTCTTATACGTTATACTTTGGAAGTGCGGGTTGACTCCAATGAAATCTCGAATTTTTCACTTTGACTTTAAATTTAAATGTTCCGAAGTTTTTCATTTTTTAAATAGCCGGTAGTGACCTCTAAAAATGCATTAATTTCGGGGACCCTTCGCGGATCGCATTTTTATTTTGTACCCGACAATAATACAGGGTGGCCCTCAACAAATTTTTAAAAATTTCAATTTAAGGACCACCCAACTCTGCGGGCTTAGTCGCGCGATATACTATACGAGATCAGATCAAAGTAATTAAGAAATCAACCTAGAAATATTTTATTTACTTAAATTAACCTTGTATAACCTTGACATACTTTGGCCAGCTCTGATTTTCACTTTTCACGCAATTGAAAGTACTTCAAGTACTTCCTGCGCTTTAAGTACAGTATTTAAAGTACATATATACTTTAAGTACTTGAAAAAATGGTAGTACTTAAAGCACACCTGTACTTAAAGTATCGGACTTAAAGTACCAAATAAGTACAATGTACCTTAAGTGCCGCCCAGGTCTGGTCCATGGGTTCATGGGTCCGTGGTGCCTGATCCGTCGTCCATGGTCCCGACTTAATACTCGAATCTTTCGTGGTATCCCGAGAAAAAATGATCATACATGATCATATATGGATCAGATCTGATCGATCACATCTGATCAGAGCAAAGAAATGGCGAGATCTGATCATATATGAACATATCTGATTATACTTGAACAGATCTGATCATACTTGAACAGATCTGATCAGGTATGGTCACATCTAAAAAACATTATTCTGTCGATCATGGATAAACAGATCTGATCAGATATGATCATATCTGACACGAGATTTTGGCGAAAAAATGGTTAAAACTCGATTTTAATTATGGGTTTTCCCATTGAACAACATGTTTCAGGGGGGAACCAACATTTGTAATGGAATGTGTGAAATAAAAGAAAAAAAAAACAATAAAATAAATTTTTGTTTATAATCAGTAAATGGGAATCGAACCCATAACTACAGCGTGTTAAACCGAGTCACTTACGTACCACTCGATCACGGTGACTTTCGTGACAAACTATCCAAATAACAAGGTATATCAGCGGCGTCTGAAGGACAATTGGACTTTGAATATTTTTCTTTTCAGACGGTAATAAACGATTTTTACTTCAACCATACCATTATCCGTTATGTTGCACGCGTAATGCGTAGAAAATGTAAATGTCTTACCTTTATCGATACGCATCATTCATGAGGATACGAAAATAAACTTGTTCAAATTTGACATCAGATCGTCTGTATGTTCAGATATGATTAATACATGATCAGATACGATCAGGTATGATTAGTATATGATTAGATATGATCAGGAGTGATTACAATCTGATCAGATATGTTCATATATGATCAGATATAATTTCACATAAGTACAACGCGATGATATATTATCAGATATGGTTCACGTACAATCTTGCATGAGTAGATATGTTCAGATATGATCAGATATGAATTCATATCTGATCATATCTGATCATACATGATCATATCTTACCATATATGAAAGACGACCTTATCGGTTATCGGTGTATATGTTCATATCTGATCGTATATGATCATGTATTATCCGATCAGAGTCATATCTGTCACAGATATGGACATGTATGATCAGATGTGATCTTTTTTTCCCCCTGAAAAAATAATTAATTACTTTGATCTGATCTGATATTAACTTAATACTTAATACCTAATATCCTTTCGTATACTAGTTTCATACTTTGTACTCATTCGCGAAGTATAATTTTAGTATTATTCAGTCCAATACGACGTACTCCTAATACTTTCAATTTAATACTGTTTTAATACTTTCTCTTTTGCGCGGGCAACTGCTCTACGCGATTGACACAACCACACCGGTTCTATTGTTTCAACAACGGTGCGGCCGATTTAAATGCGCCCGAATTAATTCAAACAAATTTTTCCGTGACTGCAGTTCTGAGGTTTACATTGCCAAGCCTTTTTGTTCGGTGTAGAAAAGTCTTTCGCATGTCCCAAAGTGCAACAAAAAATTGATGTTCCAATTTATCTCTCACCGCCAGTCCGGCCGATCCGCCAACCGGAGCGCATCCGATCTATTAACAATTTCTCCGGTTGATAATCTCCGCGTACGGTTTAGCGGGGTTTCGGCTAACTCCCCTTTCCGACCGGGAACCGCAGCGAAACAGCCATGACCTAATGGAGTCCTAATGCAAAACGATGGGGTCGAACTCTCTCGCCTTTCTCGCCGCCCTCCGACTCCGCCAGCGATATGAATTACCCACGGCCGTTGTGCGGCAACCTCGCTATAACCCGCACGCGTTACACCGCTCGGAACCTCAACTTTCTCGCCGGCGGGTCGAACAGCGAGCATCGCGAGAAATCGAGAGGCTGAGCGGCGCGGAGGAGGATCCCCAGGTCGGGATATAATCTCGAGTTTCCGGCATGAAATTGTAAGCGTAGATTAATGCCTCCCGCTTATCCCTCGAGCCGCTGGATCGCCCCGGGAGAGAGAATACCGGATGGCTGCCCGGGATGAGACGCGAGCGCGCCCGGAAGTACGGGAATGCGAAAGAGAAATTTGCACGGGCTTGAGGAGAGGCCATCAGCGTCATAGAAAGCTCTCGAAGGTACAGGCGAGCAGATGTGTGCGAGGCTGAGAGAGCGAATCCATAAGAGGCGGAATTATCCAGAACACGTGCGAGAATTATCTAGAACACGTGCGAGAATTATCCAGAACACGTCACTTTTGGCAGCGAAATTTGGTGGATCCGAGAAAAGGTTTGGTGAGATCAAACAAGCGTTGAATTAACCAAATGGGGGGGTTGCGGGTGGCGAGGGGAATGTTTAGTTAAGTTGAGCGAAAAGTTACATCGGCATCTAAAAAAAATAATTTCATTGTACCAACTAAGAATATGTTTGATCGGAGAGAATAGGCAATTGCATCGAAAAAAAAAACCTTCGTTCGAAGCAAATATGTAGGCACGGAAAGGACAAAAAGTTTGGTCCAACGCAATCTGGAGTTGGGTCACAGTACTGGTATTTAGGTTATTTGGGCAGTGCTCCGTTTCTGCAGATTCCAACTGATCACACACCCAACTCGACACATGCAACTGTACACGAAAAGAAACTCGACAGGTTGCCCCTTCGACACAGTAGAATTTGCTTGATCGCGAACACGACACAGCAGAACTCGAGAGATTGCAGACTAGATACATAAAAACCCGACTCGTTATAACCTCGGCACAGCAACACCCGAAGCGTCATCATCTCGACACAGTAAAATTTAACACATTATCAATTGAAGACGTCAAGACTTGTGACATTACTAACTTGACAGAACAAAACTTGATACATTACCAACTGGACAAAAGTTGACATATCGCCAATTCGACACGGTATAACTCTACACAGACCCAACTCGACACAGCAAAACTCTACACAGACCCAACTCGACACGGCAAAACTCTACACAGACCCAACTCGACACGGCAAAACTCTACGCAGACCCAACTCGACACGGCAAAACTCTACACAGACCTAACTCGACACGGCATAACTCTACACAGAACCAACTCGACACGGCAAAACTCTACACAGACCCAACTCGACACAGCAAAACTCTACACAGGCCCAACTCGACACGGAAAAACTCTACGCAAACCCAACTGGACACGGCAAAACTACACAGACCCAACTCGACACGGCAATACTCTACACAGACTCAACTTGTCACGGCAAAACTCTACACAGACCCAACACGACACGGCACAACCCTACACAGAACCAACTCGACACAGCAAAACTCTACACAGACCCAATTCGACATGGCGAAATGGGTTTTGCCGAACAAAAATATGTTGGAAAAAAGGTTTCAAAACTGCATGAAGATTTTATTATAAACGTCTTTGGGGCCGCTGTATCCGAATCTGATATAATGTTTCCAAAAATCAAAATGGCGGATCCAATATGGCGAATAAAAATTTGGAAAAATGTTGGAATTCGATAAAAATTGTTATTTCATAGTTTTTGAAGTCACGGTATCCTAACTAAATAGCAGATTTAGAAAATCCAAAATGACGGATCTTATAAGACGAATCAAAGTTCGAAAAAATGTAAAAAAAATAAACATCGGTATCTTACGGTTCTTGAATTATTTATGTTGATATTAGATTCGGATGCCGCAATCCCAAAAACGATGGGATTCTCATTTTTATTGAAATCCAAATATTTTTGGGATTTCATTCCGCCATATTGTGTCCGCCATTTTATATTTTGACCATTTGACTTTAGATTCGGATTCAGCAGTGTCAAAAACCTAAAGATACCCGAGGACTATTAGATTGTAATAGTATAAATATGTTTTTTAAAGATGCCCCCCTATAGGGGTCATCAATAAAAAATGGCACATTTTTTGCCCCTGTAGGGGCGCCCGACAGTTAAGGGGTTAATGAAAAAAAAAAAAAAATTCAAAGCTTCACAATATAGTTCACACTATTTAACAATTAAATGCAAGTCGTACCAAATGTCATTGTAACACGTAAAAATAAATTTCTGTAACGGCCCCAGCCTAACGATTTAACTTTTAACCTTTTATTATTTATTCGAGCGTATCGACGGAGCGTTTCCGTTCGATACCCTCTTCAAAGAAGCCCTTAAGGCTATCGCGTATCCGGACCGCCGCGAGCGACCACTTATCTGATAGACCAAAACACTCTGCAACTCTTTATTCCTTTGTAACAGCGAGCGCGAAGCCCCCAGCTTCACGCCCGCTTCAGTCAGTTCAGCTAGGACGACCGACCAGTGCGGTACACCTCCGAATAATTACACTCTCCGAATAATTACTCTCCGCTATGACTAATAAAGGCTGACCTTATATTACGCTTAGAGACTCATTATTGTGGTGCCTGACCCTGTGTACATCCATTACATTTCTGTCATTTGGCCATCATTGACTTGTACACATTCGCTGTCTAGTTCGGATTAACCAGGCTTTCGTTTATCCGGGGACTCTTCGGTCCCGATCATCCCGGTTAATCGGAGTTCTACTGTATTACATTTGTCTTAATTGCGATGGTACTTTCTTTATTGGGACGTGTGGGGCAAAACGGACCAGCTAAGATAAGAAATTCAACGCGAGACATTTCCGCGTCTTTTTAGGGCACAATGTTTCGTTCACTCATTTTTTGCAGTAGGTTAAAAAATGGCGATACTTTTTGAGTACTTGTATCCGAGGCACAGAGAGCGAATCCGTATCCGGTTGAAACCTTCCGCGAATTATCCAGACGCGTCACTTTTGATAGCGAAAATGTGCGCGCGTGCAGCAGCTGGGCCCGCAAGACTGATGGCTCTTGCCTCTGCGCAGCCAACGGCTGCTCTTCGGAGAAGGCACCCTCCATCTTCATTCCGTACCTTTTTTTTTTGCCACCCCTCAAGCTCACGCGCCCCTTCTGACGGCATAAATACAACAAGGTCTCTCCGGCACCGAGCTCGGAGTAAACAGTTCCGCGCGAACCAACAAGATCTTCTTGCACACCTAGAACACTTTCGGCGGGTGAGCTGCCGAGTCCTTCGGGAGTGTGGATGAAGCCCTCGTGGGTGGATCTAAAATATATGTAGGTGAAATATATGTATAATGTATACGGGCTGTATAAATATATATATATATATATATATATATATATGTATATATATATATATATATATATATATATATAATGGAATAAGGTCGTGCATATATGTTTTATAGAGGCGGCGGATATATAGTCGGGTGTAGTAGGGTAGAGCGGGGCAAAATGGGACAGTGAGCAAAACGCAAGTTTCCAATCATTTACGAATGTCCCATTTTGCTCTGTTGATACTTCCGGATTTTTTGTTCCCTTTTGCCCCATTGTTACATCCAAAAATAATTGGAATATGGCGTTTTGCCCCACTGCCCCATTTTGCCCCACCTTTCCACTTTACCCCGCTCTTCAATATTTGTATTGTTTGAGATGTTTTTTTTTATGGCAACTTTGGGGCAAAATGGACCTGCTAAGGATTTTAAAACAATATAAATATGAGGGCAACGTTGCTCCAAAGAAATTATTGACAGCTATCACGTTTTGCAGAAAGTTGCTCTCCTAAAGAGCGATTGATATAATATAATGTAATATAATGATATCAATATTTATAATAATTATATATATACATATATATAATGGTATAATATCGAGAATACAATTTATATTTTAATCGTTTCGCCAGAAAATAATTTGGGAAAAGGGATAGCTGTCAATGATACTGCTGGAGCAACGTTCATAACTTCCATGTCATGAAATATGGGGTGAGACGGTCTTTCCTGGAAATTGGCATAGTGTTGTAGCTCCCGCATAGATGTTTTACAGAGGCATCGGATATATAGTCGGGTGTCGCATATCTGTATTATTCGAGATTATATTCTTTGTTGGGAAACGTGGGGCAAAACGGACAAGCTATGGTATGGTTTTGCTCGACACGTTTTAAAGTTTTTTTTGTTTGAAGGAACGATACCTGATACACTCATTTAGTGCGGAGGGATTGAAACAACATTGGAAACATGGGATAAAATGGACGTTCTGCGGCTGGATGAAAAAATACTTTCATTCGCTGCGGCCGGATGAAAAAATGGGCAATATGGGGTAAAATGGTCTTTCCGGCAATTTGGCGTAAGATTCTAGGTCCTGTATATACGTTTATACAGGCACCAAATTCATAGTCGGGTAATATATCTGTACTAGTTGAGATGGTGTTTTTTTGTTGGAAAGTGTGAGGCAAAACGGACCTGCTAAGGTAAGGATTAACACGAGACGTTTAATTCAGGCACAATGTCCGGTAAGCTCATTTACTGCTGTCGGATTAAAAAAAGGGTAGTATGGGATAAAATGGTCTTTCCTGCAAATTAGGATAGGGTAAACGTGGTGAATATGGACCACCCCGATTAACCCGTAAGTGAATGAAATATGGACCGGTCCATATTTCCCACTTTTACCCTACATTTTATGAATTTAAATTAAAAAATTCATCACACACCGGTAGGAAAATTAATACAGGCCCATACTTCCATTTTTCCCTTCATATTTTCATTTTCATTAATTTTCGCCTAAAAAACAACGTGAAACCATATTTTGTCGACAGAACTCCCTGAATTTTTTGACTCTTCCATTTCACCGCGTACATATTTTTAAATCTCATTTTTCAAAATTTCCATCCCCATTTCCATCTTAATGACAACCATGAAGCGTACCTCGTCCTCAGAACTCCCAGAATCTTATAGGCGGTTCATATTGCCCCACATTCCCTGATCCTCCCCACCGTCCCTCAACGCCCGGTTCCCTCGCGGCTCCCACCTCGCACGAAGTCACACGTTCGCGCGAACTTACAAATCCGCGGATTTTAATACACCCGGGACAGTGGCTCATTGAAGTTTCGCTTGGCGCATCACGAGGCTCACCGGCAGCGAGGTATTAGAATCGGGTCATGGAGTTCCCTGCTGCACCGTTCGGGCGCGGATAATATTCCCGCGTCCCATGGGGCGAGAACAAAAAAAAAAAAAAAAAACGAAGAACCCAAGAGGCTCGGCATCGAGGAAAGAGTGAAGAATGAGAAAAGAATGGCCAATCTGTGATATTCGCGAGTGGTAGGGGACTGGGGCGAGCAATTTCCGAGGTAAAATGGATAATGGAACCGTCGGGTCTTCAATGGCAAATATTATGTTAAATCTCTCGTGAAGGGGACAATAGTCGGGCCGGGCTATTATGGAGGGTCTTAAACGCGACCGAGGGGTGCGCCGGGATATCTTATTAGAACCATATTGTTGTATCGTCTGAGAGAGCGAGACGCGGGGCTTTATCGGTGCACGGCTCGACGACGAAATGGACCGAGTGAAAGAGGGAGAGCCGGAAGTCCACGCGCTCCTGCGCATCCCCTTGGGAGGCGCCCTAGCGTGTCCTCGCGACTACGATCCGCCCCCCATTCGCGTCTCCGACTCGCTATTCGTGCGAGGTTGAAAATTCGTGGATTTATCGTCGACGATGTATCTGGTGCAGCTGGCCCACAATTATGGTCGTTGAGCTTGGAAGAGTGGTCCTGGCGATCCTCAGTGAGATTCCGGCTTTCATGTGCAATAGGATAATTTTGGGGAATATAACTAATCGCGAATTAAGAACCCTAGTAAACATTTTGGAGCAACACATCGGGGCCGGATAAGAACTTAACCGGGTCTTATCAAGTGCCGATGTAACGCTACTGAAAATTCATGGATTTATCATGAACGACGTGCCGAGGGCGGCTGGCCCAAGTTTATAACCGAGGGGCCTGGAAGAGTCCCAGACATCCTGAATGAGGGGGCCATATTTTGGGCACCATATGCAAGTGGGTAATTCAAAGTGATATGACCAATCGCAAATTCAATAATCCTAGTAAGAAAATACCGCGTCATACATCAGGGCCTGATCAGGCCCTGAGTAGGCTTTGTCAGGCCCTGATCAGACTCCGATGTAACGGTGTTGAAGAATGCATGCGTTTATCATGGACGATATGCCGAGGGTGGCTGGCCCAGGATTATAACCGAGGGCCCGGGAAGAGTATTCCCAGCCGACCTCAATGACTTTGACATATTTTAGCCTCCATATGAAATAGAGTCATTCACGGTGATGTGCTCTACAGCGGGGCGTGGCAAGACCCTGACCAAAGCCTAGTCCGGGCCTCATCAGGTCCTGATCTAACACTTCAAAAGTTGTACGAGAAGCGGAATGTGACGGTCCAGCATTACATACATACAAATAACGTACAAATAAGTCACTGCATACATATATACATGTATACAACTCGGTGATCGAAAAATATCGGTGACATTAGCGCAGTGGTTAGCACTCTTAGCAACCGACTAACCCGGGTTCACTATATTTTTCTGTCACTCAAATTGGGACCAGCCGTCGCATCATCGACCACGACCAATCCTACGAAGCCCATGATCACTAGCAGGAATTAAAGATTCGGGACGGTAGCTGATTGCGTTTTTCCAACTTGCGTCTGTGTCAGATTGCGTCCCTAGTTGTACTCTGTCCCAGCTTACACAAATGTTCAACTTACATCGATCTCATCTTACCACGATGAGCTCAAGACCGATTTTGGAAAATCGTCGAGTTGGACAGATTTCAGACCAACTAGCGTCATGTCCAACTTACGTCGATCTCAAACTGACCGGTCCTTTTGCCGATGGCTAAGCCGGGTCGCGGTCGGTTTCCTACCTCTGTGTCCATTTACGTCGGTCTCATCTCTCACCATTTCTCACGTCGTTCGAGCTAGGCCCAGTTTGCGGCATTTTCAACTGTCGTCGATTCTTACTTACAGCACTTGCAATTCGAACCGATTTCGGTGATCCTCATTGCTGCCGGTTTCAAACAAGATCGATAACACGCGCTCCAAAAACAAACTGCTCTAAATGGTACAATACTATCACAGATAAATATTTTGTGTTAATATTTTTATACGTTATTAATATTCTTTATTTGTAAAGCATAATTGGTCATTATGATTTACAAATAAATAATTTTAATAACATATAAAAATATTAACACAAAATATTTACCTACTTACCTTTGTATGGAATCACGATTCACTGTCGATGTAAGAATGCCTGCAGTATTATTAGAGCAGTTTGTTTTTGGAGCGCATGTTATCGATCTTGTTTGAAACCGGCAGCAATGAGGATCACTGAAATCGGTTCGAATTGCAAGTGCTGTAAGAAAGAATCGACGACAGTTGAAAATGACGCAAACTGGGCCTAGCTCGAACGACGTGAGAAATGGTGAAAGATGAGACCGACGTAAATTGACACAGAGGTAGGAAACCGACCGCGACCTGGCTTAGCCATCGGCAAAAGGACCGGTCAGCTTGAGATCGACGTAAGTTGGGCATGACGCTAGTTGGTCTGAACTCTGTCCAACTCGACGATTTTCCAAAATCGGTCTTGAGCTCGTCGTGGTAAGATGAGATCGACGTAAGTTGAACATTTGTGTAAGCTGGGACAGAGTACAACTAGGGACGCAATCTGACACAGACGCAAGTTGGAAAAACGTAATCAGCTACCGTCCCAAAGATTCTTGCATCCGGCCCGGACGAAGCCCTGACCGAGGTCTCATCAGGGCCGTCTCAAGCGCCGGAAAACGGAAACTCGGTCCTGCATTCATGCAAAGGACGGGCAGACTCGACCAAGTAGGAAAGCACATCTATACGTGTCTGCTTCGAAACGAGGTATTTCCCAAGTGCATGTGCATCTCGGATCGCACGTACGATCGGTGATACGATGAGGCGCCTTGGCCCTAACCCGGTAGCCCGCCGCTCCGTCGGTAAAACAGTAAACGGGAAAACGTACGGTAGCACAATTCAAGATAGCGCCGGAGACGGCCGGCCCAAGGAGCGCGATGATACACGCTCTTAGGTTCCAGAGAGGAGGAGAAAGAAGGCGGCCATGCGATTGAGGGTTAGTGCAGGCGGTCCAAGGGTGCAAGATGGTTCCCGGCGTCAGCTAGAAGTGGGGCTCGCGTATCTTCTCCCGAGGGTCTCGCTCCGTGTGAACTAGCATCGGCACACATGGTCCATACACACACACATATATACATACGCTCACTTACACGTGAAAAGGTCCTCGTGAATAATCGAACGAGTGGCCGTATGCCAGAGGGAAAACTCGGGACCCGCTATGTACGCCCCTGCGCGGAGGGAAAGTAGGAAGAAGGAGCCCAGAAAAAAAGCACACGGTGAGAAACGACATTCGGGAATGCTCCGATAAAGTCGCTCCCGAATCGTTCCGCGGATATCCAGCCAGACTACCGATTTTTCGACCCCGAATCACGGCCCATTCCCGAAGCTTTTCTCACCATGAATAATAGAACCATGTCGCAACCCGGAACGGAAAAGAAGTTCTCCAGCTGCTCCTCGTCCATCCTCCCGTGCGCCGACTTTTCGCGAGTGTCACGCGTCATTTTTTATTCATTCCTGGGCGAGACGTGTCGCCGAAAGTTCCTCCGTCAGCGGCGGAAGATCGCGGGGAACCCGCGGGAGGAAGCATCTGAATTCAGACCGAAAAAAGGGGGCGACGAACTCTTGGGTTGCCCTTTGGGTTGGCTGCGGGCAATTGAAACGCATGAAAAACAATCATCGGGGAGGTTGGGAGAGAGCTCAGAAAGCAACAAAGTTCATTACACGGATAGGCGACTCGCGGCGTTTTGCCGGTAGATCGCCTTGACGGAGAAAAGCCCCCCCCCCAGGGGCGGCGCGGTAGGGCGACATCAAACTCAGGCGGATAGTGAAATACTGGCGCCGAGCAAACTGCTCGCCAACTAATTTGCAATTCTTAAGGGGAGGGGCGCGGCGAGATAGTGGAGAAGGCACACGACGGAGGAGGAACTGATAGCGCGGGAAAGAGACAAAGTTGCGCGGATAACGAGGAGAAGCCAGCTGGGCGGGTGGCGGGTCGCGATAAAGACTCTCTTTGACAGATAGCCTTTAATGAGCAGCTAATAGTCACTGGCCATAAGACGGGTATTCAGCGAAATGAAGAACGTGACGGTAATTAATATTGTCCTGAGACTGCTGATGATTTTTTTTTTTTGCGGCTTGCCGATAAAATTTCCTGCACTTTTCCAGGGCCGTATCGCAGTTGGGAGACCAACGTGTTAGGGGGGCTATGGAGGTTTTGCTAGACCTGGGCAAATAGTCGAAGTACTTGAAGTGCGTATTGAAGTGACAAGTACTTGAAGCACCGAGTGCTGTGCAGTTCTTGAATACCGAAGTATTGAATACTGCCAGAGCTGAATTGCCGAAGTTGTGAGTCCCATGAAGGTTTTGCCGATTGAAGGAAAATGGCTAATCAGAGGGCCAGTGTTAGCGTGAGGATATTAATACTTCAATGTTTGGCGAATGTTGGGCCAAGTGTTGGTTTGCCAATCTGTGGTGTGCCGATGTTAGGCAAATTTTTGATCGAATATCGATTCGACAACCGATGGTCTGTTGCGAACTATTGATCTGCTGATTGTAGACCAATGTTTGTCCAAGTATTGACTCGCCGTTGGTTGGTTGGACAATCTGCGGTCAATGCTCGATCGATTGTTGACTCGGCGATTGTTGGTTTCTCGTCTGAGGTCAATGTCTGCTCGAGCATGATCTCACCAACCATTGTTCTGCCGCTTTTAAGTCTATGTTTAGCCGATGATCGATTCACCAATCGTTGGTCTCTTGATGCATGAACTGACGAACCATTGGTCTGCCGATTTTAGGCCAACATTCCGCCGAATATCGACCCGCCAATCGTCGGTTTGCCGATGTGACGTCAACATTGGGCATCAACAAGCGGCTTTCGCCGATAGATGGCGACGACCCAAGTTTTTTCTCACAAGCGAAAGTGTTCCCGGGCGTCGATATAAAAACTTGCGAAATGACTCCTTCAATTCTCGCAAAAGATGCGTATTATTTTTGGGTTCCGTACTCCATATCAATAAATGCTTAGGCAATACATTGACTGTGTATGATCGCTTTAAGAGTTCTCGCCAGAGAAAATATACAAAATATAATCTCTTACAGAGACACGAAGAATATCAAAAGGGATGGCGATATTTCAACATTTACAATATTCAGAAATCTATACGTTAAAACTATTCTTGCCCTATATAAGTAACCCATAGAGGGCTTACGTTGAGAACCAATTATCGGCCGAGCATCGTGAATGATCTTCGGGCTAACATAAGCTACCACTATCCGACCGGGCTTATCATCCAAGGCTCGATAGATGAAGGGCCAAGCTCGCATGCCAATGGTTGCACCGTGGTCTTCGAGGTTGACGCCAACGTTGGCCTGATCCGTTCACCCTCCATGGCAAGGAGGCAATCGGAGCTCACCGAAGTACGGCAGGCAGAGTCGTACCGTAGTGAAAATTTTTCGAGCGTTACATCGTGGCCTGACGAGGCTCTGGCCAAGTCTTATTAGGGCTTATCAGGACCTGATCTCTAGAGTAGACATTTTTCGAGCGTTACATCGGGGTCTGACCGGCCTCTGGCCAAGTCTTATCAGGGCTTATCAGGACCTGATCTCGAGTAGATATTCTTCCAGAGTTACATCGGGGTCTGACGAGGCTCTGGCCAGGTTTTATCAGGGCTTATCAGGGCCTGATCAAAAGTAGAAATTTTTCGAGCGTTACATTGGGCCCTGATCGGGTCCACAGGAGGACTGATAAGACCTTGTCTGGATCTTCTCAGGCTCCGATGTAACGCCCAAAAATCTCTACTTCTGATGTTGCCCTAAAGCATATCTCCAAGGACTGTTTTCATTGGACCACTTTGGACCAGCGCGGCGCGGTTGAAACGATTTCACCGCTGTCGTTGTTGACGCGAGACCTCATACATCATCTCGGGACGTCAGGCGCATAACCGTAAATCAAGCAGGCGCTTCGTAATTACTGTGAATCATCCAAATTTTCCGACTATTCGCGACGTTCCGCATCTGAATTTTGCCGCCTTTCACCTCGTCGCTCGGGCGCCTTTACCGTCGCGCTTTCGGGAAACTGTGCCTCAGTCGCCGGAGGCTGTGCGGCTGCTGGAACTCGACTGCCAAAGTCTCCCAGTTAATTAGTACACTGGGTGACGCGAAGTTTACCGGCGCACCCCAGTCGGCGACGTCGCGATTAAAAGCTAGCGTTGGGACGAAGCCCCGCAGTCGTGAGGATAAAGAGAGGGAGCTGGAGGAAACCGGAGCCCGAGCCTGAGTTTGCTGAAGAGTGTGGAAAAGCAGGAAAAGCATGAAACCGACTATTCGATTTCGCGGAGTTCTTGAAGCGCTACTTCGGGAACTCCTCTTCAGGATTTCTCCGTGAGCCTTGTACTCTTCCTCGTTCATATCCCATTGGTAAGTCATCAGCTAGCTAAACTTCCAGGAATATTGGGGATTAACGATAGAACGAATGGGAGTCTGATAATGTGACTCACATACAAGCGCACCTGGAGTGATTCGGATTGGGTCGAAGTTGGCGGAGTTTCCGATGATAACAGTCGCCGGTTATTGGCAGCTGATACCCAAATCGGCAAATCAACGACTCGATAAGTTCGTTGAAGGCCTCGGAACATTGGCTTGAGCATAGGCCAAAGGTTGAAAACATTGGCTCGGATATACGTTATGTGTTAGCAGCATTGGCTCGAGCATTGGCGAAAGATTGGAAACGTTAGCTTGAGTATCGGATAAAGGTAGGAAACATTAGCTCGAGTATGGGATAAAGGTAGGAAACATTGGCTCGAGCATTGGTAAAATGTTGGATTCATTGGCTCGGATATTGGTCATGTGTCTGTAGCATTGGCTGGAGCATTGACGAAAGATTGGAAACGTTGCCTCGGACATTGACCAAGTCTTGGAAACATTGGCTCGAACATTGGCCACAGTTTGGAAACATTAGCTCGAACACAGACCAAAGGTTAGAAACTTTGGCTCGAACATTGGCCAAAGGTTGGAAACTTTGGCTTGAACATTGGCCAAAGTTAGGAAACATTGGCTCGAGTGTTGCCCAAAGATAGGAAACATTGGTTCGGATATTGGTGAAATGTTGAAAACATTGACTCGAGCGTTAGCCATGGGTTCGAAACATTGGCCCGAACATTGTCCAAGTGTGGAAAACATTAGCTCGAACATTGGTCAAAGTTAAGAAACAATAGCTCGACCATTGGCAAAAGTTTAGAGACATTAGATTGAACATCGGCCAAAGTTTAGAAACATTAAATCGAACATTGGCCAAAGTTTAGAAACATTAGGTCGAACATTGGCCAAAGTTTGGAAATATTAGCTCGAACATTGGCCAAAGTTTAGAAACATTAGCTTGAACATTGGCCAAAGGTTAGAAACATTAGCTCGAACTGTGGCCAAAGTTCAGAAACATTAGCTCGAACATTAGCCAAAGTTTAGAAACATTAGCTCGAACATTGGCCAAAGTTTAGAAACATTAGCTCGAACATTGGCCAAAGTTTAGAGACATTAGCTCGGACATTGGCCAAAGTTTAGAGACATTAGCTCGATCATTGGCCATTGGTCGTTGCATCGACACTGGTCCAACCATTGGCCGTTTGCGTTCAATCGGCAAAACTCGCGAAACCTACCTACGGTTGTGCACGATGAATTATTGAAATATTTTCCATCTAAATGTATGTTTCACCGGAACCCGCTATAGCGGGTAATTAATTTATTGTTCTCCGAATCGAAAAGCACAAAGCATCGGAGCACAATGCCCATAAGGCCACAAAGGGCGTTGAAAGTGCAATGGAAACGCTATAGTTACACGACTGAATATCAAATATTAAAAAGCTTCCCTCGTCGTCGATTCCATCAAAGTTTAATGAAGCTGGGTACGCGTTTGTCATGCACCGGCCAGTTTACCACTTGTATTGATATTACAGAAACGAGATTTATCGGCGAAACGTGTTACGCAGCTCATACAACCGATGAGACGGGGAAGCATTTCGGTGGCATATTTGTAATAATAATAATAATAATAATAATAATAATAATATTTTTAATAATAACATAATGTTCGTATACGGATGTCTTAATTTCAATGCCATGACAATTTTTCAGATTTTTATCTTTATTTTGATTTTTCTTGTTTTTTACATGGAGAAATGTGCAAAAATCAAAATAAAGATAAAAATCTGAAAAAATTCATAAGTATTCCGAAAAATGAACGAATCATTTTCATTGAAAAGAAAAAGTCGAGTTACCGCATATTTCGATGAACAATTTTTTTTTTCAGCAATTTGTTAATATCATTTTTAAACGATTATTATGCAAAATTAGTATTTTCAGTGCCTATAATAAGTATGAATTTTTTCGGATTTTCATAACATCGGGAAGTGTTTGCAATTCTTGTCCGAATTTCTCGAATTTAGGCGAAATGAACATCACTCGCTGGAGCGACCTTAAGATTACTTTATTAAAATTCAAATACAATGTATATGAATTCTAATTTCATATACCGATCTTTAGCATTTCATATAACTTTGTATATCAAACGCGTTGTAAATTTCATAACATTTTTAACACTCTGAATCTAATAATTCCTTATTATTATTATTATTATTATTATTATTATTATTATTATTATTATTATTATTATTATTATTATTATTATTATTATTATTATTATTATTATTATTATTATTATTATTATCAAGAGTGAACTTTTCCCAGCTCTGCGGTCTCGAACGATAATCACCGTTGATGAAAGCATTGTAGGGCGTGGCGCAAGATCCCTTCTCCGAGACACGCTTTGCTCTATTTTGTCCTCCACGTGGCTCTTATTCCCGCACTATCGCAATTTTGCAACACGAGCGAGTCGATTCGTTCGTCGAATGGGATCGAATGGTATAGCTCCTTTGCGGTAAAACGATCGTATTCCATTCCACACCATACAGTCACCCCCACCGCCGATCCTTCGGCATCGGCAATAACATTCGAACCGGGAACGCGATTCCTCGATTTTCCATAACGATTTCCATACAGAATGAAAACGATCAAGTAGAGATCGAGACTTTTTTTTCGGCTCGATTGCTCCACTTTTCCGAGTGAGCCTGCCTGGAAAAATGATGTTTATCGTAACTACTTTCGCATATTTTTGTGACGATCGGGGCGAAATGGACCAACCAAGCGACTCAGAGAATTTTCGTTGAGAATTCATTGAGAACGACATATTTTTTACTTTGTCGTGACACAAAATCTGATATGCGCTTCTTCGGAGCGTCGAGACAAGAGAAGAATATAAAAAAATAAATAAATAAATAAAAATAAAATGTGCGGGGCAAAATGGACCCTCTTGCAATCGCGGTGAAAATCAACGAATACGACTTGGGAAAAATCGGCGACTTGCTTGCGGCATTTTTTTTTTTTTCTTAAATCGATAACATGCGAATTATGGATGCGTGGAGAACGACTTGGGGCAAAATGAAGCCCTTTAACCGAGCGACCTTTAACCGACCGAAAAATAGACTAAAATATATGTTTTTTTTTCAGCCAATACATCATGTTTGATTATTCTCAAAAAATTCCAGAATATACTCGCATGTACGTAGAGTGATCTCATATTTTTGTTCGAATGGGCGAGACGTCCGTTTGATAGCTGTGCTCCGTTTAAGATCTAAAAATCTAGATATCTCTCTAAAAAGAGAGATGTCTATTACTTCTCATTGAATTTTATAAAAATTCTGACACTTACGACAATAATGAAAATTAAAAGATCAAATAAAAAAGGTATTGGGGATTTTGTAATAAAAAATTATTTTAATAAAAAATTATTTAAATAAAAAATTATTTTAATAAAAAATTATTTTAATAAAAAATCATTTTAATAAAAAATTATTTTAATAAAAAATTATTTTAATAAAAAATTATTTTAATAAAAAATTATTTTTATAAAAAATTATTTTAATAAAAAATTATTTTAATAAAAAATTATTTTAATAAAAAATTATTTTAGTAAAAAATTATTTTAGTAAAAAATTATTTTAATAAAAAATTATTTTTCATAGAAATGGACGTTCATTGCATTCAAAAAAATTTACAAAATTTTGTTTTCAAAAGATCATGAGAAAACTGCAACTTTTATGTTTTGAACGTTTTTTGTACGACTAATAGTTTTTACGATATGGTGGATTTTTTAAAAAGTTCAATTTTTTGATATCTTAAAAAAAATACGATTCAAAAATTCCGAAAAAAATTACAAAAATCCCTTGTAAATAATCATGAATTGTGGTGAAATTACAACTATTTTTGGAGATGGTCGGGTTTTTGACCGTTCGATTTCACATGGAATACCACATCTAATAAAAATCATATTTTCATATATTCGATTTTTATATAAAATAAACAATATTATAAAGTTCAATTCAATAAATGGGCGACATTGAATACATTTTTTTTACTGAGTGTAAATAATAACAGTTATTTGAATCTAAAGAGGATTTTGTTGGGGCAAGTTAGCATTTCTCTTATCTCAATAAACGTCATTTCGAAGATCGAAATTTATTTTATTTTTATAACTCTTTCTTCTGAGTGTACATCTGTGCCGATTCTCCTCTTCTCCGACGAGTCTATACCGAAAAGGTTTATTTTTTCCCACTCCACCGCGTATTGCCCTTTTTTTATTAAAGACATTATCTCTTAAACAATTTCTAGTTCTCTAATAAAAAAAAAAAAAAAAAATTGATAAATACATTTTTTAATTAAGTGAGATAAAGATATTAAGTGAGTTACTCAACGATGCCTGGGGAAACACAATCCTCTCGTTCGCGAGTTCGCCTCTCTAGAATTGAATCTCACTGAAATCCCTCACAAACAGGAGAGCGACCATTGCCCGATGGCGTTACTACGAGTACAGACGGAAATAGCTTAGTTGTATGCTTGTTGTTAAGCAGACTCAGCATGCTACGCTAAGCAGACCGACAATTAACCAGTCGACAGCTCTTGGCAAAGTTTTCCATTTGAGCGTTTAATGGTAACGAATGTTATCGAAAGGTAATCAGTGGGATTTTAATGGAAATTCATGGGAAAAACTGAAACGGTATGATTTCTGAATGGGAATTCACTGGCAAATCAGTAGAAAATTTTAAGTGGCAATTTTCCCATTAATCACCAATAGAAGGACAATGGCAATTTCCTGGGAAAATTCAACTAGTACTTTTTCCCATTCGTTATTAATGGGAATCCAATTTCAAATGACTGGGAAAATTCAAGTGGTACTATCTTCCATTCGTTATTAATGGGAGTTCACTGACAAGTCAATGGGACGTAACAACCCATGTAGGTTTTGCCGATGGAACAGACGCACCATTGGCAAAGTTTTCCAGTTGAGCGTTTAATGGTAACGAATGGTATCGAAAGGTAATCAATGGGATCCTAATGGAAATTCATGGGGAAAACTGAAACGGTACTTTCTACCATTCATTCTTAATGGGACTCCACTGACAAATCAGTAGAAAATTCTGAGTGGTAATTTTCCCATTCGTTACTAATAGAAGGACAATGGCAATTTCCTGGGAAAATTCATCTGGTACTTTTTCCCATTCGTTATTAATGGGAATCCAATTTCAAATGACTGGGAAAATTCAAGTGGTACTTTCTCCCATTCGTTATTAATGGGAGTTCACTGACAAGTCTTTTGCCATTCGTTATTAATGGTAGTCCATCTGAGCATAACTGGGATGGCTGAAATGGTATTTCTTACCATTCGGAATAAATGGGAACTGCCGTTGGCTACATCTCCTATTAATTACCACAATGAAAAGAAATTTGATTGAATATATGTCATATATGTAAATTAAATATGCCACATATATGAAGAATATAGACTTTATATGTATATTTTAAAGATACATAGACATATTATTTATATCCTGTATATAACTTTCATATATCTTCGTTATACTTTTCAGATATATAATGTGGCAAAAAGTTCTATATCTCATGTATATATAATATATATCTAGAAATATATTTATGCATATACTTTATTTCCATGTGGGAAGGATCGAAATTATTTGTATTAAGAATTATTATTATTTATATTAATAATTTACAAAACCTGTAATACGTTCGAAAGGTGTCTCCTATTATTAAATAGGAGACACCTTTCGAACGCATTACAGGTTTTTTAAAATTTATTATATATTTAGATAATGCAGACAAGTGGATTATTATATATAGTCTATTTTTCCGCGAATGGGAAACAGAATGGTATATTGAATTATATATTAAATAATATAGTACAAGTGTGAACGATACCATTGGCAAAATCCCATTGAATTACCTTTAACGAATAATTAATGTTAATCAAGGGGATTTTCAATGGTAATTAATGGGAAACTTAGCCAAAGCTCGAGAGCAGGAAATTCGGCGATTATCAATATCACACAAGAATAACACATCTACGTCGATTCTCCTCATCTCCAACGAGTGTGTGTGTGTGTGTGTGTGTGCGGAAAAGGTTGATTTTGTCCCACTCTACCGTGTGTTACCCTTTTTTTTTTAAATTAAAGACATTATCGCTCAAATAATTTCCTATTTATGAATTTAAAAAGGAAATAATAAACGAATTTTTGAATTAAAAAAAAATGATAACCAATTTTTTTAATTAAAAAAAAAAATTGATAAACAAATTTTTTTATTAACAAAATAATTGATAAACCAATTTTCGAATATAAAAAAAAAAAATTGATAAACCAATTTTTCATTAAAGAAAATATGATGAACGAATTTTTGAATTAAGAAAAAAAATTGATAAACATATTTTTGAATAAAAAAAAAAAAAAAAAAAAAAATCGTTAACCAAATTTTCGAATAAAAAAAAAGAAAGTGGACAAACAAATTTTTGAATAAAGATCAATCGAGTGAGTTCCTCGATGATGCCCCGGAAGGACAGTCCTCTCGTTGGTGAGTTCGCCTGTCTAAAATTTAATCTCACTAAAATTCCGTATCCGTCGAGGATCCCTCACGAGGGTCGCTCTTGTCCGCGGGGCGCAACGACAAATACAGACAGTGCACTCGGCGCGTTGGCGATGACCGGGCCAAGTTTTACACGAGTACGAGCGGCGCCGGGGGGGGGGGGGGGTTGTATTTCCCTCAAGAGGGCGAGGACAAGAGCCACGGTGAGGTGGTCCCTCGCCGTCGGCCGTCGGGAAACGTAGCCGTGTGGGCCATGAGGCGAGTCGCCGGTCCTAGAAGAAGCGAGGACGCGTCCGGCGAAATTGCTTTTCGATGACTACGTCGAGCGGCGCGGCGCGGCGACGAGCGAGGAAGAGCGAGGAAGGAGCGGCGATAGTTGTGCTGGACCAGCGAAAAAGGGAGCCGGACGAACGCACGGTGGCGATGTTATTGGACGGGTGCGGTCAGTCCGTGAGAAAAACGAACGGCGGGGCGGGGGGGGGCAAAAAGGCCCGGAATGAAGGAGCTTCCGCGATAGTGCGCTAGCGCATAAGGCATTTACCGTGCGATTACCGAGAGTGCTTGAACACTCCTCGGGCAAGAAAAACATAAATTTTCTCACCGCTTCTCGACGCGCGGAGTTTTGGTAAATTCAATTGAATTTATTGATACAATTAGACTTTTGTTTTTTAACTGTGCTTCAATTTAAATTATGTTAAATTAAATTACACTTAATTATTGTTAAAATAGTTCATTCGCAGTGTCGGGGAAAAATAGTGTATAATAGAGTCGGGCCGTATTACCCCCTTTTACCATATTTATCATATATTTACATGACTACCGAGAGTACTGGACACTCCTCGGGCAACAAAAACATAAATTTTCTCACCGTTTCTCGACGCGCGAAGTTTTGGTAAATTCAATTAAACATTTTTTTTTAAACTGTGTGTTCAATTTGAATTACGTTAAATTAAATTACACGTAATTATGGTTAAAATAGGTAATATGCACTGTCGGGATTTTCCCCGACACTATTTTTATAGTGTATAATCGGGTCGGGCCATATTACCCACTTTTACCGTATTTATCATATATCTATATGACTACCGAGAGTGCTGGAACACTCCTCGGGTAAGAAAAACATAAATTTTCTCACCGCTTCTCGACGCGCGGAGTTTTGGTAAATTCAATTAAATTTATTAATACAATTAAACATTTTTTTTTTTAAACTGTGCTTCAATTTAAATTATGTTAAATTAAATTGCACGTAATTATGGTTAAAATAGGTAATTTGCACTGTCGGGGTTTTTCCCGACACTATTTTTATAGTGTATAATCGGGTCGGGCCATATTACCCCCTTTTACCGTATTTATCATATATCTATATGACTACCGAGAGTGCTTGAACACTCCTCGGGCAAGAAAAATATAAATTTTCTCACCGCTTCTCGACGCGCGGAGTTTTGGTAAATTCAATTAAATTTATTAATACAATTAAACATTTTTTTTTAAACTGTGCTTCAATTTAAATTATGTTAAATTAAATTGCACGTAATTATGGTTAAAATAGGTAATTTGCACTGTCGGAGTTTTTCCCGACACTATTTTTATAGTGTATAATCGGGTCGGGCCATATTACCCCCTTTTACCGTATTTATCATATATCTATATGACTACCGAGAGTGCTGGAACACTCCTCGGGCAAGAAAAATATAAATTTTCTCACCGCTTCTCGACGCGCGGAGTTTTGGTAAATTCAATTAAATTTATTAATACAATTAAACATTTTTTTTTAAACTGTGCTTCAATTTAAATTATGTTAAATTAAATTGCACGTAATTATGGTTAAAATAGGTAATTTGCACTGTCGGAGTTTTTCCCGACACTATTTTTATAGTGTATAATCGGGTCGGGCCATATTACCCCCTTTTACCGTATTTATCATATATCTATATGACTACCGAGAGTGCTGGAACACTCCTCGGGCAAGAAAAATATAAATTTTCTCACCGCTTCTCGACGCGCGGAGTTTTGGTAAATTCAATTAAATTTATTAATACAATTAAACATTTTTTTTTTTTAAACTGTGCTTCAATTTAAATTATGTTAAATTAAATTGCACGTAATTATGGTTAAAATAGGTAATTTGCACTGTCGGAGTTTTTCCCGACACTATTTTTATAGTGTATAATCGGGTCGGGCCATATTACCCCCTTTTACCGTATTTATCATATATCTATATGACTACCGAGAGTGCTTGAACACTCCTCGGGCAAGAAAAACATAAATTTTCTCACCGCTTCTCGACGCGCGGAGTTTTGGTAAATTCAATTAAATTTATTGATACAATTAGACTTTTGTTTTTTAACTGTGCTTCAATTTAAATTATGTTAAATTAAATTACACTTAATTATTGTTAAAATATGTCATTCGCAGTGTCGGGGAAAAATAGTGTATAATCGAGTCGGGCCATATTACCCCCTTTTACCATATTTATCATATATTTACATGACTACCGAGAGTGCTGGACACTCCTCGGGCAACAAAAACATAAATTTTCTCACCGTTTCTCGACGCGCGGAGTTTTGGCAAATTCAATTAAATTTATTAATACAATTAAACATTTTTTTTTTAACTGTGGGTTCAATTTAAATTATGTTAAATTAAATTACACGTAATTACGGTGAAAATAGGTAATTTGCACTGTCGTGGAAAAATAGTGTATAATCCGGTCGGGCCATATTACCCCCTTTTACCGTATTTATCATATATTTATATGACTACCGAGAGTGCTGGACACTTCGTGGGAACAAAAATATAAATTTTCTCACCGTTTCTCGACGCGCGGAGTTTTGGTAAATTCCATTAAATTTATTAATACAATTAAACATTTTTTTTTTTTAACTGTGCGTTCAATTTAAATTATGTTAAATTAAATTACACGTAAATATACTTAATTATGTCTATTTACGTTGAAATATATAGTACGCTTAAAATATATTTATAAAGTATATTTATAATATACTTTTCGACCAGACTTTTTTACCGTGCGGAAATAAGCCGCTGTTTGGTAACTTTTTTCCTCGATAAAAATGTAGACAATTAAAAACGTACGTGAACATATTTCGTGAACGTAAAAAAATGTCTATGTCTCATAAGATTGAAACCGTCAAAATTTACCGCAAAAATTATTGTAGGATATCGCAAAGTGAAATTTGCAGATATCGTCGTTTTGAGGCAATTTTTGCAATTATTTCTCACCGCTGATTGCGAAACTAAAATTCATTTTACCCGTAGCGTGATATTTTTTATTCGGATACTCGTGTCAGACGTGAGAAAACTAATTTTCAAAAAATGACAAATGGTTAAAAACCCAAAAAAACGTTTCTAAAACATGGGGAAAAAAAAGGAAAAAAAAACCTTGATCCGGGAATCAGGGAAAAGTCAGGGAATTTCAAAATTGGTCAGGGAAAAAGTAAATTGTCGCCGAACATTCTATAATAAATAAATAAATAAAAAGTACACGAAAGGGAGTCTTAAAAAAAAAAAAAAAAAAAAAAAAAAAAAAAAAAAAAAAAAAAAGGAACATTTTTGGAAAAAATATAGAATTAAATATTGATAAAACAATTGGGCACTTTGATTTGCATCGTTAATTTTTTTTTTTTTTTAAATAGAAGTCGTTGGAAGTTTGGTGAGGGAAATTTTTTAATTGGTCAGTGAAAAGTCAGTGAAAAGTCAGGGGAATTTCGTTCCAGGGAAAAAACGGCCAGCATGTAAAACTTCGGACAATGATCTATCTTGTGCAATGTTCTTTCCGGCCAGCACGACGGGCACCTCGATTTTTTCCCAACTCCACCGGGAAGCCTGGATATCGACGTTTGAAAATCACGAAACCGAAGGCATGGAAATTAGCAACGTTGCTCCAACGAAATTATTGACAGCTGTCACGTTTCGCAGAAAGTTGCTTTTCTGGCGAGCCAATAATATAATTTAATGTAATATAATAATATAAATATTTATAATGATTATAATTGTATGTATATATAATAATTATAATAATAATATAGTATAGTAATTTATTTTTATCGTTTCGCTGGAAAATAAACTGTTTGAGAAAAGTGACAGCTGTCAGAGATGCCATTGGAGCAACGTTGCTAACTTCCATGCCATCGAAACCGACGTTTTTCCAAAAGTGGCTAAACAACAAAAAAATTGAAAAATCGTTGTTCACTCGACTTTCGTGCATAAAATGGATACTTTCAATGTCTCACTGTGCTGAGAAAAAAATTGCCGAAATACGTGGCGGTTCATTTCAGAGCTGGGCAGAATACTCGAAAGTACTTAAAATACAAAATACAAAATACTCTAAGTATTTAAGATATAAAATACTTTTTGTATTTTAAATACATTTATAAGTATTTTTTTAAATACTTTTTAAAAATCAATACGGGATGCCTGGACATGGTGGGACATGGTGGGACACAGCGGATTTTGGACGGCTGAGCCGGCTAGGTTACGCTCGCCCACCTTGCCCATCATCCATCCCGTCCGGCCTAACCGTACAGCCAAGAAAACCTAAATTATTTTGTATTTTCTATTTTGAGAAGTACTTGAAATACGAAAAAGTATTTGAGTACTTAAAATATGTATTTTAAATACTTAAAATACATCAAGTATTTAAAGTATTGCCCAGCTCTGTTTCATTTTCAAAAGAAAAAAAAAAAAATTGTTAAAAAATTGCTGCTATATCCGTAGAAACTCGGTTAGCTACTCCGGGTTCTGCGTTAGAGCCGTTAGCTCGAATGTTCGGGAATTATCCAGTTAAGGGTTAGAACCCAAGAGCACAATTTATTAAAGCAAGGTTAATAATGTTTATTTAGAGAAATGCTTCTTATGGTTTATAAGAACAATGTTTATTACAGTTTATTTACCAATCGCTACAGTACCCCTTGGCTAAATCTCCCATTAATTACCATTAACTATTCATTAAAGGTAATTCAATGGGGTTTTGCCAATGATATCATTCCCATTTGTACTACCATTTAATATACCATTCAATATGCCATTCACTTTCCCATTCGTTGTATGGTATTTTTATCCCGCTGGCATTCCCATTCGCGGAAAAATATGCCATATATAATTGTCCACTTTTCTACAGTGTTTAAATATGTGACAAATTTAAAAAAACTGCAATGTTCCCGAAAAAAATGTCTCTTATTGTTCATAAATAATTTCGGTCTTTAAGTTCACAGCTACTATTGTGGACTTCATTTATCTGCAATTCATTATCGCTTATACCATTTAAGTGAAAGTTCCTACTCACACACGTGACTCCCTAGTTTTTGTCGACTATATTCTCATTTCTCGTCCATAAATAGTTAGATGTGTCATCAAAGATTCCTTAGCTTTTTGCCGTTCGATTCAGTTCCTATTTATTCCCAATGGTAAGAAATACCATATTGGCCGTTCGAGTTATGCTCCAGTGGACTACCATTAATAACGAAGGGAAAAACATACCATTTGTCACGTCCCATTGACTTGTCAGTGAACTCCCATTAATAACGAATGGGAAAAAGTACCGATCGAAGTTTCCCAGGAAATTGTCATTGGTTTCCCATTGGCAATGAACGGGGAAACCTACCATTTAAAATTTCCCACTGATTTGCCAGTGGAGTTCCATTAAGAATGAATGGTAGAAAGTACCGCTTCAGTGTTCCCCATGAATTTCCATTAGGATCCCATTGATTACCTTTCGATACCATTCGTTACCATTAAACGCTCAAATGGAAAACTTCGCCAAGGGTGTGTTTGTTCCATCGGCAAAACCTACATGGGTTGTTACGTCCCATTGACTTGTCAGTGAACTCCCATTAATAACGAATGGGAGAAAGTACCACTTGAATTTTCCCAGTCATTTGAAATTGGATTCCCATTAATAACGAATGGGAAAAAGTACCAGATGAATTTTCCCAGGAAATTGCCATTGGCCTCCTATTAGTAACGAATGGGAAAATTAGCACTTACAATTTTCTACGGATTTGTCAGTGGAGTCCCATTAAGAATGAATGGTAGAAAGTACCGTTTCAGTTTTCCCCATGCATTTCCATTAGGATCCCATTGATTACCTTTCGATACCATTCATTTCCATTAAACGCCCAATGGAAAACTTTGTCAAGGGTGGATAGCAGACAAGTACTACCCAGTAGCATATTTTATATTTCGTCTTGGGATAGGACTAATTATTGTAAAAGTAAGCATCTGTTTATAGTATTGATAATATATTCCCCAATACCATCTACAGATAATAATAATTCCAACAACCTCGCATTGCTCACTTCAGTATATCCGTATTGTACTGAAGGCTCATGTTTTTTTTTTTTTACATTTGAGATCCTAACAAACTTTACAATCTCGTATTGCACTGCACTGTAAAAAAATTGGCTTGAAATTTAATGAACCAGTACTGGAAGTTTTTATGCACAAACCGTTTTGTAATTTTCAAGCACCTATACGTCGCAATTGCCAAGTGACGGTTTATCAAAAAGGAAACCGGTGTCGGGAATATTGCGATACCTTCGTTCTTGAAATTTCAAGTAAGGTCTGGGCGTTTTTGTGCACTGAAAGAAAGGTTTGACCCAACTCAATCTTGAGTTAGGTCGCGGTATAGTTATTTACGTTATTTGTTACTCATTAATTTCATACATGGTTCATATCATGTTTTATATGTTCAATTGTTATCGGTACATCGCCACTTATGAATATAACACAATTTTTATAAATTAAAATTTTATATACCCTAGCGGGGCTCGAACCCCGAAACTAACGCATTCTGACCAAGTACCTTACCGCTACGTTGCAACCGTTTATTGATATGTAAGATCTTGAATCGAATATATAAGTTATTCTTCGTCATTAACTTAGACTCAACTTCCATGATTGGACATTGATATATCGAAACAACTTGAAAGTTGTTTATAGTGGACATAATATTTGTGAATGACTAAATTGACGTCTTGCCGAATTGATAAAATCATTTTCAAGATGACAAATGTTCGTATAATATACGAACACATCGAATCATATTTTTTTTCAAAATGACCAAATATACGTTCAAGTCGAAATAATATACCTTCTGTATGGTGACATTATATACGATTGAATCGAAAAAAAAAAAATGTTGATGTAATGCAGTTTTGGTTCACGTTGAACCAACGTTGTAATCGCAGAAACTGCTAGAAGTGCTTGAAGTTCAAGCCACAATGAGTACGTAAATTCTATAAACTTTCATTTAAATTTTAATAATGGTACAGCAATTTCCAAAAAAGTTCTTTAAATTAAAAAAAAAAGTTCTTTAAACATAGTTTTAAGGAGCAAGTTCTGTAATTTTTATGAAAACATAATTAATTTTAATGTACGGAACATGAATTTTACTGAAGATTTGCAAATTTGCAGTTCCGATACATTAATTTTCGTTTAATGTACCGAGTTTGTGAATTTCAAATTCTTTGGTACATTAAATTTAAATTCTTTTTCTACAGTGTGTTGAATATCTTCGTATACCGTTGGCTATAAATGATTTTTTTTTAAATTCGATTTGATAAAAGATACTAACACTCTGTGCAATCTCGAATTGTACTATTAAATATCTTGATAAAAAAAATTTAGCCCAACTCGATTTGGAGTTGGGTCCGTGTACTGTTATTTACGTTATTAATTAATTTCATACATGGTTTCATCGTGTTTTATATATTCAATTATTACCAGTACATCGCTACTTATCAATATAACACAATTTTTACAAATTAAAATTCTATGTATCCGAACGGGGCTCGAACCCCGAACCTAACGCATGTCTGACCTAGCACCTTACATCTACGCTATAATCGCTTAGTGATATGTGTAATCTTGAATCGGATATATAAGTTATTCTCCGTCATTAACGTACACTCAACTTCGATGATGTGATATTGAAATATCGAAACAACTTGAAAGTTGTTTATTGTGAGCACAATAAGACATGTATAGCCAATGGTATACGATGACGTTCAACAGTGCAATACGAGATTGTAAAGTTTGTTAGTATCTCACATGTTAAAAACTATCAACCTTCAGAATAATACGGATGGACCGTAGTGAGCAATGCGAGGTTGTTGGAATTATTACTATGTGTAGATGGTATTGGATAAGATATTATCAATACTATAGACAGATACGATTATTAATCCTATCCCTATACGAAATATAAAATATGCTACCGGGTAGTATTTTTCCGGTATCCAGTAACATATATTTCTTTCAGTGTACATCCTTCCATTGCAGTTGCTATTGGGATAAGAAATATTATCAGGATATTAATAATGAAACAACGCTTTATATTAAATTTAATATCCAATACACTTCGTATATTGTTTCAGGTAATATCTGTGCATATAATCATTAGTATTCAGTTAGTAATAATGTCCTGAAAGTAGTTTATAATGGCATGTTTGTATTCGAGAATATCTGCGATTGTAGTTGTCTATTCTCTATATAGTAAACATTAGTAATTCATCTCTTCAATAAGTGAACTGCGGCGGGAACAATATCATAGTGCAAATATACGTTTGCTCTTTGTACACAGTAATATCCACATGGTAACGATTGCAATTAATATTTGCACTATCTTAGATATTACGAATCTTACAATCTATTTTTTTTCAGTGTGAAATAAACTTTTTCCCGGGTGTGTTCTCTCCGTAGAGATTGACAACGCGGCCCAGAGTACGTCAGAGCATAGACCCGGTGTGCAGTCGCTGTAATTCGCATACACGACCCACTTAGATAAAAGAAGCTTTAATGGCACATTTGGGTACAGCATCCGTCTTTACGGCTTTCACCGATCGAGCACTCTTCTGAAATGTGTGACCCTCATTGCCCCCTACTTACCCTTGCGTCCCGACAAGTAGCACCGGTTCCGTCGAACCCTCCGTCGTCAATCTTGCCATCTTCTCTCCTTGACCCAAAGATTCACCGTTCCTCTTTCTCGATCTATGACCCTTTTTCCCACATTCGCATCCCCCCTCCGAAGGTCCGATCGTTTCTCGACCTTACTTTCCTACCTCTTTCTCCTTCCGCTTTCGTCTTACCGCTGAAAATATGTGTTTCCGAATTTTATTTCACCAAGGCGTTTTTTTTTTGCCGCCAGATGGATTGTACTTTAAGGAGTGCTTAAAGTTCTCTCCGCCATTTTCGGGGATGGGCGACTCGGCGGGACTTCCGTCTCAGACGTCGCCTTCGCCGATGCACACGGATAGGGATTCCCGGGAACTTCTCGATTCACCCCACCTGCTCGCCCATTTTTACTCTTTTAACAGTTCCGACGAAAGTACCTTTTCATGGGTCATACAAAAATGCAATAAGAGAATTTCGTTGCCTTTGAGCGAAGCGGAGCGAGGAGATCGGTGCTGTTTTGCAGTTGGCGCAATGCGGGGTGTGTGCATTTCACCGTTGCGCCTTTACCGAGGCAGCCCCTGCCAGAAGAAACCACGGTAGGACAACTAGTTCTGTCGAAAGTTTCTCTGCGGCATCTCGTACCTTCTAAAACCGGGCCGGAGCACACGAGTTAAACATATGAGTCGACTGAAAACTCCTGGGGAGCTCCCAGAGTTATTTTCTACGGTGCTGTAAACACGACCCACACTTTCGCGATCTCCACGGTGCGGAAAAACACCGGGCGGTCGCGGTCGTTCGCACTGTGATTGATGGTCAACTCTAGTGGCGTAGCAGTAGCGATAATGAAGCTCATTCAGGCACTTTGGGGAGTGCAGATCAACAAGATCAAGCTCAACATTGGCGTTCTCGGAATTTCATTACGTCAGAGCGGTTCACTCTGCCCCGTGTATCCACTTTGGCCCAGGATCTCCTAAATCAATGATGTGTGGAGCGGGAAACATTCACCGCTTTTACCTCACTAAGGCTTTGAGGAACCACTTACAACTATTGGCAACATCAACCCTCAGAGCCCGGTTGATATGTTCAACCAATAATGTTTTTCAATGTCGTCATCGCTTCAATTTTTCAAATGTCAACGTCGATGGTTGGAGAGTTGCTCACGAACAATCTTCAATGTATTATTTACGGCTGAACCTTCCATCACCCGCTATGATCGGAAAAGTGGCCACATCACCCGCAATAACCCTAACATTGGTCTCGGACGGATCCACGCGTACACCACCCGTTCCATTCCATACTCCCGAATTCGACCCAACATCCAGGATTTCATTGTTCTACTATGACGCAGTAGAACCATAGTAAACGCCCTCGGGGCGAGCTATCTGGGAAGACTATGCGTCATATAGGATATGCCCTATAGAACCGAGGGACCGGTGAGATTTCCATCCGTTATTAACCGGGTAGCTCTTTGGCCTCCCGTTGTATACATCGGTTATGATATTGCGCGACGGAGTTGGGGATTATTAGAAGCTGGGGCTGTATTAATACGCAGGCGAACACGAACGACAACCAAAAGCTCTCATTCAACAAAGTTCCTCTCATTAAATCCCGATCATCTCATTCAATGAGATTAATTATAGCACCGCAAGCCAATCTGCAAAATATCCTGATCCAGGATCTGGTCCGAATTCTTGTCCTGGCATCAGATTAGCTGCTCGAGACGTGCGCCGTCCGGTTGACATCTGGCACGGAACTCACGGCCAGCCGGCGCATAGACATCCGCGAGCTCTTTGGCGTCACGTCGAACACATCGGTTGTGATATTGCGTGACGGACTTGGGGATTATCAGAAGCTGGGGCTTTATTAACAAGCAGGGGACCGCGAACTACATCGAAAAGCTCTGGTTCAGCCAAGTTTCTCTCATTAAACCACGATCATGTCATCCAATGAGATCAATTATTGCACAGCGATTCTATCTGTACAACATCCTGATCCTGCACCTGATCCGAATTCTTGTTGGCCCGTTAGATAGGCTCCTGAAATCATATCTCGTAAACATCGGTTATGATATTGCGCGACGGGTTTGGGGATTATCAGAAGCTGGGGCTTCATTAACACGCAGGGGACCGCGAACTACACCTAAAAGCTCTAGTTCAGCCAAGTTTCTCTCATTAAACCGCATCATGTCATGCAATGAGATCAATTATTGCAGTGTTTCTATCTGTACAACATCCTGATCCTGGACCTGATCCGAATTCTTGTTGGCCCGTTAGATGGGCTCCTGAAAACGTCTCTCGTACACATCGGTTACGATATTGCGCGTCGGGGTTGGGGATTATCAGAAGCTGGGGCTTTAGCAGCAGGCGAGGGACAGCGAACTACACCCAAAAGATCTGGTTCAGCCAAGTTTCTCTCATTAAACCACGATCATGTCATGCAATGAGATCAATTATTCCATAGCGATCCAATCTGTTCAACATCCTGATCCTGGACCTGGTCCGAATTCTTGTTGGGCCATTAGATGGGCTCCTGAAAACGTCTTTCGTCCGCTTGACATTTGGCAGAGAACTCACGCCCAGCCGGCACTCAGGCATCCGGAAAGTGGGGACCCCCTTCATCCATCTAATGCGGGGCTATTCCGATGTTGGCACAATAGGGTCATGGCGCTCTTCTCACCAGGCAACGAAACAGTTTCGATGATCGCGGCATACGCGGAATTCCTGCGGGCCGAAACAGGCGATACACGGATAGATGGACGAGGTCCAACGGCAATCCCTGGGGTGTTCTTGCCGTCCCTCCCGACCGGACCAAAGGAATACCTGCGGTTTCCTAGCGGAAACGTACATTCCAAGG
Organism: Amblyjoppa fuscipennis; assembly: GCA_963575735.1. NCBI lineage: Eukaryota > Metazoa > Arthropoda > Insecta > Hymenoptera > Ichneumonidae > Amblyjoppa > Amblyjoppa fuscipennis. The sequence goes on from OY754497.1 coordinate 8,372,482, forward strand.
ACCGCGTACAATGGATCGCCCACGAAAGAGGTCGGACCTCTACCTCGTCCTTTATCTCTTTGTGTTTTCCCTCGACGAGTTTTGCTAATCGAGATATAATGCGACAAGCTTTGTGCTACGGGCGCACACGCCGTTCATGGCTCCACGAGAGAGCATTACTCTCCCCGGGGGGGGGGGGGGGGGGGGAACGGGCGACAGAGTAGCCCATTATTTGGGTAACGCACGAAGCCCAAGAGCGTTAAAGGGAACAATATTTGTATCCAGGAATCTGGATGGCGATGGCGAGGGAGTGCCTTCGAGGTGCAGGAATGGAAAAGGATTGCAGTAGAGACTAATGTATACGTATTTCCTGAGAGGAATCGGAAAATTCCTGGAACGTGCACGTACACCGAGCGAAAGCCGCCGGCTAGGAGCGTACAGGTCTCCTGTTTCGAGTGAAATTTTAATCCTGAACCAATATCGCAGTGTCGCGGAGGATTCTGGCAACGTTACTGCTGACGGTGTTCCTCGGAAAAGATTTTAATCCTGGTAGAAGCACCGAGACACCACTCTCGAGGCTCTCGTACTGTTCGAGGTAGCATCCGTTTTGCCATTGGAAAGTGCCACTTGTTGCCAGAAAGGGTATCTCGATGTGCCTCCGAAACGCCATGAGACAGGAGGAAAGTTATGGAGAAGCAAGACCGGGACTTTGCTGGATTGTATATTGCTGGTATGTTGGGGCTACACCCGGAATCTAGGTGACATATTCCGCACGACTGGCTTCATGGATGGCGAATGACGCAGAGGCACTAACGTTATTCATGAGCTTCCTCCTTTTCTGTAGCCCGCAACAGCGCAAGAGTGATGTCGTTCTTTCCTCTCCATCTGGCCATCTTTTGGAATTTGTTCCGGTCTTCATGCTCTCATTGGGCTTGAAGGATCGTACTAATTTCTCCGGAACCGCCTCTGCCATTGTAACTCCTCTCAACGACCCCTTTCGGGAACGATCCATCAGTTTCCTGAGCCACACGCAAGATAATATCAGCCAGGCTGTACGCTGTTGTTTTCCCGTTCGAGTTGCGCACAGCGTCGGGCTCGTGAGTGCCCCACGGTGGCACGCGAAAGTTTCGCCAGAATAATTTACCGCGACAGCCATAGTTGAATTCCGTTGGGTCAGCCAGGATCAAAAGCGATTCCCGCAGTTAGCCGGTAACATCCATGACACCGAAGATCGACACCAGCTGAGTCTGACTACTACAGCCGACCGTAACCACTTGAATAGCCGGGTGCGACCGAGGGCTTTCGAGCGAGTGTGTCGGGAAGTGAGAGGACGAGAGCTTCACGAAGCCACCAGAACCAACGGAACTACCAGCAGACGTATCCAACACCGCATGTTCAAGTCCGAGAATTTCCGGATAGCTCTCCACTATCTACGGTTGAACAGCGTTTCGCGCTTTGGAGCATCAAAAGTGGGCCAGGACCCGTTGAAATCTCTGCTCGACTTACACAGGTAATCTGATATTGTCTTCACGAGTACACAATTTCGTAAATTGAATCAGCAATCTCGAGAATCAAGCCTAGCGGAAATATAATTCTAGATGTGTTGGCAAAACCCCCGTGAATCCTGCCGTTGAGAATCAACATGCGTGTCTTTGGGGTTGCGGTAGTTGGGTCATTGTTAGGTCCTCGTCTTCCGAGTCGGTCGAATGATTTGCATCCCTAATTTAAACGAATACTGTTTTCGCGAGTATATCATTTCGTAATTAGAATCACCAATCTCAAGAATCAAGCCTAGTGGAAACATAATTCTAGATGTGTTGGCAAAACCCACATGAAACATAATTCTAGATGTGTTGGCAAAACCCCCATGTCCTCGTCTTCCGAGTCGGTCCCATCATCTCCATCCCTAATTTAAACGAATACCGTTTTCATTAGTAAATAATTTCCTAAATTTAATCATCAGTCTTAAGAATCAATTTATAGGGAATCATGATTCTGGATGTGTTGGGAAAACGCTCATGAAACCTATTATTAGAGATCAACACGCCTGCTTTTGAGGTGCGGAAGTTGGGTAATTACCACGTCTTCGTCTTCCAAGTCGGTCGAATCATCCGCATCTCTGATTTCACTCAACTTGTCTTCACCAGTACACTGTGATAAAGGATAGTATTTCCTACTATAGCAAATAATTGCCAGAGGGAATTATTTTTTTATGGCAAAAAGTCTGTATTATTGTTTGACCATGTAACTTTTTCTCAGTGCAAACAATCTTGTAAATTGAGTCACCAGTCTCGACAATCAATACATGCGGAATCATGATTCTGGAAGTGTTGGGCAAACCCCATGATTCCTGATGTTGGGAATCAACACGTCTGGCATGAGATAACTGGGTCATTGTCACGACTTCATCTTCCGAACCATCCGCATACCTGGTTGACAATCTCACCGTCATCTTCACTCCGGTATCTTTGTAACCCACTCCGACTCGTGCAGCCCAGCGCATGCTCGATGAGCTCCCCCAACCTCGTGAAATCTCTACGGAGCGCGTCAGACAGTGGAGCTCGACCTTCGGTTCAGCGCCGGGGTTAATTAATTACCTTATAATTAACGGCAGTCGCCCACGAGTGCAAGTTCTGTTGAGCGGCGCATTCGACCAGTAGTGTGGATTTCGGGTTATCGGTTGTGCTTTCGGAGCGGTGGCGAGCTCAGCTGGCGAGGTGGCGTTTCCCCGGGGATTCCCCGATTGAGCTGCATGGTTGGCGGCGCGCTGGCTGAAGTTCCAATCGGATACCACCATTCGTTCGATATCACGTTGGTTTTCGCTGGCGGATCGGCAGGATAGAACATTTTAGGGAGGAAAGACTATTCCCATCGGGCAACAATTCATCCCGGAATTTAATCACAACCGTGGGCTCGCAATACCGTGATTTGGACCCCATACATTGAAGTTGTTGGCGATAATACACCTAATGAATGAACAGGGCTACCATCGACTGGGTCTCGTCGCCGGGAGGTTGGAGAGGCTTCGTGCATTACAAAGCTTTGCAATGTATCGCGAGAAGGCATTAAAGCTAGTCAAAGAGAGAACGGTTGAGAGGACGTTGAAAGGAGCCAAAGAGCGTTTATATTCCGCAGCAGTCGGTGTAAAGCGACCGGGTTCAAGATGAACTCTTTCTCACAGCTGAGGCAGACGGCTCTCTCCCTCCTCGGTCTTATAGTGGGGCTTTGGTACTACTAGCGATGCCCGACGGGCAGGAGAGAATCTCGGCGGTGGCAGGAAATTGAAGCCACTCCACTGCCGGTAGTCTCACCCGTTCCCCGCTCTCTTGCAATCCGAGGGAATGCTGTAGCTGTTCTCTATCGACTTGGCGTACCGGGTCTCACAGTCGTCGGCCAACCGATGGCTGAGAAAACGGCTATGCCAACGAATGACTTTGTCGGCGGGACGAGAGGTCGATCATTGTACTGTTATTGCACCGTAACTCGGTAAGGTGTCGCTGAAATTTCAAACTGGACGAGAGGGAGAGGAAAATGGAAGAAAGTTGTCGAATCAGCGCGTTGGATGGAACGGGACAAAATGGGATGGCTGAGGAATAATGGCCGTTCGAATGAGTCCGGTGCTACGAATCGATCAACTGATAGGGGAGCATTACGTCCAGACCATCGAATAGTGAGTTCGCTCGGTGGGAACCATAAATAATGAATAGCCTGCCTTTTGGGTCAAGGCGTTAACCCTTCGTTCAGTTGACAAAATTGGGCCAACTCTGCCTCGCACGGCTGGAGATTTTGCTGCAGAGCCTCGCCCGCTCTTGATTTCGATGATCATGATTTCGATGACGTCGTTGATTTGGTGATCGTGGAATAACTGAATTGGTTGCAAAATCTCGGTCCTTGTATACTAATTCCAACCCTATTCTTCTAATGCTAAAGGAAGAGTCAACGAAAAGGGTAGCAGTACATCAAATGATGTGTTAAATTATGCGTTAGTTGAGTGTTGGTTGAGTGTTGGTTGCGTGTTGGTTGAGTGTCGGTTGAGTGTTGGTTGCGTGTTGGTTGAGTGTTGGTTGAGTGTTGGTTGAGTGTTGGTTGCGTGTTGGTTGAGTGTCGGTTGAGTGTCGGTTGAGTGTCGGTTGCGTGTCGGTTGAGTGTCGGTTGAGTGTCGGTTGAGTGTCGGTTGAGTGTTGGTTGAGTGTTGGTTGAGTGTTGGTTGAGTGTTGGTTGAGTGTTGGTTGAGTGTTGGTTGAGTGTTGGTTGAGTGTTGGTTGAGTGTTGGTTGAGTGTTGGTTGAGTGTTGGTTGAGTGTTGGTTGAGTGTTGGTTGAGTGTTGGTTGAGTGTTGGTTGAGTGTTGGTTGAGTGTTGGTTGAGTGTTGGTTGAGTGTTGGTTGAGTGTTGGTTGCGTGTTGGTTGAGTGTTGGTTGAGTGTTGGTTGAGTGTTGGTTGAGTGTTGGTTGAGTGTTGGTTGAGTGTTGGTTGAGTGTTGGTTGAGTGTTGGTTGAGTGTTGGTTGAGTGTTGGTTGAGTGTTGGTTGAGTGTTGGTTGAGTGTTGGTTGAGTGTTGGTTGAGTGTTGGTTGAGTGTTGGTTGAGTCTTGGTTGAGTCTTGGTTGAGTCTTGGTTGAGTCTTGGTTGAGTCATGGTTGAGTCTTGGTTGAGTCTTGGTTGAGTCTTGGTTGAGTCTTGGCTGAGTCTTGGTTGAGTGTTGGTTGAGTGTTGGTTGAGTGTTGATTGAGTGGTGGTTGAGTCGTTGAGTCGTCGAAATCGTGTAGCGTCGCATCTTGTGTCTCAAGACGCTGTTAGAAGGTGCTCGCAGAGGTAGCGTTGCGGGGAATGAGTTTGGGTAGCCCGAAGAGTTTGGTGGTAGAAGAGCCATAACTTTAAAGGGGCGAGTGCCTAAAGAGGGAGCGTTCGGATAGAAACCCGATTTTGGACAGGAAAAGAGAATGATACCCTGCAGCTGGTGCATCTCTGCCTTGCCAGTGTTGTCAGAATTCACATTTTTAATTAAAGAATTAGAGAAATTACGTAGGACGTAATAGGTATCCTTCTTCCAAGAAAAACACTACAACATAAGAGCCACCTAAGGCATTTTGCCTTTGGAAGCATTTACATAGCTTGAATCTCTACGACAAATACAAGACAGTAACAAAGGGCCAACAATTTACCAGGCAAGCTATTTACAAACACTAAGATTAGGTTCGACATATCGTTTTATGATCAAAACAAGAAAGACTACCTAAACAATAAGAAGAACTACTGGTCGCTGATCTAAACAGCACCGCAAGTGTTAACTTGAAGTCTACCAATCGCAGTAAAAGACTCTCCCTGAGTGCTAGCCTGTAAATACTGTAAATATTATACATATTGTCGTTGCTTTTTTCATTTTTTTTACCTAGTTGTATTTTATCATATTTTGATTTGTAGTTTTTTTTTTTTTGCTTGCAAACTTATGGTATGATTTTTGTTATGATTTGTATACTTAGTCACGACTCATAACCTTGTGACGCGATATTCGACGACCCCAGAATACGCAATAAACGGATCTATGTATCCAGTTTTAAGGGTCTTTATTAATGCTGAGCTTCAGTGATAAGTGCAGGTTTTTTTTTTTTCAATTCTTCTGTGGTAAAATTACACTCAGGGGAAAACACTCTGGATCTTCAGCTCTATGTCAAAGAGGACAAAGTGATTGTATCTTCCCCGAAAAGAAAACAAATCTCATGCGATCCCCCAATCTACGAACACCGTCCATTCGACAAGCATACTCATTTATACCGCAGTTCCGAACGACCCTCGGTTAACATTGCACTTGGCGTATCTAAAAGGGAGACCCATGTAATCTTTCTGACCAATAAAAAAAAAAAAAAAATGCTTAAGGATGCTTCACACGTACATTCTCAGCCAATAGTGAGATTCAGTGACAATTTGAACACTTCCTATTGGTATAAAAATATGAAAAAAAAAAATTCAATTTTATTAAAAGCGCCAACAACAATGATTTTCCATAACAATGTCAAAAAGTGATTAACAAATTGCCAAAAAAATTAATTGTTTAACATACAATCACTAAATCGTTTTTTCTCACTTTTCGAATGAGAGAACACATCCGAAATTCGTGGCTCTTCATCGATTTTTCAAATTCTCCAAAAGATATATATTTAAATGTAAGAAAATTATGAAAAAAATTCATAGGCATTCTAGCAAAATCAAGGAATTAATCAAAATAAGAGAACAAAAGGTTTTTGAGTTTTATAAATAACTTATGTTAAGTAATTTATATTTCAGATAATTTGTTGATTACTTTTTGGCATTATTATTATGAAAACTGAAAGGTCTTGGCATAATTAATATGGTTGATTTTCGTCAGATTTTTGGTATAACGCGAAGTACGGAAAATGTTATCGAATTAAACCTCAAGTTGGGAATGTATGCGTGATGCATCCTTAAAATAGGAATCCCCTGAGGGGGAATTCGGATACTGGTTATTTTTCGTTTTAGCGCGTAAAATAAATTTTTCGGAACTTTTTCGGTAACCCAATTTTGCCCTGTACCTCGATATAATGTGCCGCTGAATTCTGGAACTGGATGAGGATGGAGGAAAATGGAACAAAGCCGTTGAATCAGCGCGTCGGGCGGAAAGGGGACAAAAAGCTGAGGAACAAAGGCGTTTCGGATGAGTATGGAGCTACGAATCGACTAATAGGGGATAATTGGGTAATGTGGGTCACCTGAGGGAGACTTCGAGTGCTCCAGTGAAACATAACTTTTCTGTCATAAACCAAGCAGCCGAGGAAATTGAATGAAATCTCAACTCCAAGATACTGAAAAATTTAAAATTAAAATTCAACACACTGTAAAAATAAATTGTAAATTTAATGTACTGTAACTTAAAATTTGCTTACATTACTTATATTAATGGGACATTAATGTACCTTTTTTTCAAATAAAACTATCCGATTTGAAAATTGCAAATATTTTTTCTAAAATTGCAAAAATTTTTTAAATTAAAAGTACAAAATTTTACTGTAAAATTGCACCACGAATGTGTTCGAAATTTCAGAAACACTTTATGCTAAAATACCTTCCATTGCCGTACATTAACGTTCAAGCAATTTTTTTTTTTTTTAACAATGCAGTTCGTCCTTAATTTTTTTTTTCACACAAATTCACATAAATACATTTTTCAAAAGAATTGTTTGTAATACCATTTCGCCCCGGTCTCCCCTGTACGCGACGTATCACCGGCAGCGCGACTCCTCGAGTGCTCATATCCGGGTGCATAACCCCGTTAGAGCGTATGCCTCAACTTAAACTGCAAAGTGCCCGCGCAATTAGTATATTTCACACGAGATATATATAAATTGCAAGTGAAGAAAGTAGAAAGGGTCTCGCACAACGAGAAATGTTCACCCGCGGAAATGTGCACCCGAAACTGCGGTAGACGCATTAACGCAGTAGACTAACTAGAATTTCCGTCGAGCCGTACGTACTCGGACCGCAATACATATATATCCCCCATGAGTACCCGGGGTAAGCGACTGTTCCTGCTTCGTGTTAGTGCCGCAATAGAAACTGCATTCGTTATTTAAGCAGCGTAGAATCTGCTGCGAAACTCTGTCGTCCCCGCTTGCCGCAACATTCGCTGCGCATTACGTCAACAACAACAACACAATAATAATAATAATGATAACAATAATATAGACAGTTTTTTTAATGTATGCTACGGCTGCGATCGACTTATCGACACAGTTAGGTGTGAGACAGTGCGAATCTCCAACCTCCTTATTGATATTTACGTTTCGGCCATTTGTGCTGGCTCTCTTCAGAATTGTTTGTTCAACTGAATTAGACATTGTTCAAGTTAAGGGTAAATTAATTTGATGAACCTTCAGGGTGTCGAAACCGCAGAGATGAACTTGCTGCGTGACGAAGGACCATCATGTAGCAAGTTCATCTCTGCGGTTTCGGCATCCTAAAGGATCGTCAAATTAATTTACCTTTTGCTTAAACAATATTTAATTCAGTTAAAGAAACAATTCTGAAGAGGGCCGCCAGCACAAATGGTAAAAGTAGTAAAAGTAGTAAAAGGTCAATTAATTTGACGATCCTTCAAGGTGTCGAAACTGCAGAGAAGAACTTGCTGCATGATGAAGGACCATCATGTAGCAAGTTCATCTCTGCCGTTTCGACATCCTGAAGGATCGTCAAATTAATTTACCTTTTGCTTAAACAATGTTTAATTCAGTTAAATAAACAATTCTGAAGGGAGCCAGCACAAATGGCCGAAACGTAAATATCAATAAGGAGTTTGGAGGTTCTCACTGTCTCCCACCGGATTGTGCCGATAAGTCGACCGTAGCCGTAGCATAGATTGAAACATTCTCATTATCGACTACTACCCAACTATTTCAATACAGACAGGTACTGCCACCCAGCGCGGCCTATCGTGCTGCTGGCGACACTTGACGTTAGGAACGCCTTCAACTCAGCCAAGTGGGTGGACATCCTGCAAGCGCACAGGAGCGGCTTCAGGTCGCCACTGTACTTGCTCCGGGCTGTGTAGGACTACGTACGAAACGGACGATTGACCTATGAGCCAATCGAGGAACAAGTGACAAGACAAATCACCGCGGGGTTTGCCCCAGGCTCCATACTTGTACCAGATTTCTGGAACGGAGTCTATGACAGCCTGCTCAGACTGGAGCTCCCGTTTAGCGTTTTCCTCGTCGCATACCCCAACGACGTGACGGCGGTGATCGTCGGGCGGTCTCCAGAACGACGCAGTTTAAACTGAACCGGACGATGAGACGGGTCGGACGATGGATGACTGACCAAGCACTGCAACTCACGACAGTAAGGACGGAAGTGATGTTTCTCACAAGGAAACGCATATAGACGAGACCACCCATGATGGTCGGGACAGATGAGATCGAGGCCGGATCGGAAGTCAAGTATCTGGAGGTGACCCTAGATACAAAGATGACCTTTTGGCATCACATACAAAGCACGGCCCGGAAGGCGACCGAAAGGACAATGTAACGATGGTCCAGCCCGAGTATCACCTTTTCGCAGCGCGTACCCTTCCTCCCTCTCGCTCTTACAATTTACGACACCATCCACTCTCCGTCTACCGCCACGCCACCTTTCCGAAAGGAGGTGCACGCGCATCCTACCCTACCCTTTTCCCGTAATGCCTAACAATGCCTATTTTCCATTTCCCACAGATCTGCCCGTACATTACGTAAACCTATGTCCAGACAGGCTAATCCGCTTTCCTCAATACCGACTGACCTTCCGAGAATCTTAGGCAGCTGCCTCCAGCATCTTCCACAACACCTGCCTTTTCCAGAACACCCCGACTCCCAAATTCTCTCCCCACTGTCCACGCTTTCCCACGGACAAACCTGTAAGAACCACCATCCTCTAGGTTAGTTAGTCAGTAAGTCGCCGAATTTCTGTACAACGTCACGCTGCCAGTTTGTAGTTTAATAAACGATTCAAGCAATTCACATAGTGTAAACCGAGTTCACTTTCCTTCCTAAAACCGCGTTCTGTAGCCGAGTTGGCTACTCGAATTTGATAAATCAACGATAAATCGTCTACCGCGACGTCACCATAGTATTCTTAAGTCGCCTGATGTCAAACACGATCGGACCGAGACCGGGAAAACGGAGGCAGTTAATGTCGACGGCCAACTCGATCCTTCTCTATGGCGCGGAGATCTGGGCGGATTCCCTGCAGATTGAAAAATATTGCCACGCGATGATGACAGTACAAAGACAGAGCGCGCTGAGGATCGACTGCTCCTACCGGACGGTCTCAGCGCAGGCCGTTCTGGTCGTGGCGGGCGTGATCCCCGTTAGATCTTCTTGCATTCGAGCGCAAGAGGATTTACGGAAGAAACGCAGACACGAGCGACAGGACGCGGCAACGACTTAAACAGACCAGACGATATAGAGGTGGCACCAACGATGGACAGAAGATACGACAGGCAACTGCACGAGACGACTGATAAAGGACCTGACAACATAAACCAAACGGGACTTCGGGGACGCAAAACTCCTACGTCACCCAACTCCTGACGGGACACGGCTACTTTAGACGGCACCTGCACAAAATGAACAAAGCATGAATACCGCACTGTGTGGTTTTCGAATGTGACCGCTGAACAGGACTTGACTGGAAACGATCGTCGGTCGACCCCGATAACATCGTGGAGGCGATGCTCAACGGAACGGAACGGTGGCAACTACACAGCAAAAAAAGTTTGCACTTTTTACAACAACTTGTTGTCCACGAACGTCCACAATTTTTTATTTGTTAATTTCCTTGTTTTACAAACAAAAGTACAACGTGAAATTGCCAATGGCACGGGAAATAATAAGACAGATTCGTATATTCAAATAAACGACAAACGAGTTTGTCACTTGTTTAACGATAATTACTTGTATGGCAAGGGCGTAGAAAGGGAGTTCTTGACGAGTGTGGCATTCACACGAGTCCGAACTCCCTGTTCTACACCCATGCCATTCACATGATTTTTCCTAATAAATTCACGAAAATCACGCTTTTCGTTCCCGTGGAGTGTGCGTGGAAAGGCACTTTTCCGCACTAGCGCTGGAAAAAATACCATATTGGGTTTGTACGCATGCGCAGTATTTTTTCCGCACGCGATGCGACAAAGTGCCTTTCTGCTCACACTTCACAGGAACGGAAAGCGGTATTTTACGTGCATGTGTTAGGAAAAATTATTTTTACGAAATTTTGCATTCCGATTTTACGAAATTATTTATTACTGTGTAGTTGAACAGTACACGGAGACCATCGTAAGACGAAAAAATGCAGACGACTGCCTGACGTGACGGGACAGACGCGACGGACGGGACCGAAATAGGATTCACAGAACTGCGGTACGTATACCTAAACAGCCCGCGTAGAAATTTTCGTGCGTTACATCGGGGCCTGACAAGGACCTAATGAGGCCATTTCAGGCCCTCGTCAGGTCCCCTCAGGACCCTATTAGTGCCCGACGTAACGCTCGAAAATTTCTACTCGGGCGATCCCCCGACCGGCAGTAATACTAACCTAGTTCCCGGTTGGGGAGGAAGCAAACATAGGAGGTGGCGGTTTAGTGGGTAGGCCAATTGGGAATCCCACATTTGCACCGGCCCGCACGGCTGGGGCGAATCCGTAAAATTGATTCCGCAACTCCTGGGGAAAAATAATAATAATAATAAAGGTCTGCGCAGGAATACCGCGCTCTGTTGTAGGAGCGATTACAAGGGCTATTTGCAAGAGTACAATTGGACCACCGAACGTCCATTGTACGCTGGTTTGCACCAATCCGACAGGACCACTAAGTGTCGCAATTTAATCATGAAAGCCTATGTTAAGTGCAGCGAAAACGGTGCGACGGTATTGGCGAATGCAGCGGAAGTGGCGTACCAGAAAATTGCCGAGAAAAATTTGGGCTTAAAAATGGAAGACACTGAGGAGGTTGATAAAACGGCACATCCACGATGTGTCTAGCAGAGGCGGTGAAACGGTATGGGGGCGGCGGAACGAGCGCACGACGACAATTAATTTCGATGCGATTGCGGCCGCGCAGACGAGAGGACAATTGTCCCCTCGCTCGGTATTCAGGACAAGCCACAGTGTCGAGATGCGGTCGTTCGCTGAGGCTGACACGCGCAAAAGTGCGGAGACGTAAATTCCGTTTGCCCTGGGAGTACAGCGCGATGTGCCCGGGGAGGGGATTGCTGTGGTAGATGAATCGTTCGTACGAGACGGTGCGTTCGCCGCCGCATTACCGGCCTATCGCTTCCTGGGGTGACACACACACCCCCTCGCGCCGCTCGAATTGCACCTACTGCGGTCTCACTCCGGAAGCCCTGTCACCGGCCTGGCCCTGCACCCTGCGAGGACCCCTCCAATATCAGAGAGAATCGTTCGAGCCGCACACCTGCTGCCGCTGAATATCTATCAGCGGCCTGCAATGTTGTACTGGTGCGGTTCACCACGAAACGGCCCGAGTAGGATGCGTCTGTCACGGTTGCGCGTTATCAGAGATCTGTCTACCTGAACGGAAATTATCGGAACTTCGCGGAAGAGCAGGCAAAAGGATGGCTCGATTTTTTTTTTTTTTTTTTTTTTTTTTTTTTTTTTTTTTTTTTTTTTTAAGTGAAACTTCTTTTGGCACGGCAGTGCGAGGTCGATGCTTGGAAAGAGAGATGAAACGAACAAGGCTGAAACGCTGCAGAGGGGGCGACATGTGTTGGTGATACGGATAGCGTGAGAATGTTAGGGTTCGCTATTTAGTTTCATTCTCGTGTCGTCAGTGATTGCGTCCCGTCCTTTCTTGTAAGGAGCCGAACGCCTACTCTTTATCTCCCCCTAGAATACAGAATCCTATGCGCGACAGGAATCCGAAACATCTGCCCTTTTCCAGTATTTTCCGACTCCCAAATTCCTTCCCAACTATCTGAAGTTTCCCGACGAATAGATCGACAAGTACGATCCTCCATCTGGGCTAGCTAGTCAGTAAGTTACCGAGTCTCTGCGCATGCACTCTCTAACGCTACAGCTTCTAAATAAACGTCTTAAGAGCAGTTTGTCACAGTGTTTACCGAGTCCATCCGTCCTAATACAGCGTTCTGTAGCCGAGTTGGCTGCTCGAAATACAAAATAACATAAGTAGTGCCATCGGCGACTTCACAATATCAAGTTCGAACTAATGTCTTAAAATTCGACCCTAAGAGCAAATTTCATAGTTAGATCAATCACAGTCATTTCTTACTGTAAAATTAAGTTCTCTGAAGGAACGTTTGTATTGTATAGTTACGAGAGAGAGGTCACAAATGATAGTAACAAATATAAGTATAGTTTAACCGATTAAGTACATTTCAACAGAAAGTATATGAGGTTTTCCATACCAAATCGACCTGAGTCTGATCCTTCATATCTTGGATTTGGTCCGCATTTTTTTATATGATTGAACTAACTCTCAAAAGCACTCAGATATTTTTCTCAATTTTGTTTCAGATTGTTTATAATTATTTATAATTAAAAAAAGGATTTTATTGATCGCCACAATTTAAAGATCTGAAAAAATTCTGAAAAATCATGTGTCATATGTAAGAACTTTAAGATTTCAGGCGGAATGAGCCGATGTCACCTTCTATTTTTTTCGAATTTATTTCTAAAAAAATATAAAAATAAATTTGAAGAAAAAATCCGTCGATTATGGGCTATCGCTTGACCATTTTTAGATTCAGCACTGCATTTTTGGGAGTTTTTCCAGATTTTTCCAGAATTTTTTTCTCTTCAGAAAAATTGGAAACAATTCTCAATAATCCAGTGTTGCATATAAAAATGATCAAGCGATAGCCCATAATCTATGGATTTTTTCTTCTGATTTATTTTAATATTTTTTTAGAAAAAAAATTCGAAAAAAATAGAAGACGACATCGGCCCATTCCGGCTCAAATCTTAAAAATTCTTATATATGAGACATGATTTTTCAGAATTTTTTTCAGATTTTTAAATTGTGGCGATCAATAAATTCCTTTTTGTAATTATAAGTAATTATAAACAATCTGAAAAGATTTGAAAAAAATATCTGAATGCTTTTGAGAGTTAGTTTAATCATTTAAAAAATTGTGGGACAAATGCAAGATATGAAGGGTCCGACTCAGATCGATTTGGTATGGAATACCTCATATGTATGGACGTTTACCCGCGTAGAAAAAAGTCGTATGGGAAAGTGTATTAAATTGAGTATGGGTGGAATATGGAGAATAGTACGGGAACGAATATGGGTGGCGTATAATCTGAATATGGATTTTGTTCAGTTCCCAGATTCGTCCCATACACTTTGCCAGACTCTTAGCCAGCTATCGGGGTACGACCTCGAACATTCTCGTGTAATCAACCTCACACACTTTTCCGGACTGTTTCTCAGTCATCGCGTACAGACTCAAAAAATGGCGTGTAATCAAACCCATACTCTTTTCAAGACCCAATCATCGCGTACAACCTTGAAAAAATTCCTATTGTACCCGGTTGGTGGGAAAGAATCTGGAACAGAGTATGGGATAGACAGACCAAACATTTTCGAGGCTGTACGCGATGACTGGGAAAAAGTCTGGAAAAGTGTATGGGATTAATTGCACGAACATTTCTGGGGTCATATGCGGTGGCTGGCAGAGTCTAGAAAAATGAATGGGATGAATCCGGGAAGTGAACAAAGCCCATATACAGATTATACTCCACCCAATATTCTTTCCCGTACTATTCCCCCTTTTCCACCCATACTCAATTTAATACACTTTACCATACGACTTTTTTCTACGTGGGTCTTCAGGGAATTATTCTCCATAATAGACATAACAATCAAGGACGGCAGATCCCACTATTTTGTTTTATTTTTGTGTCATCAGAGAGGTGAACGGACACTTGTCTAGCCATATGAATGCGAGTTCGTCGCTTGGAGACAGGAAGAGCAGCACAAATCAAACAATGTTGACAACCAACATTGACGGCTCTGATGGATTAGCTAACTGTGCCGTGGCAGAATTAGTTCATGTCGATTGTGACGACGCTAGGGAGGTGACTTCCGGATTTACCCAAGATCGATGAGAAGATGAAGATAAAAGTCGGCGCATTAGTTCAAATGAACAATATTAGTCGAACCGCTGTCCCTCTTTCGCAAAGTACCTCAAGGTATCCCATTGAATAGTAATAAAAAAGGAATCGCAAAAATGCCAACATCTTCCCACTATATCCGCGCGTATTACCATCCACAAGTCCGTCGCTCGGAGATAGGAAGAGCAGCACAAATCAGATAATGTTGACAACTAACATTGATGGTTCTGATGGATTAGCTAACTGTGCCATGGCAGAAATGGTTCATGTCGATTGTGACGACGCTAGGGAGGTGACTTCCGGATTTACCCAAGATCGATGAGAAGATGAAGATAAAAGTCGGCGCATTAGTTCAAATGAACAATATTAGTCGAACCGCTGTCCCTCTTTCGTAAAGTACCTCAAGGTATCCCATTGAATGATAATAAAAGAAGGCATCGCAAATATGCAAACATTTTCCCACTATATCCGCGCGTATTACCATCGACAAGTCCGTCGCTTGGAGACAGGAAGAGCAGCACAAATCAGACAATGTTGACAACCAACATTGATGGCTCTGATGGATTAGCTAACTGTGCCGTGGCAGAATTAGTTCATGTCGATTGTGACGACGCTAGGGAGGTGACTTCCGGATTTACCCAAGATCGATGAGAAGATGAAGATAAAAGTCGGCGCATTAGTTCAAATGAACAATATTAGTCGAACCGCTGTCCCTCTTTCGTAAAGTACCTCAAGGTATCCCATTGAATGATAATAAAAAAAGGCATCGCAAATATGCAAACATCTTCCCACTATATCCGCGCGTATTACCATCCACAAGTCCCAAGGCGGTACTTTCAAGGAGATAGTGTATGAATACGAAAAGATCCATTTGCAGCAGCTCCTTTATGCAGCACTATCGCGAGTTACCAGCATCAACGGACTCTACATTGTGACATCGATCAACGACCGCAAGTTTTACCATGGAGGGCGAACCGCTATATCCGTGGGAAGCTTGAAACAGGAATTTCGGCTATTTAAAAAATGCAAAACTTCGTAACATTTAAATTTAAAGTCAAAGTGAAAAATTCGAGATTTCATTGGAGTCAACCCGCACTTCCAAAGTATAACGTATAAGATAAAACTCTGCAAAATCCCTACGAAATCAAAGTCTTTTTAGAGGTCGCTATCGAGGGTTTAGTTACCTAATTCTGAAACGAGAATACCCTTTTCTCAGCTGTTGAAGGGAATTGGATAAATAAAATGTTTCGTTCGGTCGTCGATAGAGATACTTTCTGTCGTTTGACCATTGCAGGACTTTGTCAACTCCCTTTATCACTTACCAATCGAGGACCATGGTGTTCAAGTATCGCCCAGCTCTGCGACAGAGCATCACGTAATTCTACTATTTTTCTAATAAAGTCTATCGTCGCATTACCTTAATTTGTATGATTTTTCACAATCATAATTTATTTTCCTTACTTGATAAACAACTAAATACGATTTTTTTTGCGTACTTTATAAGAATTTAAAGTACTTTATAAGTACTTAAAGTACATTATATTTAAAGTACCGAGTTCTTGACAATGTATAAAGTACATAGGACTTTAAGTACTTGGTACTTTAAGTACCTTGCCCGGCTGTGATATAAAAGATAGTATACTTGAAGAGTACACGCTGTAATATACTTATTCTTATATATGAAAATATGAAAGAATGAATAATATGAAAATATATAAGAACAAGTATATTACAGCGTGTACTCTTCAAGTATACTATCTTTTATATCACAGCCGGGCAAGGTACTTAAAGTACCAAGTACTTAAAGTCCTATGTACTTTATACATTGTCAAGAACTCGGTGCTTTAAATATAATGTACTTTAAGTACTTATAAAGTACTGTAAGTAAAGTAAAGTAAGTAAAGTAAAGTAAAGTAAGTTCTTATAAAGTTCTTATAAATCGTATATATATTTTCCATATGGTTTATATAATTTTGATGATATCTCTATAATATTGAAACATATATCCAATAATATGTTGATTTTATATTAAAAATATATCGATTACACATCGAAAAATATAAATGACATATATGGTATACAGAATGTATGCTTGCAAATTCAAAATCTTATGATCTGGCAATAGAAACTCTTTATCAAACTCAACAACTTGTTGCCCTAAATAGAACAAATTTGTTGCTATTGTTGATTTTTTTTAGCTCATATTTTTGGACTCAAAGAATTATGAAGATTGAATCAGGTTAAAATCAATTTACCTGTCGAAATTTTATGATGTGTTGAATTTATGGTAAATGGTAGATGAACCGATTTTTTAAATTCCTTTCACTCGCAAAGTGTCCTCTGCGAGAAAACCAAGTGATTTCAGAATACGCTTTATTATAGAAGAAGTTTTGTGAAAACAAACCACATAACGAAGACATGTGACAATTTTGATTCTCAGAGTATATTTTTGCTTCAAATAATAAGCGGCGCAGAAAAGGATTTTTTGCGTATCATCGTGGTAAACATGCCTATGCATGAAACATTATGTACTTACAACTCACAAAACAATGTGTCAGAGTCTACCACGCCTAATTTATAAGTTTCAAAATTTTTATTTTCTACTACTGAATAGCCGCGTGAATATTGCCGCAAACTACAAATCGCAAGGTACCGGGTTCGAATCTCTACCAGTTTCAAAAATTTGTTACCTTTTTTCAGAATACAATTTGCATCAATTGTTAGAGTAATTACATGACATTCGTTAAAAACTAGCGATAAAGGTGCCGCAAAATAATTTTTGCACCATTTACATAATAGCTAGACCATTGCATATTGCAAGCATATGTAACATACATATTTGTATATGTCGCATATATTCTTTTTATATATCAGCGATATAGAAACAATATATGTGCTATATATTTTACATATAATTACGAATATATAAAGGCACGAAAAATGCGATATTTGATTATATACTTTTAATGTATTTTTAATATACCAGAAGTATATCAAATAGATTTTTAATGTATGCCACTATATATGAGGCATTCCATACCGATTCGACCTACGTCGGACACTCGACCTCTTAAATTCGGTTGGTAATTTTTTATAATATTGTTCTAACTCTCAAAATCACTCCAAATTTTTTTTATTTATTTTTTATTGCATTAACTACAATTTTTCAAAGAGAACATATTTTTAGAAGGTATTAAAAATTCTGAAAAAATTCTGAAACATCCTGTATTTGATACGAACATTTTTAAGCCTAAATCCAGAATGGTCAAACGTTTGCTTCTAGATGTTTTTTGAGCTTTTTCTTTCTTTTTTTAAGTGAACATATTGTTAGCCCCAATGAAAAAATCTGAAAAAATTCTCAAAAATTCTGTATCAGATATGAAAATTTTCAAGCCTAGAGCGAAAGTGGCATCGCATTAACTTCTATTTTTTTCTTTTTTTTATGATTTAAAATGATTTAAAATCATATAAAAAAAATAAAATAAATAGAAGCTAATGCGATGCCACTTTCGCTCTAGGCTTGAAAATTTTCATATCTGATACAGGATTTTTGAGAATTTTTTCAGATTTTTTAATTTGGACTAACAATATGTTTACTTAAAAAAAGGAAGAAAAAGCTCAAAAAAACATCTAGAAGCAAACACGTTTGACCATTCTGGATTTAGGCTTAAAAATTTTCATATCAAATACAGGATTTTTCATAAATTTTAATTCCGCCTAAAAATATGTTCACTTTGAAAAATTGTAATTAATGCAAATTAAAAAAAAATGGAGTAATTTTTATAGTTAGAACAATATTTTAAAAAATCACCAACCGAATTGAAGAGGTCGAGGGTCCGCCGTAGGTCGAATCGGTATGGAATGCCCCATACGCATCAGTATACTTTTTTCATATACTTCGCTTTCATGGGGTTGTGCTGGTGGTTTGTTGGAAAAATGCTGTCTGGGAGTAGATCGGTTTTATCGATATTTTAATTCAATTGTCAGAGTTTGAGAAACGACTTGAAACATCTGAACGATCTGCACGTGTCGAACGAAGTCGAACGTCTTATATGTCTCAGAAACATGGGTTGCGAGATGAAGAGAACATCGATATCCCGAATTTTTACTGCTGATAACGGGCCGTTCATGAATCCCTGAACGATCCGAATGGGTCGCCATGGGAAAACTGACCACGCATTCATGAACAGCCACAATTCAAACGGCATGCTGCGCGAAGTGGCGGAGTGGCAATTTTTACCAGAACTGCAACGATAGGAGCGGCATTGTCATCGCTCGTATGGACATTATTAACCGGGGCGCTACTTTGGTAGCGAATTTAGCAGACTTTGGCGAAACGTGCGCCACTCGTTGTTTGCTATCCGCTCGGCAGATTATTATCACAATGACAATTTATGTCACGCAGAATAAATAAAGTATCGAAATAATTGAGTTTCTTCGTGGGAATGTTGCTTGCGTATGCTGCTCTACTCCGATCAAAATACCGGCAAAAGGTGACTGATTTTGAGTGAAGGTTTTAATGTCAACTTTACATCATTCTACGACTAAGCCTCTGACAGATAATTAATAATAATGCTGCAGTTTCCACAACAAAATCGGGAACCACTGTCGATACGGTGCTCAACCGATAGGTCAAGAATTTTGAAACTGCTTTACAGAATCAATATTTGCACGTATATCAAACTATTTGTTTCTGTATTACATCAGCAAATTATGGACATCGATGAATATGCCCATTTTCATTTGCATCTTTTTTACATTCAACTTGAATAGATTTTTTGTAATAACTACTATTATAATTTTTTGAACAATTTAATCGTCGCATTATTGTCTTTCGTGCGCACTCGACGGCAGAAGTTTCACAGCAAATGCGCGGGGCGGCCACGCACAAAGTTTTTTTTTTACATCGAACGACTTTCGGCCAGTACCCGCTAGCGATGTTCACCCAATGTTCAACACAAATTATTGGTAAAGAACGACATTTTGTTTCAATTTGCACGACTGCCGAATGCTTTTTTTATTATTACAAATTCCTTTATTACAGTTTTTATCTACAGTAGCGTAGTGCTGAGAGCATAAGTTTCGCCAACATTATTTATTAAAGTGTAAATAAAACAAACGAAATAGTAAAACTTAGATAATTTAAAGCAATTGGTAAGTTAATATGATATAGATGTGCAGTGGACGCGCAGATTATATATAAAATTCGAAAAAAATTCTCTAAGATGATCATAGACGAGAGGTTGGAGCGTCGACTAGTAATCCTGAGGTCAAGGATTCGAATCCCCATTACCGACGAAAAAATGTATTCGAATGATTTCAATGTGTGAAGATAAAGAGCAATTGTAGAATAATAAAAAAGTATTTAGGCGTCGCGCAGATTGACAAATAAAATTTTGTATTGCTTATTAATAATTTATGTTCAACATTGGCGACATCGGCAGCCAACACTGGGTCATGCTCGTTTGATAACGTTGGGCCGATACTGGCGATTGAACTGAGGACTAATATGATCATTCCAAAGTTGGCCCAGTATTAAGGCAGAGATGTTTCTGTACCGACTCACAACTGACCGCAAGTCCCGGCAATGTTGGCAGCAGTACTGCGCCAAGACATAGCCAATTTGTAATTCGCTCATGGACAATGGCAATTTTCTGGGAAAATTCAACTGGTACTTTTTCCCATTCGCTATTAATGGGAGGGCAATTCTAAATGACTGGGAAAAGTCAATGGTACTTTCTTCCATTCGTTATTAATGGAAGTTCATTGACTAGTCAATGGGACATAACAAATGCTATTCTTTCCCTCCGTTATTAATGGTAGTCCGTTATACCGTTGGTAGTCCGTTATTAATGGTGGTTTGCTCTTGACAAAGTTTTTCATTGGGCGTTTAATGGTAATGAATGGTATCCAAAGGTAATCAACGGGATCCTAATGGAAGTTCATGGGGAACACTGAAACGGTACTTTCTACCATTCATTCTTAATGGGACTCCACTGGAAAATTAGTGGGAAATTTTAAATGGTAGGTTTTCCCATTCATTGCCAATAGGAAACCAATGGCAATTCCCTGGGAAACTTCGATTGGTACTTTTTCCCATTCGTTATTACTGGGAGTTCACTGACAAGTCAATGGGACGTGAAAAGTGGTACTTTTTCCCTTCTTTATTAATGGTAGTCCACTGGAGCCTAACTGGAACAGCCAAAATGGTATTTCTTACCATTGGGAATAAATGGGAACTGAATCGTACGGTAAAAAGCTAAGGAATCTTTAATGACACATCTAACTATTTATGGACGAGAAATGAGAATATAGTCGACAAACACTAGGGAGTCACGTGTGTGAGTAGGAACTTTCACTTAAATGGTATAAGCGATAATGAATTGCAGATAAATGAGTCCACAATAGTAGCTGTGAACTTAAGGACCGAAATTATTTATGAACAATGGGAGACATTTTTCGGGAGCATCGCAGTTTTTTTTATTTGTTACATATTTAAACACTGTAGAAAAGTGGACAATTATATATGGCATATTTTCCGCGAATGGGGATGCCAGACGGACAAAAATACCATACAACGAATGGGAAACTGAATGGCATATTGAATGGTATATTAAATGGTAGTACAAATGAGAATGACATCATTGGCAAAACCCCATTGAATTACCTTTAACGAATAGTTAATGGTAATCAATGGGATTTTTTAATGGTAATTAATGGGAGATTTAGTCAAGGGTGGAGCATAACTGGAACAGCTAAAATAGTATTTCGTACCATGGGGAATAAACGGAGCTGAATCGAACGGTAAAAAACCAGGGAATATATAATGGCGCGTCTAACTACTTATAATTGACGTGGAATAAGAATCGAGTCGACAACTACTAGGGAATCACGTGTGTGAGTAGCAATTTCTACTTAAATGGTATAAGCGACAATGAATTGCAGATAAATGAGTCCACAAGGACCGACATTATTTATAAACAATAGGAGACATTTTTGGGGAGCATTATAGCTTTTTTATTTGTTACATACTTGGACACTGTAGAAAAATTGACAATTATATATAGCATATTTTTCCGCGAATGGGAATGCCAGCGGGAACGAATGGAAAACTAAGCAAATGTGCTTAGTTTTCCATTCGTTGTATGGTATTTTTTTCCCGCTGGCATTCCCATGGTATAGTAAATGGTATAGTAAATGGTAGTACAAGTGGGCATGATATCATTGGCAAAACCCCATTGAATTACCTTTGACGAATAGTCAATGCTAATCAATGGGATTTTTTAATGGTAATTAATGGGAGACTTAGCCAAGGATAACATGCCGATCAAAACTTTCCACCGGAGAGAGAAGCGTCCCAAATAGGATTTGGTCCGGCCGATTGTTTATCGCAAGATCGGCAATACTCCCAGACTCGTTGCGTTCCTGGGCTGGTGCTCGAACGTAACCGCCGGCGAGACCGACCCGACCCAGACGTACTTTGGCTCGGGAACATTTTCGCAACAAACTCGGTAGCTGCCATTGACAGAGTTAGCTCGATAGCCTTTGATTGTTAACGCGAAAAATGCCAACCCTTCCCCGCTGGGCTGAAACCACTGAATACGCGCCGATCGCTTCAGGATAGCGTAAACGCTCCACTGCGGTCCAGATGGAACGGATGAGCATAGAGAAGGTCCTGCCGTGATCATTTTCGCTCATTACCGTCGAAGGTTTGTTCCCGGAACTTTCTCCTCCTCCTCAGAGCCGCGAGCGGTAATTTCCGGTTAAGCGGAAGCTTCCCCCGATTGTGTCATTATATCCAAACAGAGGCTGTTCTCCGGTTGGAAAATCGGCGGGCGAACGAGACGACGCTGGACGGTCGGTTATTCATCTGGAGCGGCATCAGACAGTATCGCTGGTACACGATTCCAAAATCCGAAGGAACATCTCGTCGGTCGGAAATTACCATCTGCATACACGCTGTTTATCCCCTTCACGGACTTCATCAAGGCGTGACGTGCAGATCGAAACTTTCCGCCGGAAAGAGGAACGCCCCAGGTAGGATTTGGTCTGGCCGACTGTCAAATCTCAGCACTGGGGCAAGACCGGCTGGGCTTGGCACCGCCCCGGGCTACTCATGTAGGTTGTGCCGCTGGATGAGACGCGGCCGATGGTTGGGCAAGTGTTGGCGTGGCGATTGTCGAATCCCCAACGCTCGGCCAATGTTCGGCCAAGCGTTGGCTCGCCAATGGTTGGTTTGACCATTTGGGGCCAGTGTTCGGCCAAGTGTTGGCTCGCCAATGGTTGGTTTGACCATTTGGAGCCAGTGTTCGGCCCACTATGAAGTCACCAAACATAGATTTTTCGATTTTAGGCCATTCAGCCGAATACCGATTCGCCAATCGTTAGTCGGTTGATGCATGATCTGATGAATGATGGGTGTGCCGATTTCGGACCGATGTTCGGCCGAATATCGAGTCGCCAATCGTTGGTTCACCAAAGTGATCTCACATTGGACTATCAATCAACGCCCCAGGTAGGATTTGGTCTGGCCGACTGTCAAATCCCAGTACTGGGGCAAGATCGGCTGGGCTTGGCACTGCCCCCGGCTACTCATGTAGGTTTTGCCGATGGATCAAACACGGCCGATGGTTGGGCAAGTGTTGGCGCGGCGATTGTCGAATCCCCAACGCTCGGCCAAGGATTGGCTTGGCAATGGTTGATTTAACCATTTGGGGCCAGTGTTCGGCCAAGCATTGGCTCGTCAATCGTTTGTTTGACCATTTGCGGCCAGTGTTCGGCCCACTATGAAGTCACCAAACATTGATTTTTCGATTTCAGGCCATTCAGCCGAATACCGATTCGCCAACCATTAGTCGGTTGATGCATGATCTTATGAATCATTGGTGTGCCGATTTCGGACCGATGTTCGGCCGAATATCGAGTCGCCAATCGTTGGTTCACCGATGTGATCCCACATTGGACCTTCAATCATCGGCTTTCTCCGCTAGATGGAGCTAACTCAAGTTGTTTCTCGCAAGCGAAAGTGTACCCGAACGTCAATATAAGAACATGCGAAATGACACCTTTTTTAACTTTCGCAAAGTATGCGTATTATTTTTGGATTCCGTACTCGGTAGTCAATAAATGTATTGACATACCAATATACAATGTGTATTGTCAAGACATTGTCTGAGCATGATCGCTTTGTTCTTGGGGGAGAAAATATATAATATATAGTCCCTTGTAGACATGCGAAGATCAAAAAAGGGCTATTTGAACTTTTACAATACAAAAGTATTGCTGTAAAACCACTCTCGCCGCCATCGACGACCAATTATCGGCCGATCCTCCTGATCGACCTTGGGGGCCAATGTTGGGTGCCAAACCCCCATGAAAATAAAGTATATGAAAAAAGTAAACTGATGCATATATAGTGACATACATTAAAAATCTATTCGATATTCTTCTGATATATTAAAAATACATTAAAAGTATATAATTAAATATGACATTTTTCGTGACCATATATATTCGTAATTATATGTAAAATATAATACACATATATTCTTTCTATCTATCCTCCTATCCTAGCCTTTTTCAGCGCCATTTATTATTCGAAGCAAAAATGTACTCTCAGAATCAAAATTGTTTTCACAAAGCTTGTTCTATAATAAAGCATAGTCGGAAATGACTTGGTTTTTTCGCAGAGGAAACTTTTTGAGTGAAAGGAATTTAAAAAATCAGTTCAACTAACATTTTCCATAAATTCGACATATTATAAAATTCCGACAAGTAAACTCATTTTAACCTAATTCAATCTTCAACATTCTTTGAGTCCCATAAATATGAGTTAAAAAATCAACAATAGCAAAAAATTTGGTCTGCTCAGGGTAACAAGTTGTTGAGTTTGATAAACAATTTCTATTGCCATTCCATAAGATTTTGAATTTACAAGCATACATTCTGGATGACCATATATGTCATTTATATTTTTCGATCTACAATTGATATATTTTTAATATAAAATCAACATATATTGATATATGTTTCAATATTGAAGACGTGTCATCAAAATTATATAAACCATATGGCAAATATATATACGATTTATACAAAAATATATAAGAACAAGTATATTACAGCGTGTACTCTTCAAGTATACTATCTTTTATATCCATAATATACAATACTTCGGCGCAATATATTAAGTAAAAAAATAATACATCTCGAATATATTTCCGAATATACTTTATTTCCATTGGGGACATTGGCAAGTACTTATTATCCAAGGCTCCCTCGATGATTGTGTCAAGCTCGCATGCCAATGTTAGCAACATCGGCACAAAGCTTCGCCCAACCATTGGCCTCATCCGATCAACCAATATTGGAGTGCTGGGACGCAACCGCTGGCCAGACCCACAACGGATCACCACAAATGACCCGAACCAGACCTACTTTGACTCAGGCACATATCAGCAGCCGACCGGGTAGCCGTGATTGACCATTCGATCGATAGTCTTTGAAGGCTAACGCGGAAAATGTCGCCCAGCTGAGAGACGCTCGACGGTATTCATCAGGAGCGGCAGACAGCATTCGTGGTTCATGATTCCAGAATCCTGAAGATCATCTCGTCGGTCGGAAATAACCATCCGCACGGACAATGTCTGTCGGATGACTCTGCCGATTCCGAATCTCACTGCGATTCCACTCCGGAGTTTGCCCGACTTTTAATCCGTCGCTATCTCGAGTAACAACGCGAAACTCGTTTGGAAGAGGCGTCCCCCGAAGTGGATGGTAACCGTCGTCGAGGATCCTTAATCTCGCGCGTCGTTAGACGGCCGGCTAAGCCGGAAAATTACTTTCTTTGAAAGTGATAATGGAGGTTCCCGCGAGCGGAGGTGGAGAACGGCTCGAGTGAGGACGACGATCGCGTCGGGCCTGGGCCGGTCCCTGACGACGACGACAATGCTCAATGGCGCTCGTCACACCATGCCGGATCTATACACTTTCGCCTCGCCCGGAACGACCGTGGCCCGGGCGGGAATCCCCCAAGGTGGCCATCCCTTCCGTCCGGCTCACCTCGATCCACCGTCTCGGACTTTTAATTAAAGACTTCGTTCAACTTCGCCAAAATTCCTCGTGAGATATTGGCAAACAGTGTTCCCCTGTCAAAGAGGGCGGACAATTACGGCGGCGCGAGGAAAGGAACGGCTACCGGAACGATGCGCACGGAGAGAAAGGATGAGGGACGACCGAACAAAAATTAAGGTGTGAGGGAAGGATGGGGGAGAGAGGGACAAAATGGACCAGGCGACTCTCGGCGAAACATCTGTACGCTCGACTTGCTCCCTCGACTAAGTCTCCCATTAATTGACATTAAAAAAATCCCATTGATTATCATCGACTATTCGTTAAAGGTAATTCAAAGGGGTTTTCCCAAACAGTTGGGTTGCGGGGAAATTTGCTAAGCAATTATTTTTTTCATCAATTTGTTAATAACATTGTATAATTATTATTATGCAAAATTAATCTTCTCGGTATAAAAATCTAAAAAAATGCATGAATTTTTTTAGATTTTTATACCATCAAGAAGTACTTGCAATTTTTTATTATTTTTGTCGATCTTATGCGAAGTCAACGCGCAACGAGACTCCCTCCTTAAGATGCCTGGATGGTTACACTCGAAGCTCCACGCGCATGTGTTCTCCGTCCCTAATTCCTTCTCTATAACGTAGTGGGACGTGCGCAAGGAAAAGCAAGGAAAAGTGTAATAAGACGGCGCCCAGCTGGGACCCTTAAATCTTTGCGTGCGCCCGTTCATTTTCCGCTATGCTGCCACCGCCCCACCACTGCTGCCGCAACCCACACGCACCAGGAGGTGCGCACTCTCCCCCGGGAACTCCGCAGGTATTGAGAGAAAAAGGAAACAAATGATAAAGGGATGATTTATTCCCTTGGGCATTGACCAAGGCAATAGACCGGAGCTGGCTGAACAATCGCCTTGATAAATTACCGGCGATCATGATGGTATCGTTCGCTTGCTCCGCGTTTCGATACACTGAGAATTTCTGCGTTTTTTTTTTTTAACTCGCGCTCGTTTGTCAACGTGGCGGGTGAAATGGACCCTTTATAAATATCCCAAAGGTGCCCGCTTGCAGATTATGCTAATGCTATGCGAGTTCGACGTTGCATTATTCAATTCCTCTTCACTCATTAATTCCCTGACACTTTCTCTCTCTCTCTCTCTCTCTCTCTCTCTCTCTCTCTCGCTCTCTCTCTCTCTCTCTTTCTCTGTCTCTCTCTCTCTCTCTCCCTCTCTCGTTTTAGGTGCCTATGTCGCTGCCTCTCATTGGGTGATTTACTTGGCTTCGTGTAAGTGGACTTTGCGCCGCTATCGCTATTTCAGCGATACCGCAGGATGATGAAGTAGTCTGGCCTGGGAACTTGCCTCTTCGATTGGCTCCAATGATCTACCGTTGTCACGCGGGTGGAGGAAAGAAAAAAACCTGAAGAAAAAGTCTGAACTACCGTACCGTATGATAATGAGATGGTCTGGCTTGGGATCTTGCCTCTTCGATTGGTTCCAATGATCTACAGTTGTCGCGCGGTTGGAGAAAACAACATGAAGAGAAACCCACCGGGGAAAAACCACTCGAATAGATGATGATCATGATCACCTTTTCCATCGACCTGATCTCTTCGCCCTACCGACAATTAGGTGAAAGAAAAGCAGGTCAGTGGCGAGGAGACTTCACCCATTCATTATGTCACAAATGACGACCAATGAACTGAGTTTTAACCAATGAAGTGAGTCTTAACCAATGGAATGAGTCTCAACCAATGAACCGAATCTTAACCAATGGAATGAGTCTGAACCAATGAACTGAGTCGCAACCAATGAACTCAGTCGCAACCAATAAACTGAATCTCAACCAATGAACTGAGTCTCAACCAACGAACTGAGTCTCAACCAATGCACTGGGTCTCAACCAATGAACTGAGTCTCAACCAATGAACTGAGTCTCAACCAATGAACTGAGTCTCAACCAATGAACTGAGTCTCAACCAAAGCACTGGGTCTCAACCAATGAACTGAGTCTCAACCAATGAGCTGAGTCTCAGCCAATGAACTGAGTCTCAACCAATGAACTGAGTCTCAACCAATGAACTGAGTCTTAACCAATGGAATAAGTCTCAACCAATGAATTAAGTCTTAACCAATGGAATGAGTCTCAACCAATGAACTGAGTCTAAATCAATGAACTGAGTCTCAACCAATGGAATGAGTCTCAAACAATGGAATGGGTCTCAGCCAATGGAATGAGTCTCAACCAATGAACTGAGTCTTAACCAATGGAATGAGTCTCAACCAATGAACCGAATCTTAACCAATGGAATGAGTCTCAACCAATGAACTGAGTCTTAACCAATGGAATGAGTCTCAACCAATGAACTCGAATCTTAACCAATGGAATGAGTCTCAACCAATGAACTGAGTCTTAACCAATGGAATGAGTCTCAACCAATGAACTGCGTCTTAACCAATGGAATGAGTCTCAACCAATGAACTGAGTCTTAACCAATGGAATGAGTCTCAACCAATGAACTGAGTCTTAACCAAATAATTAACGGAGTCACCACTAAAACACAGATAATGATACTGAGTAGTAAACCGTACACTCTAAAATAATTTTTTTTGTAAATTAATGAACGGTATTCGAAGCTTTTTCACATAAGCTATTTCCGATATTTCAAACACATGGTCGTTGCAATTTTACAGTACAATTTTTATTATTACGAAGGAAACTTTTTTGTGAATTTCACGAAAAAGATTTGTAATTTCGATATTTGTTATTTTTTATTATCTCAAAAAAGTATATTAATGTTCAATCAATGTAAATAATGAAAGTAAATTTCAATTTCCAGTAAATTAAATTTACAATTGATTTTTACAGTGCACACTCGATAAATCGAATTATCCAATCCTTTCGTTCAGAAAAAAACGGATTAGCTCTGCCAATTGACAGTGCAGCCAAAAATCTGGATATAGCGATCGACTCTAATCTATCGTGGAAAAAGCAAACTTCTTAGCTACATACCACAAATTAAACATAAGATTATGATGATAATTAGATTATTATTAGATTAGTGTCACTATTATAATATTAATATCTCATCCAACTCTTACTCGTGTATCCAAACGATGCTACTACTATTCTTCCACCGCTATTATATTTTCACTGTGATCACTCACATTGATCCATAGTCTGACTGGGGCATAATAAAAATGCGAATACCAATACCAATACCAAATCAGTGCGTGATGGAGCTTCGATATATACGACAGTGCTCGATTCGGAATTCATTTTTTTGTCAGCAAAAGTAATTAGGTGATCCCCTAATTTAATTGCGTTTTGCCTCGACGTCTGGCCCGCTAAATTTCATCCCCGGCATACTTTCGAATGGAGCTCATGAGTATATTTTCCGGGACCTCGTGATCATCTCACCCCCTTCGGAAGATTCTTTCACCCGCCACACTGTAAACAAAAAACTATCCTTGATTTACTCTTTACCACGGAAAAAGATGGCTCGCGAATGTATATAAGTTTGATCATCCCGCCACGGGGTGGCTCGTAACGCCGAGCTTACCATTCCCCGTGCTCACGCCTCCTTCCCTCCAATCCCCGTTTCGGCTCATCCAGCGCTCCTTTCACCCCACGACCTGGCGAACGATTACCCTCCTAAATTACTGGAGATATTGCGGTTACCACCATGTACCCGACGCTGCCGGTCTGCTATGTTCTACCTCGCCCGCAACGCTCGTACAGACGCGCACCTCATAAACCAGCGTTTCCATACTTTCCAGCGTATCGTAGTAGGAGGGAACTGGCCTCGGCAGAGTGAAAGAGAATTGATGCCATGGATAGCAAGAGAAAGATCGTTATAAAGCGGCCATCCCGACTTAACCCAATTCTTTCTAGGGGTTTTTTTTTTCCACTGTCTATACCTTTATATCGGTCATTGTATAGTAACGGCTGAAGTCTGCCCGGAGTCAGGTTCTGGAGCTGGATTTAATGATCTATCATTAGAGAACTTACAAATTTAGGCCCTGGGAGCCCGTTAGGAAAGTCCTCCAGGGAGAATCTTAGAAGGCTGGAGACGGTTAAATGATGAGGGTCTGGTACGGCCTTTGGCCTTTGATCAGGGACAACTTGGAATGATTAGGCCCTAAGATTGGATCATTAGGGATCTTGCAATAATTAGGGCCTGAGAGTACGTTAGGGCAGTCATTCTGGTGAAGACTGATCAGAGTCTGGGACACCTTTTGGGGAGTCTTTGACCCAAGAGAACTTAGAATGATCAGCCCCGAAGACTGAATTCTTAGAAGACCTGCAATAATTCGACTTGGAACTGGGTCCTTAGAAGCATACGTGCTTTGTCCTCTCTTTCACCCAATATATCTGATATACATCCATTAGATCATAGCTCTGAAAGCACAGATAACCATTAGGAAACTTACAAAATCAGGGCCTGGGACGACTTTTGGCATTCGATCCGAAATAATCTGGAATGATTAGGCTCTAACACTGGATCATGAGGGATCTTGCAATAATTAGGGCCTGAGAGTACGTTAGGGCAGTCATTCTGGTGAAGACTGATCAGAGTCTGGGACACCTTTTGGGGAGTCTTTGACCCAAGAGAACTTAGAATGATCAGCCCCGAAGACTGAATTCTTAGGAGACCTGCAATAATTCGACTTGGAACTGGGTCTTTAAAAGCATACGTGCTTTGTTCTTTCTTTCACCTAATGTATTTGATATACATCCACTAGTCATAGCTCTGAAAGCACAGAGAACCGTTAGGGAACTTACAAAATCAGGACCTGGGGCGGCTTTTGGCATTTGATCCGGGATTTCTTGGAATTATTGGGCCCTAAGACTGGATCATTTGGGATCTTACAATAATTTGGGCCTGAGAGTACGTTAGGAGAGTCGTCCCGGAGAAGACTTTAGACTGATCAGAGTCTGGGACACCTTTTGGGGATTCTTTGATCCAAGAGAACTTGGAATGATCAACGCCGAAGACTAAATTCTTAGGAAACCTGCAATAATCTAATTTGGAACCGGATCCTTAGAAGCTTCCGTGCTTCATCCTCTTTTTCACCCAATGTGTCTGAAATACATCCACTAGTCATAGTTCCAAAAGCAGATAGAAGGCGAAAGAAAACTGATTAGCTAGGCTAGTATACTCGTTAGAATGCTGACCGCAACTCATCATGATGTAACGATCTACCGTTAGGGAACTTACAATAATTAAACCCGGGGAATCCGTTAAGAAACCTTCCTGAGAGCCACTTTGAAAGAGGGAGACAGTACAATGATTTGGTCTGTGACCCGGGAGAACATGGAATAATAACGCCCTAGGAATGGATCATTGGGTATCTGATAATTATTAGGACCTGGGAGTCCGTTAGGAAGGTTTTCCTGAGAACGACAGACTGATCAGAGTCTGGGACACCTTTTGGGTAGTCTTTTGTTTCGTCGCATGAGACAAATATTCTATTTCGTAAAATCAAAAATAAAATTAGTCAGTCGCGGAGATTATCGAACCGCCTAATAAACGTTGGGGATTATAAAATTCCGCGAGCAGTAGTAATAAATCATCTGCGCGGCAGCCGGGGTTTTTTCCGCATAATAAAGGTAATCCTTCAAAATCAAAAAGAGTCACGAACAGTGTAATAACACTAGGCAATGACTCATTTACGACCCGCATATTCAGGTACATCGCGTTGTTCCGCGAGAATCAGCCTAGCGGAAAACGTTTTTACCTGCTAAAACACAGTGCAGCGAGCGTCTTGCTCCCCACTCAGTCTCACCCAATTTTCATTCGACGACTTGCGAAAAAAAGTGCCCTTCTCATTTTCCATTTGCCAATCAATTTGTTTTACTCTACTCTCCGAATATTTAAGACCCTCCCATCCTTTTTACTTCAGCCATCCAAGAACGTTTCAAATTTAGTCTAAGAACTTCCACGGTAACGAACAGTCGCATCTTGGAGGCTAGTACCAAACGACGCGTTACAATAGACTCACGAAAGTGAGAACTTCGTCAGTTCAAGTGAACATCATTTATAATTCAAGTGAAACAGTTTAAATTAATTTTTGTGTTTGTTTCTATAAATAAATATTTTACCAATTTTTACACCGCTTTCCATCTCATAATTCCTTATAAATAAATATAGATCGTTGGTGATTAATTTCCCGCATATCTCTACCAGCGGGAATTCGTCACCATCAGCGTGAGTTCAAGCTTTACGACCCTGAATCGAAACTACCCGCGGAAAAAAGAAAGTATTAAAAGAGTATTAAAAGAGTATTCAATTGAAAGTATTAGGAGTATGTCGTATTGGACTGAATAATACTAAAATTATACTTCGCGAATGAGTGCAAAGTATGAAACTAGTATATGAAAGGATATTATGTATCAAGTATTCAGTTAATATACCACGAAATATTCGAGTATTCAGTCTGGACCATGGACCATGGACCACGGACCACGAACCCATGAGTCGGTGGGTCGGTGGGTCGGTGGGTCGGTGGGTCGGTGGGTCGGTGGGTCGGTGGGTCGGTGGGTCGGTGGGTCGGTGGGTCGGTGGGTCGGTGGGTCGGTGGGTCGGTGGGTCGGTGGGTCGGTGGGTCGGTGGGTCGGTGGGTCGGTGGGTCGGTGGGTCGGTGGGTCGGTGGGTCGGTGGGTCGGTGGGTCGGTGGGTCGGTGGGTCGGTGGGTCGGTGGGTCGGTGGGTCGGTGGGTCGGTGGGTCGGTGGGTCGGTGGGTCGGTGGGTCGGTGGGTCGGTGGGTCGGTGGGTCGGTGGGTCGGTGGGTCGGTGGGTCGGTGGGTCGGTGGGTCGGTGGGTCGGTGGGTCGGTGGGTCGGTGGGTCGGTGGGTCGGTGGGTCGGTGGGTCGGTGGGTCGGTGGGTCGGTGGGTCGGTGGGTCGGTGGGTCGGTGGGTCGGTGGGTCGGTGGGTCGGTGGGTCGGTGGGTCGGTGGGTCGGTGGGTCGGTGGGTCGGTGGGTCGGTGGGTCGGTGGGTCGGTGGGTCGGTGGGTCGGTGGGTCGGTGGGTCGGTGGGTCGGTGGGTCGGTGGGTCGGTGGGTCGGTGGGTCGGTGGGTCGGTGGGTCGGTGGGTCGGTGGGTCGGTGGGTCGGTGGGTCGGTGGGTCGGTGGGTCGGTGGGTCGGTGGGTCGGTGGGTCGGTGGGTCGGTGGGTCGGTGGGTCGGTGGGTCGGTGGGTCGGTGGGTCGGTGGGTCGGTGGGTCGGTGGGTCGGTGGGTCGGTGGGTCGGTGGGTCGGTGGGTCGGTGGGTCGGTGGGTCGGTGGGTCGGTGGGTCGGTGGGTCGGTGGGTCGGTGGGTCGGTGGGTCGGTGGGTCGGTGGGTCGGTGGGTCGGTGGGTCGGTGGGTCGGTGGGTCGGTGGGTCGGTGGGTCGGTGGGTCGGTGGGTCGGTGGGTCGGTGGGTCGGTGGGTCGGTGGGTCGGTGGGTCGGTGGGTCGGTGGGTCGGTGGGTCGGTGGGTCGGTGGGTCGGTGGGTCGGTGGGTCGGTGGGTCGGTGGGTCGGTGGGTCGGTGGGTCGGTGGGTCGGTGGGTCGGTGGGTCGGTGGGTCGGTGGGTCGGTGGGTCGGTGGGTCGGTGGGTCGGTGGGTCGGTGGGTCGGTGGGTCGGTGGGTCGGTGGGTCGGTGGGTCGGTGGGTCGGTGGGTCGGTGGGTCGGTGGGTCGGTGGGTCGGTGGGTCGGTGGGTCGGTGGGTCGGTGGGTCGGTGGGTCGGTGGGTCGGTGGGTCGGTGGGTCGGTGGGTCGGTGGGTCGGTGGGTCGGTGGGTCGGTGGGTCGGTGGGTCGGTGGGTCGGTGGGTCGGTGGGTCGGTGGGTCGGTGGGTCGGTGGGTCGGTGGGTCGGTGGGTCGGTGGGTCGGTGGGTCGGTGGGTCGGTGGGTCGGTGGGTCGGTGGGTCGGTGGGTCGGTGGGTCGGTGGGTCGGTGGGTCGGTGGGTCGGTGGGTCGGTGGGTCGGTGGGTCGGTGGGTCGGTGGGTCGGTGGGTCGGTGGGTCGGTGGGTCGGTGGGTCGGTGGGTCGGTGGGTCGGTGGGTCGGTGGGTCGGTGGGTCGGTGGGTCGGTGGGTCGGTGGGTCGGTGGGTCGGTGGGTCGGTGGGTCGGTGGGTCGGTGGGTCGGTGGGTCGGTGGGTCGGTGGGTCGGTGGGTCGGTGGGTCGGTGGGTCGGTGGGTCGGTGGGTCGGTGGGTCGGTGGGTCGGTGGGTCGGTGGGTCGGTGGGTCGGTGGGTCGGTGGGTCGGTGGGTCGGTGGGTCGGTGGGTCGGTGGGTCGGTGGGTCGGTGGGTCGGTGGGTCGGTGGGTCGGTGGGTCGGTGGGTCGGTGGGTCGGTGGGTCGGTGGGTCGGTGGGTCGGTGGGTCGGTGGGTCGGTGGGTCGGTGGGTCGGTGGGTCGGTGGGTCGGTGGGTCGGTGGGTCGGTGGGTCGGTGGGTCGGTGGGTCGGTGGGTCGGTGGGTCGGTGGGTCGGTGGGTCGGTGGGTCGGTGGGTCGGTGGGTCGGTGGGTCGGTGGGTCGGTGGGTCGGTGGGTCGGTGGGTCGGTGGGTCGGTGGGTCGGTGGGTCCGTGGGTCCGTGGGGCCGTGGGGCCGTGGGGCCGTGGGTCCATGGTCAGACTTAATACTCGAATATTTCATGGTATATTAACTTAATACTTAATACCTAATAGCCTTTCATGTACTAGTTTCATACTTTGTACTCATTCGCGAAGTATGATTTTAGTATTATTCAGTCCAATACGACATACTCCTAATACTTTCAATTTAATACTCTTTTAATACTTTCTTTTTTTGCGCGGGTATCGCGAGTTCCCGGCGTACAGAACATCTTTGACCCAAGAGCACTCAGAGTGATCAGACCCAAAGCCCAGATTCTTAGCAGGCTTACAATAACAAGTACTTGGGACTGGATTCTTAGAAGCCTGCTCACTTTGTCATCTCTTTTGACCAATGTATCTGATACAGCCACTAGTCATAGCTCCGAACGCACAGAGAAACCGAAAGAATATGGATTCGCCGAGGTGGTATATTTGATAGAATGCTGACAGCAAATGCGTTTGCCGTCATCGTCCTAGCATACGGTTTGCCAGCCCAGCAAATCTTCTTCCAGCATGCGCCAGCTTACCATCCGGATGTTGCACAGACGGAAATCCGTATTCGACAGAGCATTCAAGTTTTGCTTTAACTTTCGTCTCGGGAAGCCCCTTGATAAAACTCTTCGCGTCGGATGTATACACTGGCATTTCCGCGACAGTAGTCGGCTCAAGACAGGAG
Source organism: Amblyjoppa fuscipennis (assembly GCA_963575735.1). NCBI lineage: Eukaryota > Metazoa > Arthropoda > Insecta > Hymenoptera > Ichneumonidae > Amblyjoppa > Amblyjoppa fuscipennis. The sequence goes on from OY754497.1 coordinate 8,407,447, forward strand.
CAGATTTGGCGACCCACACGCCCCCTGGCGTGGTTCGCTACGGAGTACTCAATGGATTACGCGTTCCTGTGCTCTTCGCTTTCCGAGAGCTCCGGCTTTCTTCCCTTCAGTGCCGTCTACTTTGTTCGCTCTTCCATATTTTTTTTGTACCGCACTTCTAACGTGTCTCAACAATAGTGTTTCGTGCTGTCCAGCTCTTCAAGAGTCCTCGAAATGGCTCTCGTCGGGTCTCTATTTTATCCCCCTCGCATTTCAGAGGAATTTCAAGGTACCTCGTGCTTTTACGCCACATATAGGTAGACACCAGGTAGTCGACTGGCCACGATGGGAATGGTCCAGATGGTGGGAAACTGAACAATAGCATCATCCGATAAGGTATTGTCATCATTGTCACCATTATTATCAGTTTCTTCAAAATAACTTCTCGCCGAGCCTTCCCACTTACAATTGACTATTGGCAAACGATATCCGCGTAAAAGGAGGGTGGGGCAAAAAGGACCAAACGATTCACGGAGGTTTATTGATTTACACGATATTTTTGTTACTCTTTCTTCAAAACATAGAATGGACAAGTAGGGACAAAATATAAAAAAAAAAGGTGCAAAATGGATTTTCCTCAAATTGTAGTCGAAATTGATAAATTTGAATCCTGAAAATTCCACAACTGGCCGTCGGTATTTTAATGAAAAAATACATGTTATAATTAAATATAAAAAATAATAATCAATGATTCGGAGAGTCGACCATCGCTATCGAAGCTCAAAAAACTGATATTCTCAAAATTTAATTGCGTCCGGCAACTGGTCCGTTGTGCCCCACGTCTATCACACTTAATGTGCGAAGGCCTGGGGCAATACGGCTCATCGCAAAATATTCAGAAAAATTAAGTGACTGCATCAAAGTGGGAACACTTTAAGGTGGCTCTGTCGCTTGGCTATTCATTTCGCATAAGTTCGAGAAAAGTGTGATAACATGGCAAATACTTCTCGATGGTATAAAAATCTGAAAAAATGCATGCACATTAAAGCCACTGAAAATATTGATTTCGCATAATAATAAGTTCGAAATATTATTAAGAAATTAAACAGAAAATTAATTGTTTAACAAATTACCTGGCAAACTATGTTTTTTTTTGTTACGAAAACGATTCGTTCATTTTTCTGAAAACGTATGAATTTTTGCAGATTTTTAAATTTGCTTTGAATTTTGTGTTTTTTTTCCATATAAAAAAAAAAATTCAAAGCAAATTTAAAAATCTGAAAAAAATGCATACGTACTTAGAAAAATGAGGGAATCATTTTCATTTAAAAAAAAAAAAAATGAGTTTCCGCGAAATTCGTTAAACAATTTTTTTTTTTCATCAATTTGTCAATAACATTTTGGAATTATTATTATGTAAAGTCCATCTTTTCAGTGACTTTACTATGCATGCATTTTTTTTCAGATTTTTATACCATCGAGAAGTATTTCCAATTTTATCTCATTTATCTCGAACTTATGCGAAATGAATATCAAGCAACAGAACTACCTTAAGCGGATCGTCTCGTTGCGTATTACCAAAGAGTGTGATTCATGTGCAATTCAAAGAGAATTTCGTCAACTTTTTGATCGAATAAAAATCTGAAAAAATTCAATCATACAGAAGATGCTAGGAAGACTACTTTTCCATAATAATAGTTCCAAAAAGTTATTAGTAAATTTGTAAGAAAATAATTGTTTAACGAATTAGTCGGTAAACTAATTTTTACTTTAGCCCAAATTTATTCGATAATTTTTTTGAATACTCATACATGTTTTAAACATTTTTTCTAATACGTAAAATTCGTGAATTTTATTTATTAAAAAATGAAAAAAATGTGGTTTTTTTAATTAGAAAAAATTCTCAAAAAATTCATATGTATTCAACAAAAATTATTGGGTCAATTTGGGCTGAAGAAAAAGTGAGTTTACCGGAAAATTCATTGACGAATGATTTTTTTTACTAATTCGTTGATTGTTAATAACTTTTTGCAAGTATTATTATGGGAAATTAATCTTCTTAGCACCTCCTAAATGCTCGATTTTTTTTAGATTTTTATTCCGTTAGAAAGACGTCGAAATTCGTTGTGAATTGCACGTGAATCGCACTCTTTGGTAATGCGCAACTTCCGCATTTAATTTCTCACCGTCTCGGCTTCAAGTCTCCTCCGGATGACCAACGCCTCGTCATCGCCTCCGGTACTATTGGCCGTGTAAATGTTGGTCCGACTGCTCGCCAAAAGGCCTATACAGTTGAGCCGTCTTGGCCGGCTAAAAAATCTTATCCGGCTACAAAATCTTATCTGGCTACAAAATCTTATCTGGCTAAAAATCTTACCCGTCTAATGGATATCAGAGCTGGGCGAAATACTCGAAAGTACTTAAAATACAAAGTACAAAATACTCCAAGTATTTAAAATATAAAATACTTTTTGTATTTTAAATACATTTATAAGTCCTTTTTTAAATACTTTTTAAAAATCAATACGGGATGCCTGGACATGGTGGGACATGGTGGGACACGGTGGGACATGGTGGGACATGGTGGGACATGGTGGGATATGGTGGGACATGGTGGGACACGGCGGGACACGGCGGGACACGGCGGGACACGGCGGGACACGGCGCGACACGGCGCGACACGGCGGGACACGGCGGGACACGGCGGGACACGGCGGGACACGGCGGGACGCGGCGGGACGCGGCGGGACGCGGCGGGACACGGCGGGACACGGCGGGACACGGCGGGACACGGCGGGACACGGCGGGACACGGCGGGACACGGCGGGACACGGCGGGACACGGCGGGACACGGCGGGACACGGCGGGACACGGCGGGACACGGCGGGACACGGCGGGACATGGTGGGACATAGTGGATTTTGGACGGCTGAGCCGGCCAGGTTACGCTCGCCCATCATCCTTGCCCATCATCCATCCCGTCCGTCCATCCATCCATCCCGTCCGGCCTAACCGTACTGCCAAGAAAACCAAAAGTATTTTGTATTTTGTATTTTGAGAAGTACTTAAAATACCAAAAAGTATTTGAGTACTTAAAATATGTATTTTAAATACCTAAAATACATCAAGTATTTAAAATACTGCCCAGCTCTGATACGGAATGCCTGGACAGGGTGGGACAGTGTGGGACAGGGTGGGTCAGGGTGGGACAGGGTGGATTTTGGACGGCTGAACCGACTCGGTCACGCTCGCCCATCGATCTGTCCCTTCCACCCATCCATCGATTCATCCCGTCCATCCATCCCGTTCATCTCGTCCGGCCTAACCGTACAGCCAAGAAAACCAAAAGTATTTTGTATTTAGTATTTTGAGAAGTACTTGAAATACCAAAAAGTATTTGAGTACTTAAAATATGTATTTCAAATACTGAAAATACATCAAGTATTTAAAATACTAGACAGCTCTGTTCCGTATTGATTAAAAAAAAGTATTTACAAAAGTACTTATAAATGTATTTAAAATGCAAAAAGTATTTTATATTTTAAGTACATGTGGTATTTTGTATTTTGTATTTTAAGTACTTTCGAGTATTTTGCCCAGCTCTGCTGCAGAGCCCTATTCGCCAACATCCCATGGGAAGCCCAGCATTCCAGGTAGCTTTGATTCGCAGCGCACATACGACAACTCATCGACCGAACGGCTGGTGAGACTTACTTGAGGTGACAAGTGCGAAACGCTAATTCCCCCCCCCTCCCTCGCGGAAATTTCACCCCCCCGTCCCCCATGGAGGGGGCCTTCGCATCCCTTTCCGTCTCCTCACCACCTGGCCGAGTACTCTTTGATGAATTATCAATCTCCATTACCGTTCGCCACTGATGACAAACCGGTGTTCGAGCAGCTTTGGTAATCCCGTGACTTCACCCGAATGTACTTTCCACCCCCTGCGCGGTAGCCGGAGACACCTGTCGGTGATCGTCGGCTGTTGCGTCCGGACCGGAGCAAATAGTGAGTTCGCTCGGTGACGATCATAAACAAGTAGACTCTTTTTCGGGTCAAGGTGTTAGCCTCTTAGTCAGGGACGAAGATCTACTGTCAAGAATTTACTAATGATTGTCGATGCGTGCAGACCGAGAGAAAAAATAAATAAATTTGTCCACGAAATAAAATTTATTTCGGGCAAATATTTTCTTTGTATATAAATACTACTAACGTTTTAGATGTATCGAGGATAATTTTTTTTTTTTATTTAACTATATGTTTATTATCTATTTAGTGTATTTATTTGTATCTAATGCGATGTCGTAGTTAAAAGAAATACATTAATTATTTATAGTAACTGTTTGTTTTTTTTTTTTTTTATAAAATATATATTTTATATGTTACTAGATTTTTCATGGAAAAAAATGGATTTCTCCAGTTATGGTTTTTTTTGTTATAGCTTCATCATAGAGGAAGTTTTCGTGAAAAAATTAATTTTTGAGATTTTGATGTAAACGTGTTCAGAATGTTCCCAAAAAATCCAAAAAACACATTTAGAAAAAATTTCTGGATGCATGTGTGTGCGTATATGCATGTATGTATGTATGTATGTATGTATGTATGTATGCATGTATGTATGTATGTATGTATGTATGTATGTATGTATGCATGCATGCATGCATGCATGCATGCATGCATGTATGTATGTATGTATGTATGTATGTATGTATGTATGTATGTATGTATGTATGTATGTATGTATGTATGTATGTATGTATGTATGTATGTATGCATGTATGCATGTATGTGTGTGCAGATCTTTTAACGTTCATAATTTGAAAACGGCTTGAGATATCGAGGTGAAATTTATAACACATGTTGAGGGGTCGATCCTCATTATTCGATCCAATTTTTGGCCAAATCTATGCAGTCGTTCAGATGTTACGCGGTTTTGATTTTTTTTTTTTCTTTACGCGCTCTAGCTCCCACGATTACTCTCTACTTACTTAGCTCTAGCTCCCAAAAATGTCTTTACGCGCTCTAGCTCCCACGATTATTGACATATCGGACTAAAAAATTGCACATAAATGGACTTTTATCGACTAACGGTCGGTATTGAATTCGGGAGTGGTCGATCGAACCGTTTAAATTTTATGAAATTAAAAATTTTTTTTTTGGATTTTATGAAATATGAGTACTTTATTCTAAATGCAATTTTCCACAGTAAGTATTCATTTATGACGAAAATAAGTGTCAGATTCGTGATCAACATGAAAAAATACATGGAATACCGTTTTTAGGCAAAAATCAAATAATTTATACATTATCTCATTGACACATTTTTATTTTGAACTTTAAATTATACAGACCTGGTTTTAATTATTCGAGGTCCTCGATCCAACATGCATATTGTCTAATATACAATGTGTCTATTACTGTTAAATTATTATACGGCATATGGATATATTTATTGTATATAGTAATTGTTTAGGAATCCGCGAAAATGTAAGGGAGTCGAATCTGGCGAATTTGCTCCCGATAGCTCTCTAAGTCCGAATTGATTAACAACGGCACTGTTTCTTCGTCAATTTTTCACACACGATATCCCGTCAATCGTTTTGACAACGATCGACGCGAACGTTTCGAGTCATCAATATAAAAATGTATGACGTAGACTAGCGAATGGAAACGCACAGCAGGCATGCTGCCTAGTCTGTGAATTAGCGACTTCCATAATTTAAATCTAATTTAAATCTATCTTATCGGCAGATGTAAAATTTAAATCTATTTTATCGGAAGATCCTCACCGAAAAGAACTCCTAGGGGTCCAGTAGTGACTACCGGAGGTTCAGTAGTCACTGCTGGCGTTGCAGTAGTCACTGCTGGCGTTGCAGTAGTTACTACACATGTAGTTACTACTTCCTAGTAGTTACTCCTCAACAGTCAGTAATTATTACTGAGGACGTAGTAGTTCCTGTATCAGTAATACCTACTTGTAAGTAGTTCCATTCCAGGATTCAATAGTTAATGCATAAGCAATTATTGCGGATAAGTAATTACTACTCGAGACAGCAGTAGTTCCTGTATAAGTAGTTGCCACTTCTGTGTAGTTGCTATTTGAATCTCGAGATTCAATTAGTAACTGCACAGAGGTAGTAACTACTTATACAGGAACTACTGCTGTCTGAAGTAGTAATTATTTATCTGTAGTAATTACTTATACGGGAACTACAGCAATCTCGAGTATTAATTACTTATCTGCAATAACTGCTTATGCATTAACTATCGAATCCCGAAATAGAACTAATTATAAGTAGTCATTACTGATGCAGGAACTACTACGTCCTCAGTAATAAGTACTGACTGTTGAGGAGTAACTACGAAGTGGTAACTCCATGTGTAGTGACTACTGCAATGCCAGCAGGGACTACTGAACCTCCATTAGTCACTACTGGACCCCTAGTAGTTCTTTTCGGTGGGGGCAAAAATCCAGCAGGGAACTACTGGAAACTACGTGAATTCTCAGTAGTGAACTACTGGAAACTGCGAGAATTCCCAGCAGTGAACTACTGAAAACTACGGGAATTCCCAGTAGTTGACTACTGGACATTCATAGTAGTTTGGAGTAGTTAACTACTGGACATTCATAGTAGTTTGGAGTAGTTAACTACTCAGTAGTAGTTAACTACTCAAAATACCCAGTAGTGTTCAGTAGTTAACTGCTCAATACTTCGAGTAGTTTTCAGTAGTCCGCCAATTTAGCACTGGGCAGTAGTTCAGTAGTTTATTAGTAGTTACTACACATGTAGTTCCTACTTCCTAGTAGTTACTCCTCAACAGTCAGTAATTATTACCGAGGACGTAGTAGTTCCTGCATCAGTAATTACTACTTATAAGTAGTTCTATTCCAGGATTCAGTTGTTAATGCATAAGCAGTTATTGCGGATAAGTAATTATTACTCGAGACAGCAGTAGTTCCTGTATAAGTAATTACCACTTCTGTGTAGTTACTATTTGAATCTCGAGATTCAATTAGTAACTACACAGAATTATTTATCTGTAGTAATTATTTATCTGTAGTAATTACTTATACAGGAACTACTACAGTCTCGAGTAGTAATTACTTATCTGCAATAACTGGTTATGCATTAACTACCGAATCCTGAAATAGAACTACTCATAAGTAGTTATCACTGATGCAGGAACTACTACGTCCTCAGTAATAATTACTGACTGTTGAGGAGTAACTACGAAGTGGTAACTCCATGTGTAGTGACTACTGCAATGCCAGCAGGGACTACTGAACCTCCAGTAGTCACTACTGCACCCCTAGTAGTTCCTTTCGGTGAGGGCAAAATGCCAGCAGGGAACTACTGGAAACTACGAGAATTCCCAGCAGTGAACCACTGAAAACTACGGGAATTCCCAGTAGTTAACTACCGGACATTCATAGTAGTTTGGAGTTGTTAACTACTGGACATTCATAGTAGTGTGGAGTAGTTAACTACTGGACATTCATAGTAGTTTGGAGTAGTTAACTACTCAGCAGTAGTTAACTACTCAAAATACCCAGTAGTGTTCAGTAGTTAACTGCTCAATACTTCGAGTAGTTTTCAGTAGTCCGCCAATTTAGCACTGGGCAGTAGTTGAGTAGTTTATCAGTAGTTAACTACTGGATACTGCCAGTAGTATTTTGCTGCAGTTTTCAGTAGTTCTTTTCGGTGAGGGGAAACTCTTACTTAAATTTAAGAAATTTAATTAGGGATGTGCAAATAGCTTTTGAATTGAATTGAATCGAATATTGATATTGAATTCAAAATTTAAATTAAATATTCAAAAGATGGAATAAATCGAATATTCAAAAATTTGAATAATTCGAATATTTGTGAATAATCATAAACATTGGAATAATTTGTATAATCTTTGTGAATTGGATATTCGAATGAAGAAACACCGATTACAATGAATCTGAGCAAATAAGTTACATTCGTTGAACGATAAATTTTTATGATTACAAAGTTGAATAACTTACGCTCGGTTGCAAGTTATTCAATTTATCGAAGCTTCAAAGTGTACAACAAATTATGTTATACATTAATTCGTATTGTTTATCGCGTCACTTATAATGACCATTATGGTCCATTATAAACAGAGCTGGGTAAAATACTCGAAAATACTGAAAATACAAAATACTATAAGTGTTTAAAATGCATAAAAAAAAAAGTTGTATGGTATTTTTATCCCAATGGCATTCCCATTTGCGGAAAAACTTTGATTAATTGACAACCGCAAACGTATATTGTTCTCTATAATTCGTAAGTGACGTAAGTACTTTAAGTAAGTGACCGAGAATGAAGAGTGACGTTTCGCCGGCGCAGGAGCTTCGTTCCGCCTTTGCAGGAGCAGATGATACCTCTCACCCTCGCGTTCCTCCCAACCAAAAACCAACCCAAAAACCAACCGTCGATTGGTGCGCCAAACCAACCATTATTTCAACCTCCCGAAGGTTGATTTTGGGTTTGTTCGTCGAATCCGACCATCAGCCGACTATTCTTTCGACAGAGTAAAGGTTGATTCACGGTTCGATATTATAAACCAACTCTATTTTCGACTTTCACCCGAGAATAGTAGTGGTTGACTTATGGTTGATTTTTCAAAACCAACCGTAAACCAACCGCTGGCTAGGTCGTTGCCCGAAATAGTTGGTTTATGGTTGGTTTCGCAAAAACCAACCACAAATCGACCATCACTGTAGTCACTTGAAAGTCGGAATGATGGTCGTTTTATAATAACCAACCATGAACCAACTATTTATGCTGTCGGAAAATGGTTGGTTTCCAAAAACCAACCGAAAATCAACCTTCGGGCGGTTGGAATAATGGTTGGTTTGGCGCACCAATCGACGGTTGGTTTGTGGTTGGTTATAGAAAAATCGTCCAAATTCCAACCATTATTTACGGTTGGGTGGTCCGAGAGGGCAAGCAATTCGGATATGACCCTTACTTAAGGTAACTATGTCGCTTCGCGATCATTTCGCATAAGTTCGAGAAAAATTAGAGAAAATTCCAAGTACTTATCGACGGTATGAAAATCTGAAAAAATTCATGCACACTAAAGGTACTGAAAATAATTATTTCGCATGATAATAATTTCAAAATGTTATTGACAAATTAATCAATAAATTAATTGTTTAACAAATTATCGGGCAAACCAACTTTTTTCTTTAATGAAAATTATTCGTTCATTTTTCTGAATACCTATGAATTTTCTTCAGATTTTTCAGTCAACTTTGATTTTTTTGGTTTTTCCACACATTTTTTCCATATATAAAAAAAAAAATCAAAGTTGACCGAAAAATCTGAAAAAATTCATACGTATTCAGAAAAATGAACGAATCATTTTTATTAAAAAAAAAGTTATGTTGCCGGATAATTTGTTAAACAGTAATTTTTTTGATTAATTTGTTAATAACATTTTGGAATTATTATTATGCACAATTAATCTTTTCAGTACCTTTAGTATGCATGAATTTTTTTCAGAATTTTATACCATCGAGAAGTACATGCAATTTTCTCTTATTTTCCTCGGACTTATGCGAAATGAGCGTGAAACGACACAGCTACCTTAAGGTAGTCCTTGCGAATAGTGTTCACTTCGCATAAGTTTCAGAGAAATGAGAGCAAATTGCAAACACTTCTGGATGATATAAAAATCTGAAAAAAAATCAAGCATATTAAAGTTGCTTAAAAGATTAATTTTCCATAATAATAATTCCAAAATGTTATTAACAAATTGATGAAAAATAAAATTGTTTACCAAATATCTCGGAAACCTAACTTTTTTTTTTAACAAAAATTATTTGTTCATTTTTTTGAATACGTATGAATTTTTTCAGATTTTTAAATTCACTTTGATTTTTTTTTTTTATATGGGAAAAACGTGTAGAAAAACAGAAAATTCAAGGTGAATTCAAAAATCTGAAAAAATTCATACGTATTCAGAAATATGAACGAACAATTTTCTTTTTAAAAAAAAGTTAGGTTTCCAGGATATTTGTTGAACAATTTTATTTTTCATCAATTTGTTAATAACATTTTAGAATTATTATTATGCAAAATTAATCCTTTCGGCATCTTTAATACACTTGATTTTTTTCAGAATTTTATACGATCGAGAAGTGTCTACAATTCCCTCTAATTTCTGTGAAACTTAGGTGAACACTATTCGCAAGGACTACCTTAAGGATGTAGGAGCAGTACAGTCCCGCCAAACGTGAGTTTCAGAGAAAATTGCGAACACTGCTCGATGGGATAAAAATCTGAAAAAAAAATCAAGTATATGGAAGATGCTGCAAAGATTGATTTTGTGCAATAATAATTCCAATTTGTTATTGACAATTTGAAGATAAAAATTATTATAAAACAGATTACCCGTCAACTTAACTATTTTCCTTCATAAAAATGATTCATTTATTTTTCTGAATACGTATGAATTTTTTCAGAATTTTTTGTAATCTTTGAAAATCGCGTTTTTCCAAGTTCAAGCTGTGAAAAAACGCAATTTTCAAAGATTACAAAAAAATTTGCACCATTTTTTCGTAAGATAAAAAAATGTCTACATCTCATAAAATGAAAACCGTCAAAATCTACACCGGAGTTTATTATAGGAAATCACAAACCGAAATTTGCGGTTTTTCGTGATTTTAAAGCAATTTTTAATGTATTCTTCGCCGCTGATTACATAAATATAACTCATTTTACTCTTTGCGTGATATTTCATTCAAAATCTCGTGTCAGACGTAGAAAAACAAATTTTTTCAAAAAATTCTAAATTTTCAAAATCTCATAAAATTTAAACGGTTAGATCGATTTTTGCAAAATTTAATACGAAACATTGTACGGTGTTGATCCATTCCAGTGCCAAATTTAAGATCGGTACCTCCATGTTAACTCAAATTACATCATTATTAATAATTTTTCAAAAAAAAAAAATCAAAATTTCATAAAATCTGATCCCTTCGGTGGATTTCCACCAAATTCAATACCAAAGGTCTTTATTCATAGTATTGTATTTATATGCATGTTTAGGACGATAGTTAAAAATTTACGGAAACTAGAGCTACCACAGACATTTTTGAAAATTTTCAAAATCGCGTAAAATCTCGAATTAGGTGTCAATTTTCATTACAATGATACTGAAGGAAGATACGTGACCACTCTACTAGTGTACAAAATTTCAATCCGCTATCTAAAGCGGTTTCCGAGTTATAGTCATTCTAAAGGAGGCAAGTCTGTCACGCGCACGCGCACGCGCACGCGCACACGCACGCACACACGCACGCACACACATCCGGAAGCCAGCTAAAAATCACATTTCTCGTCGTTTTCGAACATTTCTAGTACGCTGACATTAAAATCACGAAATTTATTTTTTTTTCGCGAAAAAATAGCTTCCTCTATGAGGAAGCAAAAAAGAGAAATAATGCAATAACGCCTTACGACGAATGCCAGCACACCGCGTTATTCTATAATTTTTTTTCTGTTTTCATTTGTTTTGTTTTGTTTTTTTTGTTTTTTTTTTTCTTTGTTTTTCTTTCCATCTCATTCGAAGTTAATGCACTGTGACAAGAAGGCTAGATGGTCCCGTCGCTCGGGTTCCCTAGACGGGAACTTCGTCCCCGGGGCTGCGCTCAGCAAAGAGTGTGTTAGCGCTTTATACATAATAGACGTAACTTTTCCACAGGTACCGTAACGTAACGTACATGTGTGTATGGACGGAGAGACGAACGCGAACGCGAGGGGTCTGGAGCTCTTCCAAACGGGTGACATAGCTCCTTTATGGTAGGACAGAGGTCTGCGACAAGAGGACGATAATACGAGACGCATCCGGCTGTGTTACTGTGTGTACGTTACGCTCGATAACCCAGCAACAAGGGAGCCGGTCGGTGCAGCTGGTTGGGGCGGGGGTGGCGGGGAGCGGGGGGGAGGCATCGGTGGTGCAGTCGTGGAAGGCGCGATGACAGGCTGTACGACGGCTGTCGCGTTGCAGCCAGTGACTGAATAGTTTTTTTTTTTTTTTTTTACGCTCAGAAAAGAATGGGAGAAAATGGACCACCCAAGCGACTCAGGGAGTTTTCATGGATTTACACGACCGTCAACTTTCTCGTGCGGTAAAATTAATCCGCACTTCTTTGGCGCACGTGGACGCGACAAAAAAGAAATTATGATGTAAAGTGGGACTTTCTGCAATCGTTGTGAGAAACTATGAAATCGATAAAAAATAAAAAATAAAAAAAGTTGTGTTTATTTTTGTGTTTATTTTATCGCTGTATTTTTTGTTTATTTTTTTTGGTCAATAAAGTATGAATTTTCAAAATTTGCTGAACGATTTTGGGCAAAATGGACCGGATCACGATCACGATCTTCGACCGATAATCCAGAATATCAATCCCGGTAGCGAACGGGGGGTAAACTGGACCAGAGCTGGGCGGTATTTTAAATACTTGATGTATTTTCAGTATGTAAAATACATATTTTAAGTACTCAAATACTTTTTGGCATTTTAAGTACTTTTCAAAATACAAAATACAAAACACTTTAAGTTTTCTTGGCTGTATTATTAGGCCGAACGGGATGGACGCAGGGGATGGACGCAGGGGATGGACGGAGGGGATGGACGGAGGGGATGGACGGAGGGGATGGACGGAGGGGATGGACGGAGGGGATGGACGGAGGGGATGGACGGAGGGGATGGACGGAGGGGATGGACGGAGGGGATGGACGGAGGGGATGGACGGAGGGGATGGACGGAGGGGATGGACGGAGGGGATGGACGGAGGGGATGGACGGAGGGGATGGACGAACGAGACGGTCGGACGGGATGGATGGACGAGATGGTTGGACGGGTTGGACGGACGGGATGGATGGATGGGTGGGTGGAAGGGACAGATCAATGGGCGAGCGTGACCAAGCCGGCTCAGCCCCCCAAAATCCACCCTGTCCGACCCTGCCCAAACCTGCGCCACCCTGTCCCACCCTGTCGAGGCATCCCGTATTGATTTAAAAAAAAGTATTTACAAAAGTACTTATAAATGTATTTAAAATACAAAAAGTATTTTATATTTTAAGTACATATATTATTTTGTATTTTGTATTTAAAGTACTTTCGGGTATTTTGCCCAGCTCTGAAATCGACCGAGTAAAAATAAATTCTTTTTCGGATGGCTCGCGGCGACGAAAATTGCAGCGGTTGCACATTTTTCACCCCTCGTCTTATCCGAGAAACTTGCATTCCTCGTCCTGCACCGTGGTACGGTCTCGCCTCGGGCTTGAATCTCTCCGAGAAAATTTTTACCGCGAAGCACATATCCACCGCGAAAAGAGTTAATTTAATGTTAATAAAATCTTTTGTCGGATATAGCGAATTAAATAATCATTTATGATTAGCAAATTATAGTTGAGCCAAATGAATTTTTTTATGACCAACTGGTTTAACAGTCTTTTGGGCGAAACAAATTTTATTTCACTGAACTTCTAATAAACTATTACCTTTTCGAGATAGGTTATCTAATATATATTTTGGAAAACTGTAGATTTGTTTGTTTATTTGTTCCACCCCCTCCATAACCAGCCAACTTCACGCCCTTATTAGCAGCCAATTTCATGCCCTTATTAGCTCCGGAGTAGTTAAAGTTCCGGAGTGGCTAAAATGCCGGAGTAACTAAAGTCCCGGAGTGACTAAAGTCTGGGAGTGACTAAAGTCCCGGAGTGACTGAAATCCCGGATTGGCTGAAATCCCGGAGTGGCTAAAGTCCTGGAGTGGCTAAAGTCCCGGAGTGGCTAAAGTCCCGGAGTGACTAAAGTCCCGGAGTGGCTAAAGTCCCGGAGTGGCTAAAGTCCCGGAGTGGCTAAGGTCTCGGAGTGTCTAAAGTCCCGGAGTGGCTAAAGTCCCGAAGTGGCTAAAGTCCCGGAGTGGCTAAAGTCCCGGAGTGGCTAAAGTCCCGGAGTGGCTAAAGTCCCGGAGTGGCTAAGGTCCCAGAGTGCCTAAACTCCCAGAGTGCCTAAAGTGTCGGGTTATAAAATATAAAAATAACTATACAATATAAAATTTAACGCACTTGAGCTGCGACCGCGCGAGCCACAAGAACCTGCCAATAAATAATATTTCTAATATTATTAGAAACTATTGATAATAGGTTATAAATAATATTTCTAATATCATTAGAAACTATTAATAGTAGGTTATAACTAATATTTCTAATATCATTAAAAATTAATAATATTAGGTTATGGAACAAATAAACATTTTTCTTCGTCCTTTATAAATTTTCATTGATTGGAATAAACTTTTTTTCTGGGCGCAGCCGTCGAAGCGACCGGGATGGGCGAGAGCATTCCCGACGAGTGCATACCGTCGTTGTACGGTGGACGAAAAAGTTAGTGTAAACCGGAGCGAGAATGAAACGGAATACCGGCCGGAGGAGCGGAGAAGCAACATGTGCGAGATTAAAGTAGAATATTATAAAACGTGTTGCGGAGACCAAGAGGCGGGTGTGATCGAGATTTATTATTCAACGGACAACGGTACGAGACATGTCAACCGTGGGCGCTGTGTCGGAGAGGGACGAATTGATGTTCAACGATGTCAGAAAAAAATCAATAACGGCGACATCGTCGCGGTCGATGAGGTTCGGGAGAGAATCAATTTTTTGTACTAAATTAAATTTTTTTTTTATTAATTCCCTGCGACGGAGCCAATAAAATATTTTTTACTGCCTGCGATGCAGCCAATAAAAATGTTTTATTAATTTTTATTTAGAAAAGGGTTTTTCAAAAGACGGATTTTTTTTTTTTTTTTTTTTTTTTTTTTTTTCAGGGTATTTAGGTGAGTTATTGAAGTTAACTTTAAAGCTTTACCTTTGGGCTTCGTAAGACGCATGAAAGAATCGTCCTCAATGGGTAGAAATAGCCTTGAACCGAATGGGGACAAATTTAATTAAATCGTTTTTATTCGTATATATATATTTTTTTTAAATATATTATATTGCGCATATATAATGTATAAGTTTAAACCTTGTTAAAAATTTATCGCAATACTTTCCACCGTTTTGATATCATTTCGTTCGATCAAATTTGTTATTAATTTTTTATTTGGAAAAGGGTTTTTCAAAAGACGGATATATATATATATATTTTTTTTTTAATGATTTTTAGGTGAGTTATTGGAGATAACTTTACGGCAGGTAGAAATACGTCCGAAACAGCCCACGACCGACTAGTGACAAATTCAATTCAATATTTTTTTATAAACATATATTTTATTTATATTTATTGATTTTCGTATATATATATATTTTTTTTTTAAGCATGTATATTTTTTATTTTAAATTAAACAAAACATTTTCGTATCATTTTGCGAAAACTGACGTTTTTGGCATTTAAAAGACGGCGATGCGTTCACTTTCTAGTGAAAATTCACGAAAACCAACGATGTTCATCTTCATCCACAGGAAAAATCACGGAAGATGAACCGATTTATCAATTTACAGACTCGTTTTATCGATTTTTGACGGTTCGATGAGAAACGTCAAGAGAACAATTTTTAGCTGAAAAATCGAAGTGTCCCTAAAAAAAATCTCCGCGACATTATCGAATGTATTTTTTTTCTCATGCCGAACACGAAACACGTCGCAGTTTTTACCGAAAACCCAATCGCACATCGCCCCCAAAAAATGAGATGAAAAAATTCTCCAGTTACGACATCGAACACTATAAAAACAAACAAAAAAAAAAAACAAAGAACAAAAAACCAGACTAACTTTAAACCTCGTTAAAAATTGATCCCAATACTTATCGCCGTTTCGATAAAATTTCGATCAATCGAATTTATGTTTTCGGATCGGAGAACGGTTGTCTGTTCCGCCTTCTGACTTCTGAAGTCACTTTCAATCGGACGAATAATATATTCAGCGGCGGTCGTCGAGTCTGTGAGAATTTGATGTTATATATACGAATCAGAGAAGCGAAGCATCCGGGCGCGGTGAGCGAGGAGGCAGAGCAGCCTCTTTTAAGCCGCCGTACCGGCTGCGCTCCGCATCGAACAAAGAATTCCGAGGGCAATAGAGTTCAATTTAGTTTGATGCCGGCTGGGCTCCTTCTCGTCTGCGCTTGCGGCGCGATACGCCGGGCGTACGGAGGATTCCTGCGGTGCCTATCGCGAGTCCGAGGAGCGGGATAGGCGGTGGAATTCTCCTCACGACAGTACGGGAAGGAAAGAAAGCTCCTAGACTACCGTCTGTGGAGTTCAGACTGCGGTATTTGTTTTTTTTGTTTTTTTTTTTTTTTTTCCTCCAGCCGCAAAAGTCGGTCGAACGGGTAAAACTTGGCTGATATTTTATTCATAAGCAAACTTATGTCATAAAAGCGATCTCTCCGCATCCACGTATCTTCTACTTCGTGATACCTGCCTTCTCCTCTCTTCTCGGCGTTCGCTTTGTTCTTTTTTTTCGCGAGTCTGACCGCTCTTTCGTCCGTGCGTCAGGAGGGATCCCGATGCGCTTTTCTATTGCGCGGGTAAGCCGGGGGGGGGGGGCGAAAGGGTTGGGGGAGAGTTAATAGTTTGTTTGAGGAAACCTGTGGGTACTTGCTGTTTGTCAGAGGAAACGTAGCGCGGCGACGGATGGAAGCTTTATTTCTTGACTTGGGAATCTTCGTCGTAGGATATATGAAAAGTGTGGTGCTTTGGATCTCCGTTGTTTTTAGGATTTAATTCAGGGTGATATGACTTGCCGGGTGATACGACTTGCCGGGTTTGATTGGGTCGGTTTTATTGGGTCGGTTCGATTGGGTCGGTTCGATTGGGTCGGTTCGATTGGGTCGGTTCGATTGGGTCGGTTCGATTGGGTCGGTTCGATTGGGTCGGTTCGATTGGGTCGGTTCGATTGGGTCGGTTCGATTGGGTCGGTTCGATTGGGTCGGTTCGATTGGGTCGGTTCGATTGGATCGGTTCGATTGGGTCGGTTCGATTGGGTCGGTTCGATTGGGTCGGTTCGATTGGGTCGGTTTGATTGGGTCGGTTTGGTTGGGTCGGTTTGGTTGGGTCGGTTTTATTGGGTCGGTTTGGAGGGGCGATGATGCATTGGCTTGACTGTTCGATGATTCAATGGTTTGACGTTTCGAAGATTCATTGGTTTGACAGTTTGATGGTACATTGGTTTGGTGGTTCATTGGTTTGATGGTTCGAGGATTTATTGGTTTGACGGTTCGATGATTCAATGGTTTGACGATTAGATGATTCATTGGTTTGACGGTTAGATGATTCATTGGTTTGACGGTTTGATGGTTCATTGGTTTGATAGTCGTTCTGAGAGTTTGACGGACGGGGCTAATTTCTGATGGCTGAGCACTCCTATTTCCTTTTAACAAACAAACGTGACAATATCACCCTAATGGAGGTGACATCGTTTCCTTCCCGTCGGGTCGATAAGGCGACGCTGATAGCGTATGATGCGAAAAAAGTCACGAGGGTACAGGCATCGAATAAAAAAGGGAGAAAAAAATTATGACTCGACGCAGCGTTACGGGTAAAGCCTGTATCCGATCCCTCACACGTCTATCAACTTTTCTCAAACTTCCGAGTCTCGGTTCTTTCCGTTCCGCTCCTTTGGTTCGCGGACCGTGACACGAATTTCAAGCCGGTTGGTGCTACGTGTATCCAGGGATGTTTTGTACTATACGGCATTATACTATTGAGTCGGCGAACGAAGGGACCGCCGAGACGAGTCGAACATCGTTCTTGTGCCTCGGTGAATTCGAAGAAAGCCACGTCGAAGTACGAAAGAGAGAGGAGAAGAAGAGAAGACAACGGAGTGAGGGTATGAATCTGGTTCTTCTTAAGTAATCCGGAAGTCTATACCGGCTTTCCGGCGCACGTATAGAAACGCGAATGAGATCCTCGACGGAGAGCACGTATTACACGTATCCCTCCTAGACTGGAAGGAAACTGGACCTTTCTCTATGCTGCTCCTCATTGTCCCAGAGGAATTTGAGATAACGTACGTGAAAGGGTATCGTGTTTGTAAGGCACTCGAGGGCGTTGCAGTGAGCCAGATACCCATGTGGGGGTATATCTGATCGGGCCGAAGGTCGATGGTTCGCTGCAAATGCTGTCCACCGATATTGGCCGCCAATGCTATTCATCGATATTGGCTGCCAACGCTGTTCACTGATATTGGCTGTCAATGCCGTTCATCGATATTGGTCGCCAATGCTGTTCATCGATATTGGATGCCAATGTCGTCCACTGACATTGGCAGCCAATGTCGACCAACAATATTGGCTGCCAATATCCCCGCCAATATCGGCTACCAATATCCCCGCCAATGTCGGCCACGACTCTTCTCGTCAATATTGACCGCCAATATTTCCGCTAATATTGGCTGCCAATATCGGCGGTAATAGTAATGTCCGGTATTGGCGGGAATATTGGCTGCTAATATTCCCCCAATGTTGGCTGCAATATTCCCACGATTATTGGCTGCCAAAATTTCCACCAATATTGGCTGCCAAAATTCCCACCAATATTGACTGCCAATATCAACCGCCAATTGTCCTGTCAATATTGACAGCCGATATTCCTTCCAATATTGGCGCCAATATTGGTAACCGATATTCCGTATAGTACAAAACATCCCTGGATACACGTAGCACCAACCGTCAACCCATCAATATTGGCGCCAATATTGTTAACCCATATTCCCATCAATATTGGTCGCCAATATTCCCATAAATATCGGTCGCCAATATTCCCATCAATATTGATCGCCAATATTTCCATCAATATTGGCTGCCAATATTCTCATCAATATTGGCTGCCGAGGCCGTCTCCCGATATCGGCTCCCGATATCACACATCGGCTGCCAATATTTTTACTACCGATCGTCAATCGACTTTTTTTTAAGACCCTTCCTCACTTTCTCCCCTTCGAACAAAGAAACATGACCGTTTCACCCGGAGCAATTCTCCTCCGCGCCGCCGAACGTATTATTCGTACAGACGGTTCGCGGTTTAAGGGTGATCGAGGCAATAACTCGTTCGCGCCAGAGCCGGGCCTCGCCGTCGTACTACTGTAACGTCAAGTTGACACATTCTCGATCAATCAAACGTCGCACGCAGATGCCTTTCCTCGTATGGGTTGCACACCCCAGGGTTCGCAGAGCGGTTCTCCTCCCGTCTCGCCGGCCTCTCCCCGGTCAACTCTGTGTTCGATCTCGCCCAGCTCCTCGCCATCGCTTTCTGACCGAGAACGAACAGAGGCACACGGAGAACGAGTCCTTCCTTCGCCGTCCGGCGCTTCGATCCGTATAACTGCCAATTAAAAGTTCCATCGTCTGAATTTTTCCATGGACTCGCCGTGGAGTCTTCGCGCGATGCACTCGCCGCCATCAATGGATACGCCGAACGACGAACTGACGTAATTGGCCCGGAGCGAAGAAGCACTTCCATCGTGCCGCTTTACGAGGGCTTGCATTCGGTAGTCGGCGAAGCTCGCATCGGATGCCTTCGCGCCGCATCGTTACTCGGCCGGTAAAGTGGATCGCTTCTCCTTTCCTTTGTGCGACGCCTATTCATCGGGCTCGTTCCCGGAGAGCTTCTCACATCGAAAATTCATCCATGATTCATACCCGATGGGAAGGGGTCGGGGAAATTTCTTTCCTCGAACGCCCACCTGAGAAATCCTGAAAGTGGCGATAAGCCGATCTTGAAGAAAAACTGACCGGTCATTTTTTTTTTTTTTTGCTGAGAATTCCGATAACTCGAGAACGGTTCATTTTCGACGGTGAGAGGGTCGAGCGGTTTATAAATCGGCCTTATCAATACGAATTACGTGGCGAACAGCGCACTGAAAAATTCTCGTCCGCAATTATTGGTATCGATGCCGGGCGTATTCGATATTCGAAAATCGACTTGCCGGGTGATACGATTTGCCGGGTGATACGATTTGCCGGGTGATACGAGATATCGGGTGATACGATTTGTCGGGTGATACGATTTGTCGGGTGATGCGATTTTCCGGGTGATGCGATTTGCCGGGTGATACGATTTGTCGGGTGCTACAATCTCCAGGGTGATACGATCTGGCGGGTGATACGATTTGCCGGGTGGTACGATTTGCCGGGTGATACGATTGCCGGGTGATACGATTTACCGGTCCGATGAACGGCCTGATGAGAAAAGGTTGGAAAAATTTCATTCTTCAAAGACCCACCTGAGAAATCTTGAAAGTGGTGATAAGTCGATCTTGGAGGAAAACAGACCGGTCAATTATTTATTTTTTGCTTTTTTCCTGAGGAGAATTCCGATAACTCGAGAACGGTTCATTTTCGATGGTGAAAGGGTCGAGCGGTTTATAAGTCGGCCGTATCAATACGGATTACGTGGCGAAATACGCGCTCAAAAATTCTAGTCCGCAACTATCGGTATATCGATACTGGGCGTGTTTGGTATTTGAAAGGGCCAATCGAACGCCGAATCGAAGGTTCGGTTCTCGTGCTTCAAACCCTCGCGATTTTTCGGTTGATTCCCGAAAGTTTTCGCGACTATTGTGCCGAAGCGGTACGAAAAGTTGAGCGTTGCATTGTCTGACCGACGTGATCGGCAGCGAAGAGCAAAAAAAAAGTAAATAAAAAAAATTGCGGCTGAGCGAAGTGAACGCGGAGAATGAGAATCGCTCGGTGGGAACTGGAAAAAGTTCTGTGTTAACGTATCGGTATAATGGGATCTCGGATGGTCTCTGATCCGGAGCCCGCACAAACTTTGCCTTCCCGTTTCTAGGGAGTGGAGAGATTCGATTCCGCGAATCTTGATTTCGTTTAATCGCCATCCCGTTACCTCTGGATTCGTCCCTGTTTCCATCTGACATTATGCACTCGCGCTCCATCCGCGCGTTGCTCGACGCTCTTGCGGGTGACTGGCTATGCTATTCTACCCCCTTAAGGGATCTGTTCTGCGCCGCGAGTCGCTACTTCTGAGGGAATGGCAGTTTCATGCTGATTACAGAGATGATACCGATTACCGAGATGATAACGATTACCGAGATGATATTGCCTGATAGCTATAGAGACGTCTTCCCACAGTGGGCAATCGGGGCGCTAATACTTACCTGGTAGGACGCGAGAAACTCCTTCATTGGCTTCGAGCATGATCCGGTGGGGCTCGGGCGATTTCCAATCTCCAATCCTCAATCTCCAATCCTTAATCTCCAATCTCCAATCCTCAATCTCCAATCCTGAATCTCCAATCCTCAATCTCCAATCCTCAATCCCCAATCCTCAATCCCCGACCCTCGATCCCCGATCCCCGATCCCCGATCCCCGATCCCCGATCCCCGATCCCCGATCCCCGATCCCCGATCCCCGATCCCCGATCCCCGATCCCCGATCCCCGATCCCCGATCCCCGATCCCCGATCCCCGATCCCCGATCCCCGATCCCCGATCCCCGATCCCCGATCCCCGATCCCCGATCCCCGATCCCCGATCCCCGATCCCCGATCCCCGATCCCCGATCCCCGATCCCCGATCCCCGATCCCCGATCCCCGATCCCCGATCCCCGATCCCCGATCCCCGATCCCCGATCCCCGATCCCCGATCCCCGATCCCCGATCCCCGATCCCCGATCCCCGATCCCCGATCCCCGATCCCCGATCCCCGATCCCCGATCCCCGATCCCCGATCCCCGATCCCCGATCCCCGATCCCCGATCCCCGATCCCCGATCCCCGATCCCCGATCCCCGATCCCCGATCCCCGATCCCCGATCCCCGATCCCCGATCCCCGATCCCCGATCCCCGATCCCCGATCCCCGATCCCCGATCCCCGATCCCCGATCCCCGATCCCCGATCCCCGATCCCCGATCCCCGATCCCCGATCCCCGATCCCCGATCCCCGATCCCCGATCCCCGATCCCCGATCCCCGATCCCCGATCCCCGATCCCCGATCCCCGATCCCCGATCCCCGATCCCCGATCCCCGATCCCCGATCCCCGATCCCCGATCCCCGATCCCCGATCCCCGATCCCCGATCCCCGATCCCCGATCCCCGATCCCCGATCCCCGATCCCCGATCCCCGATCCCCGATCCCCGATCCCCGATCCCCGATCCCCGATCCCCGATCCCCGATCCCCGATCCCCGATCCCCGATCCCCGATCCCCGATCCCCGATCCCCGATCCCCGATCCCCGATCCCCGATCCCCGATCCCCGATCCCCGATCCCCGATCCCCGATCCCCGATCCCCGATCCCCGATCCCCGATCCCCGATCCCCGATCCCCGATCCCCGATCCCCGATCCCCGATCCCCGATCCCCGATCCCCGATCCCCGATCCCCGATCCCCGATCCCCGATCCCCGATCCCCGATCCCCGATCCCCGATCCCCGATCCCCGATCCCCGATCCCCGATCCCCGATCCCCGATCCCCGATCCCCGATCCCCGATCCCCGATCCCCGATCCCCGATCCCCGATCCCCGATCCCCGATCCCCGATCCCCGATCCCCGATCCCCGATCCCCGATCCCCGATCCCCGATCCCCGATCCCCGATCCCCGATCCCCGATCCCCGATCCCCGATCCCCGATCCCCGATCCCCGATCCCCGATCCCCGATCCCCGATCCCCGATCCCCGATCCCCGATCCCCGATCCCCGATCCCCGATCCCCGATCCCCGATCCCCGATCCCCGATCTCCAATTATTTTTTATATGGTGCCCATATCTCAGACCCGCCGTATGTTCTGGACAGCAAGTCGACTGTAACGTCTCAGTGTACCTTTCGGAGTTCGGTCGGACGACACAAGTGCCGGGTGTTTGATTGGGTGGATCGATTCGCGGAGTCTCGAAACCGTATCAAAAGAGCTGCAGGAACCACGCGCTGGCGGGGTCCGGTGCCGATTCGCGCCTGGAACAAAGCGACGGCTTCATCGAGCCACTGGTTCGCACGGAGAGCAAAACGATTCGTTAAACGAGGCCAATTAACGAGCATCCTGCTCTGGGATGAAGGGTTTTCGAAACATGGCTTTAGTCAGAGTTGATACCGCGGCCAATCATCCTCCGAACGAGTTGCGGACAATGCTTACTCGCCAGTTTGGATTGCAGTGGCGAGGAGCAACTAGTACTGACCACGAACTCCAAAAAAAAACCACAAAAAAAAACTCCTCACAGAAACGACTAACCCCCCCCCCCCCCCCCCCCTAAAAAAAACTCCGCACGCTCGTCCATTTTTCACGCACGGTGAAAGATGTCTTCTACTGTATCGTTAATGAACGGTCTTTTGGCGTCGTACGTTGGACCGGGAATAAAAAATGTCTGGCCGCTCCAAGATAGAAAGGAGAGCAATAGAACTCTCCGTCGACAACCTCGGCGAGAAATCATCGGTGCGAGTTGTCCCGAAGATAACAGAGATAATTCATTTTCTATATCGCTTGGAGATAAAATTAGATTAGCCTCGACGAGGG
Organism: Amblyjoppa fuscipennis; assembly: GCA_963575735.1. Taxonomy (NCBI): domain Eukaryota; kingdom Metazoa; phylum Arthropoda; class Insecta; order Hymenoptera; family Ichneumonidae; genus Amblyjoppa; species Amblyjoppa fuscipennis. The sequence continues at coordinate 8,430,914 of OY754497.1, forward strand.
ACACTCGATTTCGCCTTCCTCTCTCTCGAGCTTAATGGAGATAATTTCTTTTTATTGCTGCTTCCATTTTTTTTTTCACCTTTCCTCTTTGCCGTTGTCTTCCGAAGCGAGACGGACGGATGGAGTGTCCGAAGTGTTCGCGACACGAGCGCTCCCGTTGTGCGATACGCGCATCGAAACGGAACAGTCAATAATTACATGTCGCGTTTATTGCCGTCTCTTCCGGTCCACGGATCTCGTCTTTCGACGAGAAGTCGCGTCACACCGGAAATCCGTCACTTGCGGTCGGACAATCACATTTTTCGACCGGACGTAAAATGATACAGAAAACACGTCACTTCCGGTGAAAAAACGAGATTTTAAGCGGGAAACGAGGGCTTTTCGGGATGATGTTACTTCCGGTAGATAAAGATGGGATGTTCATATTGGAAGTGACGTATTTCCGGTCGGAAAATGAGATTTTCCTGAAGTGACCGTATTTCCGGTGAATCCTCCGGAAATCTAAATTTCCGACGCGCACTGGCCGAGTCACAAACTGCTAATACACTATAATGACTATCCCGAGTAGAAATTTACGGGCGTTACATCGGGCCCTGATAGGGTTCTGATAAGGCCTTATCGGTCCATTGTCAGGCCTAATCAGGACCCGATGGAACGATCGAAATTTTCTACTCGGGATAGCGCATCGTTTGGAAAAGAGCACTGGAGCAGCGCAGTAACGCAGCGTGGAGCACAGTCGCGCAGCGCGGAGTCCAGTAGCGCAGCGCGGAGTCCAGTAGATCAGCGGCGCAATGCGGAACACAGTCGCGCAGTATCGCAGTGCGGAGCCCAGTGGGGCAGAACGGGGCGCAGTAGTGCAGTAACGCAGTAACGCAGTAACGCCGTGCGGAGCGCAGTAGCTGAGCACAGTGGCGCAGAGCAATAGTGCAGCGTGGAGCACAGTCGTGCAGGAACGCAGTGCGAAGCGCACTTACGCAATGCGGAGCCCGGCAGAGCAGAACCGAGCCCGGCAGAGCAGAACGGAGCGCAGTAGAGTAGAACGGAGCGCAGTAGTGCAGTAACGCAGCGCGGAGCGCAGTCGCGCAGTAATGCTGTGCGGAGCGCAGTAGCTGAGCACAGTGGCGCAGCGCAATAGTGCAGCGTGGAGCACAGTCGTGCAGGAACGTAGTGCGAAGCTCACTTACGCAGGGCGGAGCCCAGTAGGGGAGAACGGAGCGCGGAGCCCAGTGGGGCAGAACGGGGCGCAGTAGTGCAGTAACGCAGTAACGCTGTGCAGAGCGCAGTAACTGAGCACAGTGACGCAGGACAATAGTGCAGCGTGGAGCACAGTCGTGCAGGAACGTAGTGCGAAGCGCAGTCGTGCGGTAACGCTGTGCGGAGCACAGTAGCTGAGCACAGTGGCGCAGCGCAACAGTGCAGTGTGGAGCAGAGTCGCGTCGGAACGTAGTGCGAAGCGCACTTGCGCAGCGCGGAGCATTGACGCGCAGTAATACAGTGCTAAGTGCAGTACTGCAGCGGCGCAGTAACGCAGCGCGGAGCGCAGTCGCGAAGTAACGCTGTGCGGAGCGCAACAGTGCAGAGTGGAGTAAAACCGTACGGCGGCGCAGCGCGGGGGATTTAGTCCCACAGTAACGCAGTGACGCAGCGCGGAGCACAGTCACAGAGTAATGCAGTGGCGCAGAGCGGAGCACAGTTACAGATTAATCCAGAGGACCAACACAGTAGCTGCGCTACGTGAAGCATAGTCGCGTATCCCGGAGCGCAGTAGCGCAGCACGGAACTCAGTAGCGCAGCGCAGAGCTGAGTAGAGCAGCGCGGATCGCAACAGTGGAGCGCAGTAGCGCAATTGCGCAGTTCAGAGCACCGTCGCGCAGTAGTGAAGCGCGGAGCGCAGCAATGGAGCGCAATGCACAGAGCATAACACAATACAGCGCACTTAGCGTAGCGCAGCGCGCTACGCTGTGTTGTGTGCGGAGTGAACTCGGCATAGCTCAGTTGGCGTAGCACAGCGTAGAATGGGACACTGTTAAAAATTTCTGTTTGAAAATTCATAAAATGTATATGAAGTTTTATCCACATACAGTATATGAAATTTTATTGACACGTATGCAAGAATAATTAATATTTGTATAATATTTTCAATAATAACATAATTTTCATATAGGGATGTCTTAATTTTCAATGACATCACCGGTCATTTTAATATAAGGGTATTGCATTTGAGATTAAATTATTAACATTTAAATACAATGCATGTGAATTCTAATTTCATATACCGAGTATCTATATTTCATGTAATTTTGTATATTAAACGCGTTGTAAATTTCATCAAATTTTTAACAGTGTAGCATAGCATTGGCCAATGATCCAACCGCCTCGGGTGCAGTAAATAAGGTAACTTAAGTTAAGTACACACAGGTCTACTTATCGTTAGACCACTGAGAACTATATCACTAATGCACTTCAACACGAGCCGAATGCTGTGAATTGAGCAACAGGAACTCTCCCACTGCTTCGAAGCCATGCACGAGCCCGTATCCTATCCCGTAAATTGCAATTAGATTAATGTCGGTTACATGTTCCTTCCCGATGTAACGAGCAGGAAATCGTGACGACTGTTACCGCAACGCGACTGCAGATACTGCTGCACTTTTCGACTTCCATTCCGCGCTACGCTGGCGCGCCGAATTGCTCATGGTGGGTTATGCCGTCCGACGATTTTATCGCGAGATACCGAAATCGTAGCGAAGCCGGGAATCACAACGTCGAATTAAGGACGAGGAAGTTGAGCGGCCTGGGAAGATTTACGATGGAAAGACCGCGAGGAATGGAACGGGGAGAAAAAATTATGGCGCGACAATGAAAGCCGATTATCGATCAATTAGCTCGGGCTGATTGCTTCTACATGGGTGGTGAGTCCGCGCTCATCGAAGGGGAAAGAACCGGCAACGAAATGCTGTGACGGGACATCCGGGACGATCGTCTCTCGAGGCTTCGTCGCGAACGGGATGGACAAAGTCACTGTTTGTATTGTTTTCTCGAGAGAAGAAGCCAATCGGAGCTGGGCGGTACTTAAAGCACTTGAGTATTTATTTGGTACTTAAAGTAGCAAAGTACTTTTCGGTACGAAATAGGAAATAGGAAATAGGAAATAGGAAATAGGAAATAGGAAGTAGGGAGTAGGGAGTAGGGCGTAGGGAGTAGGGAGTAGGGAGTAGGGAGTAGGGAGTAGGGAGTAGGGAGTAGGGAGTAGGGAGTAGGGAGTAGGGAGTAGGGAGTAGGGAGTAGGGAGTAGGGAGTAGGGAGTAGGGAGTAGGGAGTAGGGAGTAGGGAGTAGGGAGTAGGGAGTAGGGAGTAGGGAGTAGGGAGTAGGGAGTAGGGAGTAGGGAGTAGGGAGTAGGGAGTAGGGAGTAGGGAGTAGGGAGTAGGGAGTAGGGAGTAGGGAGTAGGGAGTAGGGAGTAGGGAGTAGGGAGTAGGGAGTAGGGAGTAGGGAGTAGGGAGTAGGGAGTAGGGAGTAGGGAGTAGGGAGTAGGGAGTAGGGAGTAGGGAGTAGGGAGTAGGGAGTAGGGAGTAGGGAGTAGGGAGTAGGGAGTAGGGAGTAGGGAGTAGGGAGTAGGGAGTAGGGAGTAGGGAGTAGGGAGTAGGGAGTAGGGAGTAGGGAGTAGGGAGTAGGGAGTAGGGAGTAGGGAGTAGGGAGTAGGGAGTAGGGAGTAGGGAGTAGGGAGTAGGGAGTAGGGAGTAGGGAGTAGGGAGTAGGGAGTAGGGAGTAGGGAGTAGGGAGTAGGGAGTAGGGAGTAGGGAGTAGGGAGTAGGGAGTAGGGAGTAGGGAGTAGGGAGTAGGGAGTAGGGAGTAGGGAGTAGGGAGTAGGGAGTAGGGAGTAGGGAGTAGGGAGTAGGGAGTAGGGAGTAGGGAGTAGGGAGTAGGGAGTAGGGAGTAGGGAGTAGGGAGTAGGGAGTAGGGAGTAGGGAGTAGGGAGTAGGGAGTAGGGAGTAGGGAGTAGGGAGTAGGGAGTAGGGAGTAGGGAGTAGGGAGTAGGGAGTAGGGAGTAGGGAGTAGGGAGTAGGGAGTAGGGAGTAGGGAGTAGGGAGTAGGGAGTAGGGAGTAGGGAGTAGGGAGTAGGGAGTAGGGAGTAGGGAGTAGGGAGTAGGGAGTAGGGAGTAGGGAGTAGGGAGTAGGGAGTAGGGAGTAGGGAGTAGGGAGTAGGGAGTAGGGAGTAGGGAGTAGGGAGTAGGGAGTAGGGAGTAGGGAGTAGGGAGTAGGGAGTAGGGAGTAGGGAGTAGGGAGTAGGGAGTAGGGAGTAGGGAGTAGGGAGTAGGGAGTAGGGAGTAGGGAGTAGGGAGTAGGGAGTAGGGAGTAGGGAGTAGGGAGTAGGGAGTAGGGAGTAGGGAGTAGGGAGTAGGGAGTAGGGAGTAGGGAGTAGGGAGTAGGGAGTAGGGAGTAGGGAGTAGGGAGTAGGGAGTAGGGAGTAGGGAGTAGGGAGTAGGGAGTAGGGAGTAGGGAGTAGGGCATAGGGCATAGGGCGTAGGGAGTAGGGAGTAGGGAGTAGGGAGTAGGGAGTAGGAAATAGGAAATACACTTAAAATATATACACAAATACTTCGTTTAAGTACTTTTTAAAATACCTCGTAAAAATCTATAGGGACGGGACGGATGTATGGATCAGAGCTGGGCAGTACTTAAAGTACTTGTGTACTTATTTGGTACTTAAAGTACGTACTTAAAGTAGCAAAGTACTTTTCGGTACTTTAACTACTGTTACTCAGTACTAAGTCTGAAGTACTTGTACAATTTTGAGGATGGCCGAACTCTTTGAGGACGTTATGCGAGAAATTGTAACAAATGAGGAAACCATGTGTAAATTACTTTGCATCTCTTTCGTAACGCAAAAAAATGTCTGTCTCATTAAATTATTTTACTCGCAGCCTAATATTTTCCATTTGAATCCCAAAAATACGATTTTTCGTGCATCAAATCGAGATTTTCGATGTCTCACTGTACTTTGGTCACAAAAAAGCCAGCGGATTCGTGTTCAGCGGCAAAAAAATACGTCGAAATACGTCGCAGTTCATTTTTAAAGAAAAAAAAAAAATCGTAAAAAAATTGCTAAGCTCTCTATTTCGAGTCAATTTTTCGCGTTTTTCAACGTTCTGAAATTGCCCGATAAAACGCATATAGAACTTCGGAAAAGACCTTATCTTGTATATTTTTTCCCGCAGAACACGACGAGCACCTTGGATTTTCCCTAGCTTCATTGGGAGCCGAGATGTGGAGCTTCGAAAATCACGAAAATCGACGTTTCGTTCAAAAGTGGCTAAAAAAAAAATTGAAAAATCGTTGTTCACTCGATTTTTTTTTTTTTTTCAAGGCTATATTCGACGTATTTTTTTCCCGCTGATCACAAATGTAACAATTGTTTTCCTCCCAGTCCAATATCTTTCATTTGAATACCAAAAATACAATTTTTGATGGATAAAAGTCGAAGACATTTCTCACTTTCGGCCACTGTATTAGATCCATACGTCCCACATATCGTTGTTATACATCCAGTCGACCTCCAATCACTACCCCAATGTACAGTCCTCGTACACTGAGAAAAAACAAAAAAATTGGTTGGATTAACCAAAAGTCTCAGTGACATACGTTCGAAGCTGTTATTTGTTTGGTACAAATAAAGCATTGTCTTGTCAAACGATTGTTTGCTTCAATTTATAAAAAAATTGTCGATTGAAAGAAATATTTTTTTGTACCAACAAAATACACCTTTGAACGTATGTCACCGCGCATTTGCTTAATCCAACCATTTTTTTTTTCTCTCAGTGTAGTCAAGTCGATTAGTCTGTTACCAAGGATTGGAAACTCAGAGTTTGGACGTTTCGTTTACAATAACCGACGAAGTGCATTCTCGGCATGGAGGAGACGTTTCCAGAGGCAAGATTCGGTCCAGTGAGAGAATTCCGGCTGGAAATTGTGTGTACTGATAATATCTAAAACGCAAATTAATCGATGACGCGTGCGAAAGCGGTTTTAACGGGCTCGTACGTTCCGCTCTGTCCCTCATCGGCGTTATATTCGTCGATGAGATGAGGCCGGTGCGTAACACGCCGCGAGCAAGAGACGCGGAGGGGCACGCTCGGGCTCGAGCACCAAGTGCACCCGGCCGTCGTATGGACCGTAATTTTATTATTCCAATAAACCCGCCGCGAATAATGGCGCGGTGGTTTTAAGAGGACGTGACATCCATATGCATAATAAATTTCCGTTCGCGTCCCCTCCTATCAGCGAGTCCCGCGTCCTCCGCTATCAACTCGCAGGTTCCGTTCATTCAATCGAACAAAATCAATTTCAATTTTCATCGAGGGACAACGGCGGCCTCTCTCCCCGGGGTCGCATTAACACGCCCTCGCGTTACGCGTGCCGAACACATCGGTACAGTTCACGAGGTGGCCCAATGCCAACGAATACCCTGAATACCGGGGCGTCCCAATGCCCACGAACACTAAGGAACACTCGGAAACCTTCAGAAACCATCAAAAACCATCAGAAACCATCAGAATGCATCAGAAACCCTCAGAAACCAGCAGAAACCAGCAGACACCTTCCGAAACACTTAGAAATATCCAGAACAGTCAGAAACATTCAATAATACTCGAAAGCATCTAGAAACACACATAAATCCTCAGAAATCCTCAGAAATCCTCAGGAATCCTCAGAAATCCTCAGAAATCCTCAGAAATCCTCAGAAATCCTCAGGAATCCTCAGAAATCCTCAGAAATCCTCAGAAATCCTCAGAAATCCTCAGAAATCCTCAGAAATCCTCAGAAATCCTCAGAAATCCCCAAAAATCCTCAGAAATCCTCAGAAATCCTCAAAAATCCTCAGAAATCCTCAGAAATCCTCAGAAATCCTCAGAGATCCTCAGAAATCCTCAGAAATCCTCAGAAATCCTCAGATATCCTCAGAAATCCTCAGAAATCCTCAAAAGTATCCTGAACAGTTAGAAACACTCATGTCATTAACACCCGAAAGCATCGAGAAACCCTCAGAAACGGTCACAACCCGTCAGAAACCGTCAGAAACATTCAAAAGCCCTGAGAAACACTCAAGAACCCAAAAACACTCAGGAACAACCAGAACTGCTCATAAACACTCAGGAATGCTCAGAAACACTCAGAAATGCTCAGAAACACTCAGAAATGCTCAAAATCACTCTGGAATACTCAGAATAGTCAGGAATACTCAGTCCCGGAAATATCTCTAGTTGAGTCTGACGTGCGTTTCGAGCCCCGCTAATACCGCTCGCTTTTCACTTTTCCTGATTGAATGTTCTATGTGTGTTGGTTTAATTCGGATTCCCTTTCGCGAAAATATCTTTCGTGATATCAGCATTTCGAAAAGTTGCCCAGAATCCTAAGTTATTCTCGGTCTTGAGTCGTGATTTCTCAAATCTCGCTTGCTGTTTTCGCATCGTTCGGCAAGAAGTGAGCGTTTGCGTGCGTCGGCCAACGTCATCATCGTCTGTTTCGCTCTCTTGTCCCATTTTGACGACAGGTCTGCCTGTCGTCGTGCAATTTGTCCCAGCCCGTAATTACCCAATAAATAAATAAATAAAAAGAGTGTTCATGAAAAAAATGTCCTACGTCTCGCCCTCTACACCGAGAAAAATAATTTATTTGACGGCCACCGTTTATTTAGATTAAGTGGTGGGTATTGGGTATTGTGTGTTACACCGATCCCCCAAGGGTTACGGGCTCCTTCACTTTCTCCCTCCTCCTTCCTTATCCGTTGTCGCCAGTTCGATTCTTGGGCCCGGAGCTTCGTCGCGGCCCGTCAGGTGTCAGTAGTCCCGGACATACGGACATAGTCGTAGTTCGTACATCCTATCTCCGGAGCTACGCCCTCGGTCCGTTTTCCTCTCACCTACGGGACTTCAGTCTCGGGAATCGAACCCGCGACACTTTTCCCAGTCTTTCGGTTTCCCATACCGAGGCGCTGGACCTTTCCTCTGGACCTACTATTATAGTGGGTTCCGAACCACTTTTTCGCAGATAAAAACATCACAGAAAATTCTTGGTACTTGCCGGGAATCGAACCCGGGCCTACTGCGTGTGAAGCGCGCGCCGATCCACTAGGCCATGCTCACCCCTCTATTTAGATTAAGTAAAATATTTATTTGATTAAAATAAATATTTATTTCAGTCAAATAAATATTTTACTTAATCTAAATGAACAGTGGCAGTCAAGTAAATTATTTTTCTGGGTGTATCGGTGAGTCCGCGTCCTCGGCGATCAACTCGCAGGTTCCGTTCATTCGACCGAACAAAATGAATTTCAATTTTCATGGCGGGATGTACCCTTGGCTAAATGTCCCATTAATTACCACTAAAAAAATCCCATTGATTACCATCGACTATTCATTAAAGGTAATTCAACGGGGGTTTGCCAATGGTGTCATTCCCATTTGCACTACCATTTAATACACCATTCAATATGCCATTCAGTTTCCCATTCGTTGTGTGGTATTTTTATCCCGCTGGCATTCTCATTCGTGGAAAAATATGCTATATACAATTGTCCACTTTTCTACAGTGTCTAAATATGTAACAAATAAAAAAAGCTGTAATGCTCCCGAAAAATGTCTCCTATTGTTCATAAATAATTTCGGTTCTTGAGTTTACAGCTACTATTGTGGACTCATTTATCTGCAAATTCATTATCGCTTATGCCATTTAAGTGAAATTTGCCACTCACACACGTGATTCCCTAGTGTTTGTCGACTCGATTCTTATTCCTCGTCAATTATAAATAGTTGGACGCGGCATTAAAGATTCCCAAGCTTTTTACCGTTCGTTTCAGTTTTCATTTATTCCCCGCGTAGAAAAAAGTCGTATGGGAAAGGGTATTAAATTGAGTATGGGTTGAATATGGGGAATCATATGGGAACGATTGTGGGTGAAGTATAATCTGACTATGGGTTTTGTTCAGTTTCCACATTCATCCCATACACTTTTCCAGACTCTTTGCCAGCTATCGGGTACAACCTCGAAAATTTTCATGCAATCAACCCCACACACTTTTTCAGACTCTTTCCCAGTCATCGCGTACAGGCTCAAAACATTTTTTGTAATCTATGCCATACGCTTTTCCAGACTCTTTCCCAATCATCGCGTACAACCTTCAAAAAATTTCTATTAATGCGCTTGGTGGGACAGAGTCTGGAAAAGAGTATGGGATAGATAGACCGAAAGATTTCGAGGTTATATGCGATGACTGGGAAAGAGTCTGGAAAAATGTGTGGGGTTGATTGCATGAAAATGTTCAAGCCATACCCGATAGCTGGCCTTTGCCAGCTATCGGGTACGACCTCGAACATTCACATTCATCCCATACACACAACATTCACATTCATCCCATACACACAACATTCACATTCATCCCATACACTTTTCCAGGCTCTTTAGTCTGAAAAAGTGTATGGGATGAATGTGGGAACTGAACAAAGCCCATAGTCAGATTATACTTCACCGATATTCGTTCCCATACGATTCCCCATATTCAACCCATACTCAATAGCCTTTTCCATACGACTTTTTTTCTACGCGGGTCCCAATGGTAAGAAATACCATTTCAGCTGTTACAGTTATCCTCCGATGGACTACCATTGATAACGAACGGAAAAAGTAGCGTTTGTCACGTCCCATTGTCACTTGTCAGTGAATTCCCATTAATAACGAATGGGATAAAGTACCACTTGAATTTTTCCCAGTCCTTCGGAATTGGACTCCCATTAATAACGAATGGAAAGACGTACCATCTAAAATTTCCCACTTATTTGCCAGTGGATTACCATTCAGAATGAATCGTAGAAAGTACCGTTTCGATGTTACCCATGAATTTCCATTAGGATCCCATTGATTACCTTTTGATACCATTCATTGCCATTAAACCAAGCCCAATTGAAAACTTTTTCAACGGATAACGCGCGGCCTCTCTCCCCGGATCGCCATCAACGCGCGGTCCCACGACGCGTGCCGAGTACATCGAAAAAAGTTGCCGTGTTTTCCCAGTCCCGACGAATACCAGCCCCGATCCGTGAACCGTCCGACCGACGATGATCGACAGATTTTCATAAACAACCGTGTAAAATTCGCGTGAAGCAATTATAAATTGCGTTCGGGCACTTTCTCTCGATGATTAATTGCTCTTTATATCCGATATGACGCGAGCCACTCACACTCGCGTGGCACCCACGATTTTCGGTGTATCCCTCTCGCGTCAAAAAAAAAAAAAAAAATCACCGCCGCAACTACCAATTCTCGATGTTGAAGCTCCCCTGCGGCGATAATATGATTTGCGCACTGGCGATTTCCAGTGAAACATCCACAACCGGGTCGGGTGTACCATCCAGCCGCAAATACCGCAAATATCGGACAACAGTTTATTCCATAAATCGTACGTAATTATAGCGAACATGCAATAACAATAACGGGAGAATCAAGCTTGCACCGCGGTTTGCACAGGTATGAAATAAATCGCTGTTGCAATATATGCGAAAGAGGGTGTGAGAGGGGGGGGGGGGGGGGGGAAAGAGGGATACACGCGTTGTCCTTCGGTATTTCCGATCGGGGTCGATTAGCAATAACGGCAGGATCGTTATGATAATAATAATTTGGCCAATTATTTGCGAGTGTACTGTTCCCCGGTAACGCTCTACGTTCGCGTGCTTCGATTTTGATGGAAGCACGTAGCGTCGATCGATCCGTATTAACTCTGTGTACATAAAGGAAAGTCCACAAATTTTAACGATGCATGTTTGCTCCCCGTTCGACGATACCCTCGCACACTAGGTGGCATTCATAGGCGCTCGGAGAGACATTCACAGGGACAGTCACGGAGATACACATACACTCAGAGATAAAGACACTCAGAGATGTAGACACTCAGAGATAAAGACACTCAGAGATGTAGACACTCAGAGATGTAGACACTCAGAGATTTAGACACTCAGAGATGTAGACACTCAGAGATTTAGACACTCAGAGATGTAGACACTCAGAGATGTAGACACTCAGAGATTTAGACACTCAGAGATTTAGACACTCAGAGATTTAGACACTCAGAGATTTAGACACTCAGAGATTTAGACACTTAGAGATTTAGACACTCAGGAAAACTCAGGAAAACTCAGGAAAACTCAGGAAAACTCAGGAAAACTCAGGAAAACTCAGGAAAACTCAGGAAAACTCAGGAAAACTCAGGAAAACTCAGGAAAACTCAGGAAAACTCAGGAAAACTCAGGAAAACTCAGGAAAACTCAGGAAAACTCAGGAAAACTCAGGAAAACTCAGGAAAACTCAGGAAAACTCAGGAAAACTCAGGAAAACTCAGAAAAACTCAGGAAAACTCAGGAAAACTCAGGAAAACTCAGGAAAACTCAGGAAAACTCAGGAAAACTCAGGAAAACTCAGGAAAACTCAGGAAAACTCAGGAAAACTCAGGAAAACTCAGGAAAACTCAGGAAAACTCAGGAAAACTCAGGAAAACTCAGGAAAACTCAGGAAAACTCAGGAAAACTCAGGAAAACTCAGGAAAACTCAGGAAAACTCAGGAAAACTCAGGAAAACTCAGGAAAACTCAGGAAAACTCAGGAAAACTCAGGAAAACTCAGGAAAACTCAGGAAAACTCAGGAAAACTCAGGAAAACTCAGGAAAACTCAGGAAAACTCAGGAAAACTCAGGAAAACTCAGGAAAACTCAGGAAAACTCAGGAAAACTCAGGAAAACTCAGGAAAACTCAGGAAATGCTCGGAGATATTCGGAAATACTTACAAACGCTCAGGAATATTCGGAAACGCTCAGAAACACTCGGAAACGCTCGGAAATACTCGGAGATACTCAGAAACGCTCGGAAACGCTCAGGAACACTCAAAGACATTCAGAAACACTCAGTCGAATGGAGTATACTCGATGTCCATTACTTACCCCGAAAAAAGTTTTCTTATCAGGCTATTGTGAACTTGACTCACTGCGAGAGGCTCACGAAACGCCTATAGTCTGCTGGCATAACATTCAACATCAATACGACGCTACCGAGCGGCTGAGGTACCGGGCAGAATCGAAGGACAATGACGCAACGACGGAGGACGAGACGAGTTCTACGGGAGTTGCGGCGTGAAAGGCGGTTTTTGTGGATAATAGTGTCCACGTCATTTTTAATTAAAGTCTCAATCAAAGCGAGTGCTGCTGGCGTGTTAACGAGGCAACGCGCGCATGCGCGAGACGAGAATTGTTCGCACGTCGACAGCCGACCGCTCGTCGGACCAAAGCCGTGCCTTTACTACTTGCTCACGGTAACATCCCCAAGCAGCGCAGTTGTCGGAGCCAGTAGTCGGGTATAATCAACTAAGTTCTTGTGAGCGCAACTATGGGCGGCTGGAAAGGGGAGGGGGGAGAGGGGAGGAGGGGGAGACAGAGTGCAGCGGTAACCACGGGTTCATACATGTATCGGATTGGCCGAGCGTATAATCTGATTTGCATAAAATTACGAGAACGGCTCCCCGTCGTGCGCTCGACCGTCAGCGTGGATAGAATGAGAGGCTACCTTTCTCATTATCAAATTACCGGCCAATTCGCACCTATCCCTCCCCCAACCCTTCGCGAGATTTACGCCAATCCGTTCCCATTCGCACCTCGCCCCCTCCCCCCCCAACACGTCCACGCGCAGGCGCTTTTATTAGAGAATTCATACGGCGGTAAAATTTTTTTCACCTGGAGGGAAAGATTTTTTTTTTTTTTGCTTTCTCATAGAGAAAGCTTTGTTATGGTGAAAATTTGTTTTTTTTTTTTCGAGATTTTAATGAAAACGTGTTCAGAATGTTCCAAAACAGCGAAAACATCACATTTAGAAAAAATTTGCGAATGTATGTGTGTGAAACGGATGCGAAAAATTCGAACGGCTATAACTCGAGAAAATCTCGACCGATCAAGCTGAAATTTGGCACACATCATGTGCGATCAATAGTCAAGGTTTGGACAAAATTTAATTCAAAAATGTTCAGTTTTTTTTTTTTTTTTTTGTACGGCATTATTAATTTCTTCGAAAATGTCTGAGCGCACTCTGGCGCTCGCAAATTTTTAGCTGACGGGCTAAAAACGGGTACATAGATGGAATATGATCACCCGAAGATCCCATTAAAATTTCAAGAGAATCGACCGAACCGTTTAAATTTTATGTCATTTTGAATGTTTTTTTTTGGATTTTATGAAAAATGAGTACTTTATTTACAATGCAATTTTCCACATTATATATTCACTTATGATTAAAATAAATGTCGGTTTTGTGGTCAGCGTGAAAAAATACATGGAATACAGTCCCGGAGCGACGACTAACGAAAAAAAGTTTATCTGTAATTTTTATTGACAATATTGCAAAAATGAGTCATTTTGCGTATTTTCAAACAGTGATTTTTTTGCTTCCTGATGGCATCGTGGAGAAACCTAGGTACCTATCATGTTCTACGGCAAGAAATACACGAGATGATGGATATGACGGAGTTCAAATAATTAGATAAAGCGATGTCATTTGAACTTTTCAAGTAAAAATTGAAAGATCGAAAAAAAATTTGGGACATAATTGTATGTATTTTTCTCCTACATAGGTTTTGACCAAAAGCGTAAGATTGGTGTATTTTTTCGGGCTAAACCTGAGTCAACCAGCAGTTTTACCTAAAAGTTAAATACGATGTTGACGTTGGAAAAAAGTTGAAAATCGACATTTTCATATAGCTTCCTCATAAAAGTTGAAAATTGAGATTTTCATAACGCTTCCTCATAAAAGTTGCAAGTTGAAGGTTGAAAGTTGAAATTTGTATATCACTTTCTCATAACGGTCTGTATTCGGAAAGTTTTCTCTATGAGGAAGCCAAAAATATAGTAAATGCTTTCTCATAAAGAGCTTTGCAAATAAAGGACCATTATGAGAAAGTGATATAAAAATTTCAACTTTCAACTTTCAACTTGCAACTGTTATGAACAAGCGATATGGAAATTTCAATTTTCAGCTTTTATGAGGAAGCTATATGAAAATGTCACTCAGCTTCTATGAGGAAGCTATATGAAAATTTCATTCAGCTTTTATGAGGAAGCTTTTATGAGGAAGGTATATGCAAATGTCAATTTTCAACTTTTTTTATTTTATAGTAATTTACATCATTTCAAATTCAATGTTTGTTAAGTTCATATTCGGCCGAACACTGGTCTCAACTATTGGCAAACCAACGATTGGCGAGTCAATACTTGGCCGAACATTGGCCATCGCCACGTCAACACTGGCCCGACCGTCGGCCACATCCGTTCCATCGGCAAAACCTACATGGGTTATGGACGACCCCGTATGAAATGTCAGGCGCATGCAAATTACCTTTCACGTCATCTAAAAAAAAAAAAAAAAAAAAAAAAAAAAAAAAAAAAAAAAAAAAAAACCCGTGGATGAAAAAATTTTCCGATCCGCCCAATCTGGCGTCTCTGACCGGAAGTACCGTGGTTTCTTCAAAGGGGATTCGCAGTCACCCGGACCTCGGACGCCTTCCGGTACGTGCGCTGATTAGCGTTAATGAGTACCTTTCCACCTCCCCATTGTTTCCTCATCCAGTCCTCACCTTCCTCCCGTCCCATCCTCACCTCCCCCTCCCCCACCCCGTAATTTTCTCTTCGACCCTGCGACCTCCGCCAAAGACCCTCGGCACTTTACATTCATCCCCTGCACGCTCTTTCCATTTAGAACTCCCTCACTTCGCTCGCAGTCCTTTGGCGGCACTCTCCTCCGCGACGTGCTCCTGCGGCCGCAATTTTCGCCCCCTCCGCTCCCCCTTCGGCGAAAGGAGGGGGTGAGGTCTTTTCCACCCTCACATTCTCCCCCTCCCCCCTCCTTGTCCCGGTATGTACAGCCCTTCCGGCAATTTGGCAGATGAGAATCGATAAAGCGTCGACGAGCCTTGCGGACGTGCGGCGACCGGAAGCTGCGGAGTGCGTGAGCGTCATCCCCCCCCCGCCCCTAAGGGGCGGTGGGGGGGGGGGGATGCCGCACCTATCGGGCAGGGAAACGTCACGAATTCCGAAAGCCTCGCTCCTTTCGGCGAAGAAAATAAAGAAATTGACACAACCACCCTTGGCAAAGTTTTCCATTGGGCGTTTAATGGTAATGAATGGTATCGAAAGGTAATCAATGGGATCCCAATGGAAATTCATGGGAAAAATTGAAACGGTAGTTTCTGGCATTCATCATTGATAGGACTCCACTGGCACATCAATGGGAAATTTTAAGTGGTACGTTTTCCCATTCGACACCGATGGGGACCAATGACAATTTCCTGGGAACATTCAACTGATTCTTTTTCCTATTCGTTATTAATGGGAGTTCACTAACGTGTCAATGGGACTACTCGAGACTGCAGTAGTTCCCGTATAAGTGATTACAACAGACAAACAATTACTACTCGAGACAGCAGTAGTTCCTGTATAAGTAGTTACTACCTCTGTGTAGTTACTATTTGAATCACGAGATTCATATTGTAACTGCACAGAAGTGGTGACTACTTATACAGGAACTACTGCGGTCTCGAGAAGTAATTAGTTATCTGCAATAACTGCTTATGCATTAACTACTGATTCCTGGAATACAACTACTTATAAGTAGTCATTACTGATGCAGGAACTGCTACGTCCTCAGTAATAGTTACTGACCGTTGAGGAGTAACTACTAGGAAGTGGTAACTACATGTGTAGTACCCACTGCAATGACAACAGTGACTACTGAATCTCCAGTAGTCACTACTGGACCCCTAGTAGTTCTTTTCGGTGAGGGTAAGCAGTTATTGCAGATAAGTAATTACTACAGATAAAAATAATTACTACTCGAGACAGCGGTAGTTTCCGTATAAGATATTACTACCTCTGTGTAGTTACTATATGAATCACGAGATTCATATGGTAACTGCACAGAAGTGGTGACTACTTATATCGAAACAACTGCTGTCTTGAGAAGTAATTAGTTATCTGCAATAACTGCTTATGCATTAACTACTGATTCCTGGAATAGAACTACTTACAAGTAGTCATTACTGATGCAGGAACTGCTACGTCCTCAGTAATAATTACTGACCGTTGAGGAGCAACTACTAGGAAGTAGTACATAATTACTACATTGCAGTGACTACTGAATCTCCAGTGGTCACTACAAGATCCCTAGTTTTTTTTTTTTTTTTTTTTTTTTAATTTTTTTTTTTTAATGAGGGAAGAGCAGGCGAAATTACGCGTCGTTTAATTCTCGCAAAAGATGCGTATTATTTTTGGGTTCCGCACTCCATAGTCAACAAACGCTCAGACAATTCACTGTGAAAAAAAATGTCAGTATATATAATATACCGAACAGCATGAAATTAACGAATTTGGTATATGAATTTTGTGTTAATATACTTTTGCTACAAATTCGAGAACAATATGTGAATTCTACGATATCGAGATTTGAAAATTACAATACCTGTATATTAATTTGACCGCTAATGAATCGCCGTATGAAAATAAATATATAGTTTCCCAAATTTCATATTCGAATTGGAATCTAATATTAACTTGTACATTGATCGTAGTATTCGAGTTCTCGATATTTTTTTTCTTATTGATTTTTAATATTTTTAATTCAAACGTTGGCTGGACATCGTCGGCCGATACTGGGTCAACGTCGTTCGATAGCGTTGGGCCAATGTTACGACCCCGACGTTAAACGGTCGTCCCTACGAGTTAGCGCGACCATAGTTGGACCAACCTCGGCTCGGCTCCAAAACCGCACCCGGCTAGCTGATCAATTTTTTGTTGTTGTTTTTAATTGTTTTTTTTTTCTCTCATAGGCATTGTTTTTCAGTCCATTGCTTAATCCTCGGATATCGAAGCCCCGCATAGATGGACCGTCATATAGCGTGGCCTCGGATAAAATTTATCGAGTAGTTCGTTTTGCTCGGACGATCGCAGCCGCTGATTCCACGAGAGCGGATCAATTTTCATCGGGGTTAACTGTTCGAGGTTTAACTATTCACCTCCCCCCCCCCCCACCCCCCTCCTATTGGACGATGAACATTTCTTTTCGTTGATTCTCATGACAGTCGGCGCGGTGAACACCGCGCGTTTATTATTTTTCTCGTGTCGTTTATATTGTTGATTCACGCTTCGCGCGACTACTCGATTCGTTTTATCGAGCAATGAGAGACCGCGAGGGATTCCGTTCTCATCCTGCCAATAATTTTTTTTTTTTTTTTTTTTAATTGAATCATCGGCCCGCGCCGGTTCACGCGGTCGGAGTCGCCAAACGATTAATTTTTTTCGCGGACCGCGCAATGACCAATTCGGTCGGGTCATTGCTACGTCTGTTTCGTATGTCTCAGCACTACACGATGAAAATTGTTTCGACAATGAAGGATTCTTGTTTACAAAATTTGGCAATTTTGTAATTTTTTGTTTCTCCCATCGTGTGTAATATAATGTGTAATATAATGTGTAATATAATGTGTAATATAATGTGTAATACAATGTGTAATATAATGTGTAATATAATGTGTAATATACTGTAACGTAATATACTGTAAAAAGTTTTTGTTCGAAAATTAATGAACGGTATTGAAAGCTTTTTAACATAAACTATTTCTGAAATTTTTGTAAATTTTAGCCAAAAGACGTGTCACTTTAATATCTGGTATTTTAATTTTACAAAAAAAAAGTACATTAATGTTGAATTAATATAAGTAATGTAAGCAAACTTCAATTTTCAGTATATTAAATTTACAATTAATTTTTATAGTGCCGTATTGGAAGCTTTTTTTGCATAAACTATTTCTGGTTTGTAACTTTAACATCTGGTATTTGTATTTTACAAGCAAAGTACATTAATGTTCAATTAATGTAAGTGACGTTAGTGAATTTCAAGTTCCAGTGCATTGAATTTACAATTTATTTTCACAGTGTAGATGTCTAAGACAAGAAAGCAAAAAATTTGTATCGAAAAATCTCAATCCATTTTTGCCTACCTATATATTACTGACGAATAAAAAGTTGAAAATTGAAATTTTCATATAGCTTCCTCATAAAAGCTGAAAATCGAAATTTTCACATCACTTCCTCATAAAAGTTGAAAGTTGAAAGTTGAAAGTTGAAAGTTGAAAGTTGAAAGTTGAAAGTTGAAAGTTGAAAGTTGAAAGTTGAAAGTTGAAAGTTGAAAGTTGAAAGTTGAAAGTTGAAAGTTGAAAGTTGAAAGTTGAAAGTTGAAAGTTGAAAGTTGAAAGTTGAAAGTTGAAATTTTTATATCACTTTCTCATAATGGTCCTTTATTCGGAAAGCTCCTTCTATGAGAAAGCATTTACTATATTTTCGGCTTCCTCATAGAGGAAGCTTTCCGAATAAAGGACCATTATGAGAAAGTGATATAAAAATTTCAACTTTCAACTTTCAACTTTCAACTTTCAACTTTTATGAGGAAGTGATGTGAAAATTTCAATTTTCAGCTTTTATGAGGAAGCTATATGAAAATGTGAATTTTCAACTTTTTTGCCCACATCAATATCGTATTTAACTTTTAGTTTTTTTTTTTTACTACATATGTATTATATTATATAAATACATCTATAAATTAATTTTTAAACCATTGCTTGGCCTACATGATTTTAAGTGTTTCGCATTTTTATTGAGAGCTCGTTTTGTTATCGTTTTGTATCTTCCTATATGTATCACTCAAAAATAATATGAGAGAAAAATTTTTTAAAAACACTTGGTCCGTCTTTCCTTTCGATGCAATGCACTAACTTTATTTGTATCTCAAGAGTGCAACAAGTATTAGTTTTTAAATTTTCTTTTTTATTCTCATTTATTTTTGCTTCCTCGTAGAGGAAGTTTTGTTTCGATGAAAAAAAAAAAATGTCGAGATTTTAATGAAAACGTGTTCAGGCTGTTCCGAAATGTCAAAAAATTGCATTCAGAAAAAAAATATTTCACATTTTTTTTCCATATAAAAAAAAAAAATCAAAGATCATTGAAAAATCTGAAAAAATTCATAGGTATTCAGAAAAATGAATGAGTCATTTTCATAAAAAAAAAAAGAAAAAAAGTTTCGTTGCCGGATAATTTGTTAAACAATTAATTTTTCGATTGATCTGTTAATAACATTTTGTAATCATTACTATGCAAAATAATAATCTTTTCTGTACCTTTAGTACGTACGAATTTTTTTTCAAATTTTTATACAATCCAGAAGTATTCGCAATTTTTTTTTTCTTATATTTCTCGAACTTACGCGAAATGAGCCCGAAGCGACACACAGTTGCTTCAAGGAAAAAAAAAAAAAAAAAAAAACTCGTTATAACCAGCAAGAAGGAAGTTAACAACAAAAGAAAGTCGTGAATGAGGAGAACATTGTGTCGTTAAAGAAAGCAAAAAAATTACATTTCAATGAAATTTTGTTAAAACGCTTAGCTTTCTCAAATTCCAAATTAAATTACCAATAAATAAATTACATAGCCTAAATTACAAAAAAAAAACAAATTACACGACGTAAATTACAAACAAACAAATTACACAATATAAATTACAAATAAATAAATAAATTGGAAAGATAACAAAACGTCTAAAAAAAAAAAAAATCTCGTAAAATCAACGGCTAAAAATAAAAATAAAAAATAAAGATTCTTCCGAGGAAGAAATGTCCGCTGGATCTTCGTCGGGGGATTGCCCGTCCGCATTCGTCCCCGTTTGCCGCACGGAGGTTCGCCGTTCAGCCGGTCGCTCTACAGTCCTGCACTCGTGACCGCACATAGTTATTAGGATCGCGGATCGATGCGTTATGGATTTTCGTCCGTCGACCGCGAGGCGCCGCACGACGAATTATGTCGCCTCCCGCTCGAATCCCGAATCGCGGGGGGCGCGCGAGAACCGCGAGACTCCTCCATAATCCCGTCCCGTAAGGTGGAGGATGCGTATTTCATTTTATCGACAGGCGTGTCCCGGATTCGCACTGGATCGCCGTTCGGCCAGAGTCTCTCAGGATCGCCGGTGAGCTTTCGGCCACACGAGACGCGAAGTGCACAGTGGATTTTCCAATGAGCGGTCAATAACATACGAAGGGAAGAGACGACGAATCCGCTCGACGTCGCTGAGAAACTCACCTCGAATATCATCCAGGATCTTCCCGAAGAATTGTGCGACTTTGAAACTTTCCGTCGCTCTCTATTCCGACATTTTTTTTTTTTAATGTGTACTTTAAAATATTAAAATAAAAATAAAAATAATAAAAGTAAAAAGTGTGCAAAGTGATTTGCACAATTACTTCGTCATGTCTATGGTTTTGCGCGTAACTTCCTCACCGATGAATCGCGTTCTTCGATTTTGGCTTCCTCATAGAGGAAGCTATAGTTAACATACAATTTTCAACTCTTTTTAATTGTATTTTTTGAGTTCAGTGCAAAAAACCATGTGCAAAATACTTTGCACCTTTTTTTTGAAAGATAAAAAAACGTCTACATGTCATAAAATGAAAACCGTCAAAATCTATAACGGAGTTTATTATAGGAAATCGCAAAGCGAAATTTGGGGATTTCGTGATTTTAAAGCAATTTTTAATGTATTCTTGGCGGCTGATTACATAAATATAAGTCATTCTACTCTTTGCGTGATATTTCATTCAAAATCTTGTGTTAGACGCAAAAAAAAAAACAAATTTTTCAAAAAATTCTAAATTTTCAAAATCTCATGAAATTTAAACGGTTCGATCAATTTTTGCC
Source organism: Amblyjoppa fuscipennis (assembly GCA_963575735.1). Lineage (NCBI taxonomy): Eukaryota > Metazoa > Arthropoda > Insecta > Hymenoptera > Ichneumonidae > Amblyjoppa > Amblyjoppa fuscipennis. Next base: position 8,451,730 of record OY754497.1, read on the forward strand.
AAATTTAATACGAAACATTGTACTGCGCTGATCCATTCCCGTGCCAAATTTAAGATCGGTACCTCCGTGTTAACTCAAATTACATCATTATTAATATTTTTTCAAAAAAAAAATCAAAATTTCATAAAATCTGATCCCTTCGGTGGATTTCCACCAAATTCAATACCAAACGTCTTTATTCATAGTATTGTATTTATGTGCATTTTTAGGACCATAGCTCAAAATTTATGGAAACTAGAGCTACCACTGACATTTTTGAAAAATTTCAAAATCGCGTAAAATCTCGAATTGGGTCTCAATTTTCATGAAAATGATACTGAAGGAAAATACGTGACCACTCTACTAGTGCACAAAATTTCAACCCGCTATCTAAAGCGGTTTCCAAATTATAGTCATTCTAAAGGAGGCAAGTCTGTCACATACACACATACACACATACACATACACATACACATACGCATACGTGTACGCGTTCGCGTACACGTGCACGTGCACGTGCACGTGCACGTGCACGTACACGTACATCCGGACGCCAGCTAAAAAAATCACATTTCTCGACGTTTTCGAACATTTCTAGTACGCTGACATTAAAATCACGAAATTTATTTATTTTTCACGAAAACATAGCTTTCCTCTATGAGGAAGCAAAAAAAATATGTAAAAATATGTACTAATAGTTTTAAAAAAATTTAAATTAAAATTTTAAAATTTTAAAATTTTTATGCAAAATTTTAAAATTTTGCATTCTCTGTCAACTCAGCCACTTTTTTTTGTTCGACCCTCTCAGATCTGTCCCATAATTGGTCACATTTTAGTGTCACTTGAAAGTGCTTTTGAGAATTTTTTTCTGATTTTTTTAAACCATCCATTTGGAATATGAGACATTCTTTCTCAACTGGGACAGTTTTTTGGGTCGACCTCTCAGATGTTTTTTTAAAATTTGACAGTTTGTTGTATTACTTGAAAGAAGCTTCTGTGATTTTTTTTAGATTTTTAAAGCAGACCCTTCAGGATTTTTTTTTTTTTAATATCACTATATTTCAGAAAATATTGGTCAATTAAAAAAATTCGTAGGAACCCAAGGAATTCGTTAACCCAAGAAATATATAAAAAATAAAATTTTTAAATATTCTATGGAAATATTCAAACGAAAAATTTCTTGAATCCTTCAACATATTTGAAATATTTTTGAAACAGTGATAAAATATTTTGAAAATTTTTTAATTCCATGCTTCATCCAAATATTTTTACAAATGACGATGCAATCTTTCACATTTCGCTGAAATGTTCAAAAAACAATTTAAGATTGATATTTCTAAAATACTTCAATGTGAGATTTATGAGCGGACAAACAAACATTTTCAAAATGTTTTCAAAAGATTTGACAGATATTTTTTTATATTTTTTGTAAAAGATTACAAAATATTTCAAAAATATTTTCGTATGTTTAATAGAAAAAGAATTTATTAGATGATTGCCCAGCCAATAAGTATTTAATTATTTATCATTATTAATATTAAATTATCTAATTCAAATAAATATTTATTTGAATATACTTATTGCCGGTGCGCTCGTCAAATAAATTATCTTTCAGAGTGAAATTTTCTATTCATTTTAATTAAATCATTTTTTGTCCCGACATTCTTATAGCAAATTCGAGCGAGTTTCACAAATAAAAAAAATAAAAAAAATAATCTGTCAGATTATCGCTTTTATTTTCCACAATTTTTTATATCGATTTTTGTTTGCCTGCGACATTCTTGAAGCGAATGCAATCTGGCTTAAAATCGTTTCCCGGTACCACAGCGAGGCAGTTTCACGAATTCAAAAATGTATGAATACCGGCGTGGTCGATGCGAGAAAAGGGACTGCAATGGAGCGGTGTAACGCAGAGTGGGGCAAGACGGACTATCGTTACCAATTTTTTCCCAGACCTAAAAAAAGAATAATCTCCTCCCGAATGGGAGCACGACATTTTGCCCCGGTGATCAGTTTTGCCCCGCTAACCCCCCCCCCCCCCCCCCCCCGCCTCGACGCGGTAAATTTATCGAGAACGGAAGCGAGAGCTGCATCGCGGAATTTTCGAAAGCTCGATATCGCCCCCCCCCCCCCCCCCTCCTACACCCTCCCGCATGGACTCCCGTGATTCTGTTTCTCGCCCATTCAAGCGGTATCCCTATCCGCCCGGAGAAAGGGGGGAGAGGGGGGGGGGGGGGGGCAGCGCGATAAAAACACAACGGAGAAGACTGGGAGAAAAAAAAGAGAATATTTTATTGCCTCCCGAGTTCACGGACAGTCCCTGAGAACGATTTTCTCAAATACCTTATACTTTTTCCACCGTTTCATCGTGCTGCAATTCTACCGAGATAAATATTCCTCACCACTATGTTTCTAATTTTTGAATACTTAAATTTCTAATTTTCTAAACTTTGCAATTTCCATATTTCCAAATACCTAATTCTAAGTATCCGAATATCCGAATATCCGAATATCCGAATATCCGAATATCCGAATATCCGAATATCCGAATATCCGAATATCCGAATATCCGAATATCCGAATATCCGAATATCCGAATATCCGAATATCCGAATATCCGAATATCCGAATATCCGAATATCCGAATATCCGAATATCCGAATATCCGAATATCCGAATATCCGAATATCCGAATATCCGAATATCCGAATATCCGAATATCCGAATATCCGAATATCCGAATATCCGAATATCCGAATCTCCGAATATCCGAATATCCGAATATCCGAATATCCGAATATCCGAATATCCGAATATCCGAATATCCGAATATCCGAATATCCGAATATCCGAATATCCGAATATCCGAATATAAACACTTCCAAATACTTAATTATTTTTTAATATATATTTTTGTATTCCATGAATAAAAGATTCGCAATTCGAGGCGCAATTGCGAGCGTTCCATTTAATCGTCATCGAATCGATATATTTATTCCCGAATAATTGGTCGCATTACGATTGCTTCGTTGGATAGTTGGAGAGAAATCCTATTGGCATATTCGATAAATCATGCTCATCTCTGTTGCAGCTGCTTCATAACTTTCGGACAATCATGGAGCAACGGGTTGTACGCGAACCTGTGGCGGTGCAGCCTTCCATCCCTTCGATCATTGTTACGCGGCGTGTACTCCGGGCCAAATTGAAATCGGGCGCGACTGACGGGTACTTTGTTGCGGGGTAATAAATACGTGGATGCGAGTGCATCCAGGTGCGGAGGATGGTACAAGAGAGCCAGTAAAACGAGACAAGTGGAGCCACCGAGGCTGCAATCGCCGCTCGGTGAATAGCTGCTAACAAGACTCCGCTATGGCTGCGGGCGTACCAGCCTGCACGTCACATTCAACAGCTACACCGTGTATATCGTACTTACTACTTCCAAACATATTATGTACGATGTATACGTGCCGCGTGACGCACAAAAAGATGAGAATCAAATTACGAATATTTCAATTAGTTGACGGTAATCGTGTTAGAGCGTGAATGCGACATTTCGTGTCGCTGCCTTCAGTGTACCGTTCCGCAGCTTGTTGGCTTAATTATTCGAGGCCGAAGATCCCCGGTCTGCCTATTGACGAACGAATGGCGTGATAATTAGCCGCCAATTAATGGAAAACGTCACGGGACAGACGGTACGAGGGGTGTATTTTTGTATCGCTATATAAGCGAATATTATTCTCAAGTTTGAGTCATGTTTGTTTGCAGTCCGCTGAAAGATAGTCAAAGATACTTGTAATGTTTGAATGGCCAATAATTGACACGCGTTTGATGAATCGAGATTACTTATTTATTGACTAGATCGATAGGGAAATTGTCACATGTTGTCTCAAAGCTGTCTCGGACGAAGATGGCGAAAGATCCCGGAAAAGACGACTAGCAATGATAATCGCATGACTAGTCGGGCTGAAGCGGCGCTGTACACACACATCCGGCGTTTAAAACGACTCACGACATTACAATACTGAAAGATGCTCAAAGATACTGAAAGATACTGAAAGATGCTCAAAGATACTGAAAGATGCTCAAAGATACTGAAAGATACTGAAAGATGCTCAAAGATGCTCAAAGATACTGAAAGATGCTCAAAGATACTGAAAGATACTGAAAGATGCTCAAAGATACTGAAAGATACTGAAAGATGCTCAAAGATACTGAAAGATACTGAAAGATGCTCAAAGATAGCCAAAGATACTGAAAGATGCTCAAAGATAGCCAAAGATAGCCAAAGATAGCCAAAGATAGCCAAAGATAGCCAAAGATAGCCAAAGATAGCCAAAGATAGCCAAAGATAGCCAAAGATAGCCAAAGATAGCCAAAGATAGCCAAAGATAGCCAAAGGTAGCCAAAGATAGCCAAAGATAGCCAAAGATAGCCAAAGATAGCCAAAGATAGCCAAAGATAGCCAAAGATAGCCAAAGATAGCCAAAGATAGCCAAAGATAGCCAAAGATAGCCAAAGATAGCCAAAGATAGCCAAAGATAGCCAAAGATAGCCAAAGATAGCCAAAGATAGCCAAAGATAGCCAAAGGTAGCCAAAGATAGCCAAAGATAGCCAAAGATAGCCAAAGGTAGCCAAAGGTAGCCAAAGATAGCCAAAGATAGCCAAAGATAGCCAAAGATAGCCAAAGATAGCCAAAGATAGCCAAAGATAGCCAAAGATAGCCAAAGATAGCCAAAGATAGCCAAAGATAGCCAAAGATAGCCAAAGATAGCCAAAGATAGCCAAAGATAGTCAAAGATAGCCAAAGGTAGTCAAAGATAGTCAAAGAAAGCTTCCTCTATGAGGAAGCAAAAGATAGTCGAAGACAGTCGAAGACAGTCGAAGACAGTCGAAGACAGTCGAAGACAGTCGAAGACAGTCGAAGACAGTCGAAGACAGTCGAAGACAGTCGAAGACAGTCGAAGACAGTCGAAGACAGTCGAAGACAGTCGAAGACAGTCGAAGACAGTCGAAGACAGTCGAAGACAGTCGAAGACAGTCGAAGACAGTCGAAGACAGTCGAAGACAGTCGAAGACAGTCGAAGACAGTCGAAGACAGTCGAAGACAGTCGAAGACAGTCGAAGACAGTCGAAGACAGTCGAAGACAGTCGAAGACAGTCGAAGACAGTCGAAGACAGTCGAAGACAGTCGAAGACAGTCGAAGACAGTCGAAGACAGTCGAAGACAGTCGAAGACAGTCGAAGACAGTCGAAGACAGTCGAAGACAGTCGAAGACAGTCGAAGACAGTCGAAGACAGTCGAAGACAGTCGAAGACAGTCGAAGACAGTCGAAGACAGTCGAAGACAGTCGAAGACAGTCGAAGACAGTCGAAGACAGTCGAAGACAGTCGAAGACAGTCGAAGACAGTCGAAGACAGTCGAAGACAGTCGAAGACAGTCGAAGACAGTCGAAGACAGTCGAAGACAGTCGAAGACAGTCGAAGACAGTCGAAGACAGTCGAAGACAGTCGAAGACAGTCGAAGACAGTCGAAGACAGTCGAAGACAGTCGAAGACAGTCGAAGACAGTCGAAGACAGTCGAAGACAGTCGAAGACAGTCGAAGACAGTCGAAGACAGTCGAAGACAGTCGAAGACAGTCGAAGACAGTCGAAGACAGTCGAAGACAGTCGAAGACAGTCGAAGACAGTCGAAGACAGTCGAAGACAGTCGAAGACAGTCGAAGACAGTCGAAGACAGTCGAAGACAGTCGAAGACAGTCGAAGACAGTCGAAGACAGTCGAAGACAGTCGAAGACAGTCGAAGACAGTCGAAGACAGTCGAAGACAGTCGAAGACAGTCGAAGACAGTCGAAGACAGTCGAAGACAGTCGAAGACAGTCGAAGACAGTCGAAGACAGTCGAAGACAGTCAAAGACACTCAGAAACCGCTATAGACTTCTAGAGACCTCCAGAGACACTCAGAGACATTCGGAAACCCGTGTAGACTTTCAGCGACGCTCTGAGGCACTCAGATATACCGAGATACTCAGTGACAATCACCCGGACTTATCTTGCACGCTTATCCCGGGGCACGGCAGTCGCACTGTTCTCCAGAACGGTTATTCCCGGTAGTTGCAGCTAGAAACCATCGAGCATCTCCTCATCAGCGGCAAGCTATGCGGACGAGCGTAGAGGTTTCCGGAGCTGTTCCGATCTTCGTACAAGGGTGGCATTGCCAGTAGTAACGCTCGACCGGTAATTGGTCAAACCGAACGCTCCAGTTCCGGGCACTACTGCCAGCTCCTACACCGACGAAGCTCCCGTACGATAGCCGAGAGAAATTTCGAGCGGTATGTACGCGCTTTGATCCGTCCCGGTGAGACACGACGAAGGCGCTGTATTGAATTTCATAGCGGGACAAAATACCTTTTGAACATCGACGTCGGCAGAGCGAAGGGCTCCGTAGAATCGAGATGGAGCTGGAAAGCGATATGGAAGGCCGAACGGGCGGATGACCCAACGTGCTCCTTGAGGTCGAGGATCGCGTCGGATGTCTCGCGCTATTGGCCGTATCCGTTGATGGATTAATTTAGCAGCTAAATTACCCGATACACCCCTCTCGGGCTCTCCCTCTCCGGGTGCCACCGAGCATAATATCATTAGCGTTTGATCGTGTGGATTCGGGGAGGCCCCCCGGGGTCGTGCGGACAGTGCGTGTCCACAATGCACTGGAATTCGCGACGCACAACCAATATTTCGCCGTCGATGCATTCGCTAATTAAAAAAAAAAAGGAAAAAAAAAACAACTCGTATTCGAAACGCCAAAGCGCATGGAGTTATCGGAATTTGAGGTACTTCTGCTTTCGGCCTTTGAACATCACCGGTTTCGAACGACAACGTATTTGAATCCCGATGTTGTCTCTGTATCGGAGGCCTCGGCCGATTAATCATCCAGCTCCATCAATCTCTGAAAGGGAGGTAATGTCCCTCAGGACTCGTCAAACATGCCCGAGCGTCGTCCAGAAAGGGAGATGGCACACAAATACGAACGCGGACAAAGAGCGAAAGCTTCGGGAGGACTTCGATGGAACTTTGTTTTTGTAGTATTGTCCGTTCTCCGTATTATCGCGATTCTCAAAAGGACAAAAACGTTGACGTCGAACGGTATAGCGTTGCTCGTGTCACTGAGTTCGAATACTGACGGGATGTGCCTTTGCGAAACGATTCGAGGCGCATAGCCTGGGCCACGACTTGTAGGACGGTCGAGAGCCGAGTCCAGTTAATATCGAGCATGGTTGTTTGCTCATCAATCATAAAGTGTCACGTATCTCTGAACCCCTTGAGATTCTCTGAGCGTCTTTGAGCGTCCTTGAGCGTCCTTGAGCGTCCTTGAGCGTCCTTGAGCGTCCTTGAGCGTCCTTGAGCGTCCTTGAGCGTCCTTGAGCGTCCTTGAGCGTCCTTGAGCGTCCTTGAGCGTCCTTGAGCGTCCTTGAGCGTCCTTGAGCGTCCTTGAGCGTCCTTGAGCGTCCTTGAGCGTCCTTGAGCGTCCTTGAGCGTCCTTGAGCGTCCTTGAGCGTCCTTGAGCGTCCTTGAGCGTCCTTGAGCGTCCTTGAGCGTCCTTGAGCGTCCTTGAGCGTCCTTGAGCGTCCTTGAGCGTCCTTGAGCGTCCTTGAGCGTCCTTGAGCGTCCTTGAGCGTCCTTGAGCGTCCTTGAGCGTCCTTGAGTGTCCTTGAGTGTCCTTGAGTGTCCTTGAGTGTCCTTGAGTGTCCTTGAGTGTCCTTGAGTGTCCTTGAGTGTCCTTGAGTGTCCTTGAGTGCTCGCGTGCGAACTCCAAATAAACATCACTCAAACTTGTGAATAACATTCGTTTATATATTGATACAAAAGTACATCCCTCGTACCTGGATATCTGTACAAGTTCCGTCACTGTGAGTTCTCCGATGAGATTTTTTTGTAGTATCGCCCGTTCCGGCGGACTATCGTGATTCTTCGAAGGGCAAAACGGTTAGCGTCAAACGATATTGCGCCGCTCGTGCCGCGGCGTTCGGATGCCAACGGGATACACGCTGTTGCGCGGATTCCAACGATTCGAGGCAGAGTGCCGGTGCACGACTGTGGTGCACGAACGACGAGAGTCGAGTCCCATTAACATCGAGCACGGTTGTTCGGTCATTAATCATAAAACCCCACGGGCGGCCGACACGCCGGACCTCAGGGCCGGCGACCGAGCGCACCGCTGTTTACCGTCAGCAAGAGAACAACCAACGACACGACCGATCCAACGAGTACGTGCTCCCGGTGAGTTTTACATTGCCGGGACATCATCGAGTCAGCGTGTCCCATCGAGCGTCCGGCCGGGGTTGATTGTCCAATGGGACGTGCACGCGTAAACGCCGCCCGATGATCAACGCAGCAGCGGGACGGGGGAACATCGACGTGGCCGAGGAGCTTCGTTCAGCACAACCGATACAACTTCACCGGAAATATAGAGTGTGCACTGTGTTATTATCAGTGCGGTCTATCCACGCGCGTCTATAATACGGAACACACAGTGAGATGGCCCAGTGAGCTATGGACGGGCTGGATGTATAGAATGGTGCGGAGAGCTGAGGATTCCGTGGATCGGGCTGCAAGCGCTATCAGGTCGAAACAGTGTGAAGGGGTTTAAGGCAGCTTACCGGCGCGGAGGTGCCGGCTCTTCCGGCGGTGCTCCGCTAAAACACACACACACACACACACCCGCGCACTCTCGATGTGTGCTTGTAACGAAGGATAATGCAGCGGAGGGGTTAAGGCGGCGAAGGAGGCGGAGGAAGGAGAACTCCGGCAAGGGTCCGGGTCAGGGAGGACACGAGTGGAGAACCATCAAGGGGGGGGGGGCGAGTCGGACAATGTCTTCCTCGTTCCCGCCCTATCTAACCCGTCCCGCCGACAACATAACTCGCATAGCATTGTCCAATTTGCGACGTACGACTACGCCTGGCCCTGTTTCACTGGGGGCTCCGTTTCCGAGCCGGATCGAGGGCGAGACAACCGAGCCCATTACCGATGTCCGGGGAGGTCCCCTTCGGGGTAAAACCGTCTGGCGGAGATTCCCCATTCGCGCAACTCCTACGATCCATTAGTGAGCTGCCTGATATTAATGACCGCGTCACTGGCCAACCAATTAACATGTGTTGTTTCTGCCCTACACGATGAGGGTTATCGTGTCGATCTGAGGAGGATTGTCTGGGCAAGGTTTTTCGTTGAGCGATTGATGGTGATGAATGGTATCGAAAGGTTATCAATGGGATCCTAATGGAAATTCATGGGGTAAATTGAAATGGTGCTTTCTACCATTGATTCTTAATGGGACTACACTGGCAAATCAGTGGAAAATTTTAAGTGGTGTCTTTTCCCATTCGTTACCAACAGGAGGCCAATGGCATTTTCCTGGGAAAATGGAACTGGTACTTCTTTCTATTCATTATTGATGGGGGGCCAATTCCAAATGACTGTGAAAATTCAAGTGGTACTTTCTGTCATTCGTTATTAATGGGAGTTCACTGAGAAGTCAATGGGATGTAACAAGTGGCACTTTTTCCATTCGTTATCAATGGTAGTCCATTGGAGCTTAACTGGGACAGCTGAAATGACATTTCTTACCATTCGGAATAAATTGGAACTGAATCGAACGGTAAAAAGATGGAGAATCCTTAATGGCGCGTTTAACTATTTATAACCCTTGGCAAAATTTTCCATTGAGTGTTTAATGGTAATGAATGGTATCGAACGGTAATCAATGCGATCCTAATGGAAATTCATGGGGAACATTGAAACGGTACTTTCTACCATTCATTCTTAATGCGACTCCACTGGCAAATCAGTGGAAAATTTTAAGTGGTGTCTTTTCCCATTCGTTACCAACAGGAGGCCAATGGCATTTTCCTGGGAAAATTTACCTGGCACTTTCTCCCAATTGTTATTAATGGGAGTTCACTGACAAGTCAATGGGACGTAACAAGTGGTACTTTTCCAGCCGTAATCAATGGTAGTCCATTGGCGCATAACGCGGACAGAATGATAAGAAATGGTATTTCTTACCATTTGGAATAAATGGGAACTGAACCGAACGGCGAAAAGCTAGAGAATCTTTAATAGAACGTTTAACTATTTATAATTGAGGAGGAACGAGAAACGAGTCGACAAACACTAAGAAATCACTTGGGTGAGTAGGAACTTGTGCTTAAATGGTATAAGCGATAATGAATTTCAGATAAATGTGTCGACAATAGTAGCTATGAACTTAAGGATCGTAATTATTTATGAATAGGAGACATTTTTCGGGAGCATTACAGTACTTTTTATATTTATTCTATATTAAGACAGTCTAGAAAAGTGGATAATTATCTATAGTCTATTTTACCGCGAATGGAATTACCAGCGGCATAAAAATACCATACAACGAATGGGAAACTGAACGACATATTGAATAGTATACTAAATGCTAGTACAAGTGGGAATGATACCATTGGCAAACCCCCATTGAATCACCTTTACCGAATAGTCAATGGTCATCAATGGGATTTTCAATCGTAATTAATGGGAGACTTAGCCAAGGGTTCATTCGCCCGTCGAAGAAGTCCACCAGCCTCGTTTGACTTTCTTCGTCGTGGCGGAAATTTCAGATAGTGGAGGGAATAACTGTCCGGTCGATGGTGAGAGAGAGAATTCGAACCCAGCGAGCGTCAACCCGATGAGCCTCGTCCTAGGTAGAGAGCGAGAGAGCCGCGTGCCCATCGCGGAGAGTGCATGCCTCGATACTCGGTATGAAAAGGTTCTTGTTATAGGGGGGGGGGGTCGAGTGATGGTAGTTCGCGATGTAATTTCGTTTTCGGAGCGAAACGGTTGGGCCGGATAATTGGTGACTGCGAGGGCGGATGACGATATATAGCAGCGCAGTGGGGATGCAGGGGGAGTTGCGGGAGCGGAGAGCAGCGAAATTGAATACTCTCGTAACTATACCCGACGTGGATTAACTTACGAATTCGTGCCGTGACCGATACCGTGCAAAGGCCATCTTGGAAGCTTCCGGGTGCGAGAGAGCGGGGGGCAGATAGCTCGGAGGGAGCACCTGTAGCGGCACCCAACTAGACGCTCATCGAGACGGGGAGGATCGCTTACCTGAACAAGATTAATGGGCTCCCACCAGTTTCCCACACGTGTATGTACGACAACAACCAAAAAAAAGAAGCCGTGTTCCCTGGAGCCAGTCATTAAAAAGCAATTCCAAGTCTTCACCCGCTGATCGCTCTTTACCCTGTCACGGCAACTCATCCTTTTCTCCCTTGTTATACGACTATATGAGGAGTATAGAAGATCACCGTTTTTGGTCAAATCTCTGGGTGAGTGAGTATCTCTGAGTATCTCTGAATATAACTGAATATATCGAAGTCTCACTGAATGTTTCTAACTGTCTCTGAATATTTCTAAGTTTCTCAGAATGTTTTTAAGTGACTTTGATATGTCTCTTAATGTTTCTGACTTATCTTAGTATTTCTAATTGTCTCTGAGTGTCTTTGAGTGTCTCTGAGTATCTCTGAGTATCTCTGAGTATGTGTGAGTGTCTCTGAGTGTCTCTGAGTATCTCTGAGTGTCTCTGAGTATCTCTGAGTGTCCCTGAGTGCCCCTGAGTAACCCCGAGTTTCCCCGAATGTCCCTCAGTATCCTTGAGAGTCCCTGCGTGTCAGTGAGTGTCTCTGAGTGTCTTTTTGTATCAGTGAGTGTTTCTGAGTGTCACTGAGTGTCTTTTTGTATCAGTGAGTGTTTCTGAGTGTCACTGAGTGTCTTTGAATGTCAGTCAGCGTCATTGAGTGTCTTTTAATGTCAGTCAGTGTCTCTGAGTATCTTTGAATGTCAGTCAGTGTCTATGAGTGTCTTTGTATACCAGTAAGTGTCTCTGAGTGCTTTCGAGTGCCTCTGAACGTGTCTGAGTATTCCCGGACGTTTTTGGTGCCTCTTAGTTTCTCTGAGTATCTTTGAGTGTTTCTGAGTATCTCTGCGCGTCCTCCAAGCGTCCTCCAAGCGTCCTCCAAGCGTCCTCCAAGCGTCCTCCAAGCGTCTTCCAAGCTTCCTCCAAGCGTCCTCCAAGTGTCCTTCAAGTGTCCTCCAAATGTCTCCAAGTGCTTCTGGATGCTTCTGGGTGCTTCTGAAAACCTTTGAATGCATTTGGGGGTCTCCGTGTCTCTGAGTGTTTGGGTAAGTTCCGTGAGTGTCTGCGAGAATGTCGAAGGACACAAGCATGATATAAATTATTTAAAACGCGTATCAATCTCGATATTCTAGACGACATCCAAAAATATACTTGTTAGAACTGCCTTGCCGATTTCTTTCGCATTCATGCAACATTCAATTGCCAGAAAGTAATGAAAGCTGAATCATGAATCGCCAATCGGGAACGCAGGAAATTCGATCCTTCGCGAGTAATTTTTCATTTGGACGGTAGGAGAGAACCTGTTGGACCTTTCCGTCTGCTCGCAGGCTTGCACCATCGTTTTTCCATCCCTTTTTTTCAGGATCGGGGATCAAACGGTCTCGTGTCGGCGAATAAATACTCCCGCTCGTATACGCGCAGCCTTTCGCGGCATACGACGACTATCGCGAGAGGGCGAGGTGAAACTCCTGTCCGACCCCCAAAGGGATCGAGTGAAAAAAAAAAAAAAAAAAAAAAACAGCGACCCGTCTCGCGTCTCCTCCACTTTGGCTCCGCCGTACTCGACGCATTCGTGCTCGCAGCATTCGTCTCTTGGGAAATCTCGCTCGAGAGTAATTTACAAGTCGACTTGTACAGGCCAAAAATAATTAAAACCCCGAGCTTGGAATAATTAGCCGGGCCGTTGTAAACGCGTTTACGGCTTAACGATTCGGTGGATCCGGCGTGGACCAACATCGGCGATGGGAATATCCTCGGAATTCCTCGTCTTCGTTTCCAAACGAGGGTCAGAATGAATTCGAATTAATTATCGTCCATGTCACTGCGTACGGGAAACGTGAGGAAATATACTCTTTAAACGGCTTCGGAGAACGCACCTTGTAAAGAAATTACCATCGGCCCGACGCATTGAGCCGTTTAATGTACATTCTGATAATATAAGCTGAAATCTGCGGATGATAAAAGCATCCGCAGATTTCAGCTCTTGACTGAAGTCTCCCATTAATTACCATTAATAATCTCATTAATTACCATTAAAAATCCCATTGATTACCATGAAGTATTCGTTAAAGGTAATTCAATGGGGTTTCGCCAATGGTATTATTCCCACTTGTATTACCATTTAATATACCATTCAATTTCCCATTCGTTGCATGGTAATTTTGACCCACCGGTATTCCCATTCGCGGAGAAATAGACTGTACTCAATAATCCACTTTTCTACACTGTCTAGATGTATAATAATTAAAAAAAAAAAACTGTAATGGTCCCGAAAAATTTCTCCTATTGTTTATAAATAATTTCGATCCCTAAGTTTAGAGCTGCCATTATGGACTAATTTATATGCAATTGATTATCGCCTATACCATTTAAGTGAAAGTTTCTACTCACCCACGTGTTTTCCGAGTGTGTGTCGACTCGATTCTCGTTCCCCGTGAATTATAAATAGTTAGACGTGCCATTAAAAATACTAGCTTTTTGCCGTTCGATTCAGTTCCCATTTATTCTGAACAGTAAGAAATACCATTTCTGCTGTTCCAGTTATGCGCCAATGGATGATCATTGATGACGAATGGAAAAAGTACCAATTGTTACGTCCCATTGACGTGTCAGGGAATAACGATTAATAAAGATGGCGAGAGAGTACCACTTGAATTTTCCCAGTCTTTTGGAATTGGACTCCCATTAACGAATGGGAAAAAGTGCCAGTCGAATTTTCCCAGGAAATCGCCATTGGCCTCGTATTGGTAACGAATGGCAAAAAGCACCAGTTGAATTTTCCCAGAAAATTGCCATTGGCCTTCTATTGGTAACGAATGGCAAAAAGCACCAGTTGATTTTTCCCAGAAAATTGCCATTGGCCTCCTATTGGTAACGAATGACAAAAAGTACCAGTTGAATTTTCACAGGAAATTGCCATCGACCTATTGGTAACGAATGGCAAAAAAAGTACCAGTTGAATTTTCCCAGAAAATTGCCATTGGCCTCCTATTGGTAACGAATGGCAAAAAAGTATCAGTTGAATTTTCCCAGAGAATTGCCATTGGCCTCCTATTGGTAACGAATGGCAAAAAGTACCAGTTGAATTTTCCCAGGAAATTGTCATTGACCTCCTATTGGTAACAAATGGGAAAATCTACCACTTAATATTTTCGACTGATTTGCCAGTGGAGTCCCATTAAGAATTAATGGTAGGACCCTCACCGAAAAGAACTACTAGGGGTCCAATAGTGACTACTGGAGATTCAGTAGTCACTGCCGGCATTGCAGTAGTCACTAGACGTGTAGTGACTACTTCCTAGTAGTTACTCCTCAAGAGTCAGTAATTATTACTGAGTACGTAGTAGTTTCTACATCAGTAATTACTACTTATAAGTAGTTCTATTCCAGGATTCAGTAGTTAGTGCATAAGCAGTTATTGCAGACAAGTAATTACCACTCGAGACAGCGGTACTTCCTGTATAAGCAGTTACCACTTTTTAGTTACCACTTATAAGTAGTTACTACTTATACTGAAACTACTGTTGTCTTGAGTAGTAGTTACTTATCTGCAATAACTGCTTATGCATTAACTACTGAATCCTGGGATTGAACTACTTATGAGTAGTCATTACGGATGCAGGAACTACTACGTCCTCAGTAATAATTACTGACTCTTAAGGAGTAACTACTAGGAAGTAGTAACTACATGTGTAGTGACTATTGCAATGCCAGCAGGGACTACTGAACCTCCAGTGGCCACTACTGGACCCCTAGTAGTGCATTTCGGTGAGGGAAAATTCCCAGCAGTAAACTACTGGAAACTACGGCAATTTCCATTAGTGAACTACTGGAAACTACGGGAATTTCCAGTAGTAAACTACTGGAAACTACGGGAATTTCCAGTAGTGAATTACTGAAAACTACGAGAATTCCCAGTAGTAAACTACTGAAAACTACGGGAATTCCTAGTATTTTTTTATGTATGTTTCCAACAGCGTACGGTTTCCCTTTTACGCCCCCACCTCCCCCCTTCCCCGCAATTCCTGCGGCCGCATCCGACTTCCCCCTCTGTATCGCATTTGCGGGAATTCCTAGTAGTTTGGAGTAGTTAACTACTCAGTAGTAGTTAACGACTCGGTAGTAGTCAACGACTCGGTAGTGGTCAACGACTCGGTAGTGGTCAACGACTCGGTAGTGGTCAACGACTCGGTAGTGGTCAACGACTCGGTAGTGGTCAACGACTCGGTAGTGGTCAACGACTCGGTAGTGGTCAACGACTCGGTAGTGGTCAACGACTCGGTAGTGGTCAACGACTCGGTAGTGGTCAACGACTCGGTAGTGGTCAACGACTCGGTAGTGGTCAACGACTCGGTAGTGGTCAACGACTCGGTAGTGGTCAACGACTCGGTAGTGGTCAACGACTCGGTAGTGGTCAACGACTCGGTAGTGGTCAACGACTCGGTAGTGGTCAACGACTCGGTAGTGGTCAACGACTCGGTAGTGGTCAACGACTCGGTAGTGGTCAACGACTCGGTAGTGGTCAACGACTCGGTAGTGGTCAACGACTCGGTAGTGGTCAACGACTCGGTAGTGGTCAACGACTCGGTAGTGGTCAACGACTCGGTAGTGGTCAACGACTCGGTAGTGGTCAACGACTCGGTAGTGGTCAACGACTCGGTAGTGGTCAACGACTCGGTAGTGGTCAACGACTCGGTAGTGGTCAACGACTCGGTAGTGGTCAACGACTCGGTAGTGGTCAACGACTCGGTAGTGGTCAACGACTCGGTAGTGGTCAACGACTCGGTAGTGGTCAACGACTCGGTAGTGGTCAACGACTCGGTAGTGGTCAACGACTCGGTAGTGGTCAACGACTCGGTAGTGGTCAACGACTCGGTAGTGGTCAACGACTCGGTAGTGGTCAACGACTCGGTAGTGGTCAACGACTCGGTAGTGGTCAACGACTCGGTAGTGGTCAACGACTCGGTAGTGGTCAACGACTCGGTAGTGGTCAACGACTCGGTAGTGGTCAACGACTCGGTAGTGGTCAACGACTCGGTAGTGGTCAACGACTCGGTAGTGGTCAACGACTCGGTAGTGGTCAACGACTCGGTAGTGGTCAACGACTCGGTAGTGGTCAACGACTCGGTAGTGGTCAACGACTCGGTAGTGGTCAACGACTCGGTAGTGGTCAACGACTCGGTAGTGGTCAACGACTCGGTAGTGGTCAACGACTCGGTAGTGGTCAACGACTCGGTAGTGGTCAACGACTCGGTAGTGGTCAACGACTCGGTAGTGGTCAACGACTCGGTAGTGGTCAACGACTCGGTAGTGGTCAACGACTCGGTAGTGGTCAACGACTCGGTAGTGGTCAACGACTCGGTAGGCGTCAACGACTCGGTAGTGGTCAACGACTCGGTAGTAGTTACCTACTCAAAATACCCAGTAATGTTCAGTAATTAACAGCTCAAGACTTCGAGTAGGTTTCAGTAGCTCGCCAATTCAGCACTGGGCGGTAGTTCAGTAGTTCATTAGTAGTTAACTACTGGATACTGCCGGTAGTATTTTGCAGTAGTTTTCAGTACTTCTTTTCGGTGAGGCTTTGTCGCAATCGCGACGAAAGAGCTAAAGTCTCCTCCGCGGGAAGCGGTGTAATAAAAACAGACAACAAAAAATTGCGTCGAGCCGAACAGGTGACGAGGCTCGTTCGAAGCAGACCCTGCGCAATCCGCGGCCGTAAAATGGGCGTTATAAACAGAAGGCTTGAGAAAACATCTGCGATCGTCCGCTCGGCCAGCGAAAGAGGGAATGCGAATACGTGACGCGCAGGTTAACAAAGGGGAGCGGTGAGGCGAAACGTTCTCTCGCGAAAGCCCGCGGTAACGTATGCAAAACTGTCTGTTGAATTTAATTTCTCGCCTCGGGCCTGACGTCGACAAGAAAAAAAAAAAAAAAAAACATGTCGGAAAAACCAGCGAGACAATGCAACTGGTTGTATCTGTCCTGCGCCGTCAGTCCAGCCGTCCGTCGGTTCTCCCCCCCCCCTTTCCAATTTGTTCGCCGCCGCACCGCACACGACCGGCGCTACAATAAATACAGAGCCGGAAACAGCGTTAAAAGAAATCTCGAATTTTACTACCAACGCTTGATACAACAATACCGGCAGGGTGGGCGGACGCGAGTAGAATGAAAACCGAACGCAAGAGCAAAAAAAAAAACCGTGTGTGAAAAATCCCGCGGACGTCGAAGCGACGGGGGAGGCTCGAATGTTAAAATAGCGAAATATTCAAAAGCGTCCGGGGTGTTTTGGAGTGTAAAAATGAGCGTGAGGTCGCCCGGCGTCGGGACCGCTCGGGGTGGCTATTTACGCATAAAGAGCCAAAGAGGAAACTAAAAAAAAAAAAAAACCGCTCATCCACTCAACGGCCCCTATTTTTTTTTTTACGTTCACGGTCATTCGTGAGTGCGCGCCGATAATGCACATTATACAAGCGCACACGGTCGTTTCCCCGGTTTCTCTCTCATATGGGATATTCCGAAAGTTTGCGTTTATATAATGGATAATGGTAGGGCGCTTAATGATCGGGGACGGGGAAGCTGGAGGGGGGCGGGGGCGACGAAGAGTGGGGGTTGAAGTTTGTGCCTCGGTGCAGCCGTTCAAGCCGGTCACGCCGCGTGACGTTATTCGTAAGGATTACGATAGCCCGGAGCGGTCCCGCACGGATTGACGTTAAACGAGGCTGCCTCTCGCCGAATGCATATCGCGACCCGTGGAATAAAAGGGGCGTATGTCAGGTGCGCGAGAGATGGGAGTCGCATCCTTCCGTTTACGAGGGGGTGATATGTTTGCCGGATGTGTTTCGCTTTCTACCGGTGGCGATTCGTGTGGGTGCCCGTTTGCAGGCGTGTACCGAGCCGGCCAGACGATCTCTCGGCCTTGCGCGGGTGTGTTTGCCGTTGGCGGGTGGCTTATACAAAGCGAAGCCCACCCGCGCTTCGCGCAGGATCGCCGAAATATTCATGATTTCCAAGTATTCACGGATGCATCGAGGCCCCGAACGAGTCGGTCGGGTGCTTCGTCACGCCGTCGTACCGTACAATGTGACACGCACGCGTTGAATATTCCCCTATCTAAAGGACAATCGGGATAGTTTGGTTATACTGTTAGTTCGCCGTACGTTTGCCATCATCAACTGCCCCATCAGTGGCGCATTCGGGACTTGTCGTGTTTGACTATTAATTTCTATCGCTTATTGCCCGGATTAATGTTATAAACGTCGCGGTCGGCGAGTTCATTGTGAGATGATGTTCCAAGATTTAATTTAGAAAACGGAAAAGGGGCGGGAAACCATTCAAAAGTTGAACGCAGGTTGGTAGAAAGCACCACGTCATATCAGCCGGATGGTTATAGACCATATCGGCTAACGGACAGTATCACCGGCCCACTGTATCGGCTGGCAGACCATATTGGTTAACAGACCACATCACCTTATAAGCCATATTGCCTGATAAGCCACATTGCCTGATAAGCCATATTGCCTGATAAGCCATATTGCCTGATAAGCCATATTCCCTCATGAGCCATATTCCCTCATGAGCCATATTCCCTCATGAGCCATATTCCCTCATGAGCCATATTGCCTCATGATCCATATTGCCTCCATAACCCATCTTGCCTCATAACCCATATTGCCTCACAAACCATATTGTCTGGCAGACCATATCACCTGGCAGACCATATCACCTGGCAGACCATATCACCTAACAGATCATATCGCCTGGCAGACCATATCACCTGGAACACCATATGATCTCCAAGGTTGCATCACCTGCTAAACGATATCACGCGACGCGCTGATTTATTCTCTTCAGCAATGCAATAGGTAGAGATGTGTTCAACCATTTTCCGAGCGATCCCGAGGCGTTCTGATAGTCGTACATGGAACGTATGGAGAAGCGAACCCTTTCAAGCAGTCTGTTTGCCTCCTCACCCACTTCCGTTCCGAGACAGCACCGAAACTTGTCCATAACTCCAGTCACATCTGAAAAACCTTCGATAAAAGCAGACACATGAGAGCTCGTGTGCGTTACTCTTGAGAAAGAGATTCTCGACTTTGCACCATTTGCACGGTATAAGATTCTCCGTATCAGCGTATCACGAATGAAAAGCAACGGAGCATTGGCAAATATATCTCGAGCACGCGTACAACTTTTAGATAAATCAGTTCTCTGATACGCCTTCGATACATCCCGTAGTTCCGACTATTGGATGGATGAGAGTCGTGGAACGAGGACCGTGAAAGAGGTGAGAGAGACGCGAAGCAGGAGCCGGGAGAAAAAGAAGAAATTACGAGACGGACGGGAGGTATTGCCTCGGAGCAAGAGATACCTAAAGGCTCGCTCGATGCGAATCCGACGAGCGGAACAGCGAACAACCGTACGGAAAGCTGTGCTTCCTTTTAGATCCGTACCGAAGATTGGGACATTCGTCTCACGCCGTCTCGGAGTAGACCGTTTAAGAATGTTTTCATTCCATCCTACAAATCCCCGTCGTCTTTTGGCTGATTTACCGATCGATCGTTGCTCGACGGACGAACAACCACTACGAGAATCGTTCCGTTTGTAGCGCACGTCATACGCGAAACCCCGGGGAGGCCGATTTCGATGTCGGCTGATCCGATAGACGGAAGAAGACGCGATTAATCGGAACCGCAGCGACCTAACACGCGGAACACCGGCTGGACGACTCGCAGTGTCAAAAAAGATTTGGTAACCTAATTTGTTAGAGGGTGTGATAAATGCGGGACACGAGAGGACTCCGTGGAGATCAAAGAGGAGCGGCCGGAGTAGCCCACTTAAGAATGCTTTGATTCCATCCTATGAATCCCGATCGTCTTTTGGCTCCGTCGTATCTTACAGCACTGCTGGTTAGCGACGACTCGGGAGGAGGACCTTCATTGATTCTGGTCCAGATAAGAGGAGTAAAGTAGTTTGAAAAATTAAGAGGAAATTCAGAGGGTAAGTTTGGCAAATTTGAATTCGGTAGAGAACTTATCATATCATATTGCAGTAGTCCACTTAACTTATTATATTGCAGTAGACCACTTAACTTATCATATTGCAGTAGCCCATTTAACTTATCATATTGCAGTAGCTCACTTAACGTATCATATTGCAGTAGCGCATTTAACTTATCATATTGCAGTAAACCACTTAACGTATCATATTGCAGTAGCCCATTTAAGTTATCATATTGCAGTAGCCCACTTAATTTATGATATTGCAGTAGCCCATTTAAGTTATGATATTGCAGTAGCCCACTTAACGTATCATATTGCAGTAGCCCATTTAAGTTATCATATTGCAGTAGCCCACTTAACTTATCATATTGCAATAGCCCACTTAACTTATCATATTGCAATAGTCCACTTAACTTATCATATTGTAATAGCCCACTTAATTTGTCATATCGCAGTAGCCCACTTAACTTATCATATTGCAGTAGCCCACTTAAGAATGTTTTGATTCCATCCTACGAATTCCCGTCGTCTTTTGGCTCCGTCGTATCATATAGCACTGCCTATTAGCGACGACTGAGGAGGGAGGACCTTCATTGATTCTAGCCCAAATAAGCGGAGTGAAGAGTAGTTTGAGAGAATTAAGTCCTGGAAATTCAGCGTATAAGTTCGGCAAAGTTGGATTCGGTAGAGAACTTACATTGTTGTGGAAAGGATTCTAGTTCCGTGGGAAAGAATTGCGGTTGAGATTCTTGGGAAGTTCAACCAAAGTAATAGTTTGTCATTGGATTGTCAGGCATCCAAGTAAACAAGAGCGTGAAAGATTAATGCAGGATTGTCATGGATCAACTGTAAGAGGTCATTGAGGGCTTAGTAAAATCTTTGATAGAATCAGACTGCATCATTATTGGGAAAATACGAAAGTAGATATTAAAAATTACATACAGAGCCCCTCGAAGTGCCAAAACATATTTGTTAACCTAAGCAAGAGACCTTCGTGGACGTGGAAAAGGAGCGGGTGGAGTTGCCCTCTTAAGTATGTTTTGATTCCATCCTACGAATTCCCGTCGTCTTTTGGCTCCGTCGTATCATACAGCACTGCCTGTTAGCGACGACTCGGGAGGAGGACCTTCATTGATTCTAGCCCAGATAAGAGGAGTAAAGGGTAGTTTGAGAGAATTAAGAGACGAACTGGAAATTCAGAGTGGAAGTTTGGCAAAGTTGGATTCGGTAGAGAACTCATATTGCTGTGGAAAAGATTCCAGTACCGTGGGAAAGAATTGCTACTGAATTTCGATTGAGATTCTTGGGAAGTCCATCCAACGTAATGGTTTTGGATTCTCCGGTGTCCCAGTAAACAAGAGCGTGAAGGAATAATGCAGGATTTGCATGATTCAGCTGTAAGAGGTCATTGAGGGGTTAGGAAAATCTTTGTTAGAATCAGACGGCATCATTGTTGGGAAAGTGTGAAAGTAGATACTCAAATGTACATACGGAGCAGCTAGAAGTTCCAAAAAAAGATTGGGTCACCTAATTTTTAGACGCTTTGACAAATGCGGGAAGCGGAAGGGTCTTATGGGTCTGGAAGAAGAGCGTTCGGAGTTGCCCGCTTCAGAATCCCCCGTAGAAAAAAGTCGTATGGGAAAGTGTATTAAATTGAGTATAGGTGGTGTAATGTATTCACAGCTCGCAGCCTGATAAAAATGTCTATTCGGGATTATACCCTCATTTAATACTCGGATGTATTGATTACGATGCGTGTAAGGGGGTCGCGTTCGGCCACGGGAGGTTACGGCCAATGTGAACCCGAGGAATCGGCATGCCATGTAAAACGGAGGCTTTTTACCACCAAAAGCCACGGACTTGGTGGTTTTAACCCCTCCAGTTAACAGGAATGATTAGTATATAAGACAATATAAAATAAACCAATTAAGTTCAGTGAACATCGAACCGTTGTACGAACAAGGTCGGGCTACACGCCTATCAAATTCACATTGAAAGTCAGAGTTCATAGCTCGTACGGCTTTTTAATAGAAGCTGCGGCTTCAACGGAGATAGTCTCATTACATTAAATCTACGGATAGTTATTTAAAGTTATACGTGTGTTATATGTGAAACAAATTGTATCGTCCATCTACGCATTAACATTGCGAGAGAATAAAACAACCATGTGAGTAAATATATTGACAATTTATGAATAATTTAAACACAACAAATAACCTTTAAATAATCGCGCTAAGTATCAAAGACAGCGATCATCATAAGAACCCATAAAACTATAGTGTAAACAGGCGAGGTTTCCGTCCCCGGTGTAAAGGGCTGCCCTGCCTTGACCCGAAAAGAGAAGCCTATATTGCGCTCTCCCTTAGACTCTCACGAGTTTGGCTGAACGTAACAGTGAAACAAGGGGAATAGTACGGGAAAGAAGTTTGGAAAGAATTTGGAGTGGTGTATAATCTGAATATGAGCTTTGTTCAGTTCCCAGATTCATCCCATTTGTCCAGACTTTTTTCCAGTCATCTCGTACAGCCTCAAACATTTTCGGTCTATTTAGCCCATACTCTATTCCAGACTCTTTCCCACCAACCGTGTACAATAAGAATTTTGTCAAGGTTATACGCGATGATTGGGAAAGAGTCTGGAAAAGAGTATTGAATTGATTACACACCATTTTTTGAGTCTGCACGCGATGACTGGGAAACAGTCTGGAAAAGTGTGTGGGGTTGATTGCACGAGAATGTTCGAGGTTGTACCCGATAGCTGGCAAAGAGTCTGGAAAAGTGTAATGGGATGAATCTGGGAACTGAACAAAACCCATATTCAGATTATACTCCACCCATATTCCACCCGTACTCAATTTAATACACTTTCCCATACGACTTTTTTCTACACGGGATGTTTTGATTTCATCCTACGAATCACCGCCTTCTTTTCCCTCCATCATATCATCCATCACTGCCCGTTGGCGATTACTCAAGAGGAGGACCTTCATTGATTACAGTCCGCATAAGAGGAACAATGAGTAGATTGAACAAATTAACAGAAAAACTGAAAATTCAGAGTGTAAGTTTGACAAAGACGTATTCGGTAGAGAACTTATCATTTTTCCGTGGAAAAGAATTCCAGTGGAAACGATTCCAGTTCCGTGGAAAAGAATTCCGACGGAATTACGATTGGGATTCTTGGGAAGTCCAACCAATGTAATAGTTATAGATTGTTAGGTATCCTAGTCATGGGATTGTTAGGTACCCTAGTACATGAACTGCATTCATTCGTGCATTCATGAACTGCTGTTCACGAATGCCTGGATTTCCTTGCGTCTTGGTGGATGTCTTGGTGGATGTCTTGGTGGATGTCTTGGTGGATGTCTTGGTGGATGTCTTGGTGGATGTCTTGGTGGATTTCTTGGTGGATGTCTTGGTGGATGTCTTGGTGGATGTCTTGGTGGATGTCTTGGTGGATGTCTTGGTGGATGTCTTGGTGGATGTCTTGGTGGATGTCTTTTTTTTATATCTTCAACCCCGTGAAGACATTGAGCAAGATGTCCAGGAAGATTAAAAATCAGAAAAACCTGGCATTCATGAATAGCATTGCAGGTGACAAGAGCGTGAAGGAATAATACATTAATTGTATGGAAAAGCTGTAGGAGATCATCGAGCCGTTACGAAAACCTTTGATGGACTCAGCCAACATTATTATTCCCAAAATACGAAAGTAGATATTCAAAATTACAAACAGAGCTTCTCGAAGTGCCATCAAACATTTGTTAACCTAATTTTTAGCACGGAGTATTTTGGCTTCCGTTCAATCGTCACGGTGTGATCTGCCGATCGATCGATCATTGCTCACCAACGGAACATCCACCGCGCGGATCGTCCTGTTTGCGGCCCGCGTCATACGCGAGAACCTCACTGTGCCGCCCTTTTACGATATCGGCTGATCCGATATACTGGAGTACGCAATTAAACGGAGCTGCAGCGGCAATCGATCTCTGGGATCGTCGGATTAACTGCTTGATCGACACGCTTGCAGCAGCGGCTCCCCAACACGCTTCGAAGACCGGCTGGATGATTCAAAGTGGCAAAAACCACCTGCGAACTTAATTTTTGCACAGTGTGCTAAATGCCTTAAAGGATCAACCGTTTAACTGGTGTAATGTTGCGCACCGTCGGTTCCTCCAGGTTGAACTTATAGATGAGTTTCTCCGCTCGTTTTCCCGGCTCTTTTCGACCCCTTGTCTTGACTGTTGGAAACTGTAATGATCGTCATTGTGTCTCCTCAGGAAAGGTGGATTTGTCGAAGCACCGAGTCATCCGCAGCCTAATAGCGGCTGCTCGCGCCAACGTCCGGAAGCGAGTATGGGTTCGTGTTGCGAGCGAGACGACGGTCGATGGGAATCTCCGAGACTCGTCGGAATCCACCGGGAAGAGACGGTATTCGCGGTAAATAGATGTCACACTTTGAGCAACAAGCATGCAATTAGACCGTTAATCGCGCGTCATCGCAATGTCCCTGTACCACCGTAGCCGGGCGGGCTCTAATCGACAAAGGTTCACCGCGAAATTGCGCAGCGTCAACAGACGATGGAGCACCTACGGATGGTGTGACTACATCGGGAATACACAAAAATACGTCAAGGATCGGGCCATGGGAAATTGGGCGTATACCGGCTGGTGAGTAATACTGGACAGGATGATTTAAACAAAATACATTGCGCGCTCTTCGCGAGCAGTTGAGGTTCGTCGACGCTGAAGTTCTCAATTTGTCTTCCTCAACCGCTTCAGCGGTATTGACGTCATATGGGACACATCGATTATTTTGTGATTGGCTAGAACTATTTTTGCGATATTTGGTAGTTAGGGGTTTTCGAGGTTGACGATTACGAATGTGCGCTCAAAATTGAGAAATTAAAAATGGCGGATTCAATATGGCAGACGAAAATACAAAACTCTACTTGATTCGCATGAAAATTCGTGCTAGGGGGTTTTTCGAGGTTGCGTTTCGGAATCTATCCTCAAAATTGAGAAATTCAAAATGGCGGATCTAATATGACGGACAGTTAACACAGAGCATAGTACAGAGCATAGCACAGAGCATAGCGCAGAGCATAGCACAGAGCATAGCACAGAGCATAGCACAGAGCATAGCACAGAGCATAGCGCAGAGCATAGCGCAGAGCATAGCACAGAGCATAGCACAGAGCATAGCACAGAGCATAGCACAGAGCATAGCACAGAGCATAGCACAGAGCATAGCACAGAGCATAACACAGAGCATAGCACAGAGCATAGCACAGAGCATAGCACAGAGCATAGCACAGAGCATAGCACAGAGCATAGCACAGAGCATAGCACAGAGCATAGCACAGAGCATAGCACAGAGCATAGCACAGAGCATAGCACAGAGCATAGCACAGAGGATAGCACAGAGCATAGCACGGAGCGTCACTCGGAGCGTCACTCAAAGCATCACACAGACTATCCCACACAGGATCTCATGGTGGATCGTACAGACAATCACACGGAGCGTCATACGGAACATCACACCGGGAATCACACATAGCATCACATAATCTACCACTCAGAGCATCACACAGATCATCACTCGGAGCATCGCACAGACCATCACTCAGCGCATCACACACAGGATCACATAGTGGATTGTACAGACGATCACACATTAAATAACACAGAGCATCGTCCAGAGGATCACATAGAGAATAACACAGAGCATCACCGGATCACGGAGAGGATCACACAGCGGATCACACAGAGAACCGCACAGAAGATCACACCGATGATCACACATAACTTAAGTTTCTGCGTTGGGCAGTGGGCCTTCGCCGATTCGACGCCGCAGTCGAAAACGAGAGACTAGTCGGCAACAAATATATAAAATGAAATAAATAAAAAATAAAACAAAGAACGAAGATACAACGAGGTCGGAAGAGGCGTATCGAACTTTCGCCAATTGACACGGGTCAATGGGCGATGGATGGATATTCGTCGTTTCTCCATGGTTCGACGAGCCTATATTTTATGTGCCACCGAGCTTTCCCGAACGTTCGATGGAGCGTCGCCGGTGAAACTCGCCCCGGTGCACGGTTTTGCCACCTCCTCTCCCTCCGCCTCCATCACTAACGCTTCCTCTCTGTCTATCAACCGGGAGAGAGAACATTGCCGCGACCGTTATGCAACACGGGGAACGAGATTTTGACGAGAGCGCCGGGTATGCGGTCTGATTGGATTTTTCGTAAATTTGAGGCTTAAACCTTCTCAGCGTCTCGTTCTATTCGAGCCGTAAACAAACTGGATCGAAAGCCGAACGACTTTGGAACACCCAAGGTACGCGGCTGCGGGAGAACAAAGAACGAACGAAATCAAGAAAAAAATGAATGGTTATCATTGAGAAATCGACTGGTTATCATTGACAATTTGACTGGTTATCATTGAGAAATTGAATTATTATCATTAAGAAATTGAATGGTTATCATTAAGAAATTTAATGGTTATCATTGAGAACTTGAATGGTTATCATTGAGAAGTTGAATGGTTATCATCGACAAATTGACTGGTTATCATTGAGCAATTGACTAGTTAACATTGAGAAGTTGACTGGTTAACATTGAGAAATTGACTGGTTAACATTGAGAAATTGACTGGTTATCATTGAGAAATTGAATGATTATCATTGAGAAATTGAATGGTTATAATTGAGAATTCGAATGGTGATAATTGAGAAATTGAATGGTTACAATTGAGAAATTGAATGGTTATCATTGAGAAATTGAATAGTTATTATTGAGAAATTGACTGGTTGTCACTGAGAAATTGACTGGTTATCATTGACAAATTGACTGCTTATCATTGACAATTTGACTGATTATCATTGAGAAATTTACTGGTTATCATTGAGAAATTGAATGGTTATCATTAAGAAATTCAATGGTTATCATTGAGAACTTGAATGGTTATCATTGAGAAATTGAATGATTATCATTGAGAAATTTAATGGTTATCATTGAGAAATTGAATGGTTACAATTGAGAAATTCAATGGTTATCATTGAAAAAATGAAAGGTTATTATTGAGAAATTGAATGGTTATTATTGAGAAATTGACTGGTTATCATTGAGAAATTAAATGGTTATTATTGAGAAATTGACTGGTTATCATTGAGAAATTGACTGGTTATCATTGAGAAATTGAATGATTATCATTGAGAAATTGAATGATTATCATTGAGAAATTTAATGGTTATCATTGAGAAATTGACTGGTTATCATTGAGAAATTGACTGGTTATCATTGAGAAATTGACTGGTTATCGTCGAGAAATTGAATGGTTATCATTGAGAAATTGAATGCTTACGGTTGAAAAATGGAACGGTTGTACGAATTGTGGGCCAATTTACCAGTGGAAATATTCCAATGGTTAACCCAATCGTTTATTTTTCTTAATGGTGACCAACAGTTCGTTTTCATGAGGGCAGCCAATATCGAGCCTGTGCTGGGACGTAACAGCTGGCCGGACCAAACCTTACCTGGGGCACAACGGGATTGGCGATACATCCGTCTGCCTCGGCGATCTCTCGGCCGTTTACGAGCTGTAAAATAGCTCCACGGCTCCCTCGGAAGCCGGAGGAAGACGAGCCATCCAACCTGGACGGACGAACCTTAGGATTTTCCGAGTGCCGTCTCATTTATACGCTCTCGCGACGTCTTATCGTCTCGAAGTGCCGAATAAAAGAAGATTCGTTATTTTTGTTATTGTTTTCTTTAGATTTTTTTTTTTTTAATTTCATAGCATCATCCCGCCTCGGCCTCTTTTCGCATTACTATCCATCCCTATGCATCCTCAGTATCGTATTAAAGAAAAATAAATGGAGCAGACGCAGCGCCGTATAGCTTGTTCGTTAAGCACCGTCGGATGGATAGCGAGAACAAAGAGGGAACGCTGCAAAGAGATTAAAATCTCGATTGTTTACCGACGCCATTTCGCCTCCGTGGTATTTAACTTTTTTTTTTTAAGATTCTATTTATTTTTTATTTCGTTCTCCTGCGCGATTTTAGAGAAAAAGAAGGCAGTCAGGAGGGACGAGGGTTTCTTCCCTTGCGCTTCTCTCACTCCCTTCGTGGAGCCCTTTCTCCGCTCTCGCGTGACTAATGGAACTCGATTCTTATCCGAAACGACGTTTTCTCGCGGGTTGGTCGGAGAGAACTTGACGGGATTCTTTTGGAAAATTCAATTCCACGATGAATCAAGAATCGCCACCGTTCGCTGCGACACCAAGCCCTTCGCACGCCCTCCCAAAGAACGTCGATCGACGTTCTTTGTCGGGCTCCCTTTGGGGCTGTACTCGAGGAAATTTTCGCTCTTAAGAAAAACGAGTGGGCTTATTTTTTTTTCTCCAGATTCCTGCCAAAACGTACGCTGCACCGTTATCGCGATATGTTTGTCGATGCAGTTGCGGTCGGCGTTACTTCAATTTTATCATACCGGTGTGACGATATGTTTAGCAATCGACTTACGTTCGACGTAACTTTCCACTTTATCACACCGGTGTGACGATATGTTGATCAATTCGGTTATATGTTTGTCGGTCCCGTTGCGTTCGACGTAACTTTCCATTTTATCACACCGCTGTGACGATATGTTTATCAATCCAGTTACGTTTGGTGTAACTTTCCACTTTATCACACCGGTGTGACAAGTTAATCAATACAGTTACGTTCGGCGTAACTTTCCACTTTATCACACCGGTGTGACGATATGTTTATCAATACAGTTACGTTCGGCGTAACTTTCCACTTTATCACACCGGTGTGACGATATGTTTATCAATACAGTTACGTTCGGCGTAACTTTCCACTTTATCACACCGGTGTGACGATATCTTTATCAATACAGTTACGTTCGGCGTAACTTTCCACTTATCACACCGGTGTGACGATATGTTTATCAATACAGTTACGTTCGGCGTAACTTTCCACTTCATCACACCGGTGTGACGATATCTTTATCAATACAGTTACGTTCGGCGTAACTTTCCACTTATCACACCGGTGTGACGATATGTTTATCAATACAGTTACGTTCGGTGTAACTGTCTACTTTGTCACACCGGTGTGACGATATGTTCATCAATCAAGTTACGTTCGGCGTAATTTTCCGGTTTATCACACCGGTGTGATGATGAGTTTATCAATCAAGTTACGGTCGGCGTAACTTTCCACTTTATCACACCGGTGTGACAACATGTTTATAAATTCAGTTATGATGGACGTAACTTCCCACTTTATCACACCGATGTGACGATATGTTTATCAATCAAGTTACGTTCGGTGTAACTTTCCACTTTGTCACACCGTTGTGACGATATGTTTATCCATACAGTAACGTTCGGTGTTACTTTCCACTTTATCACACCGATGAGTTAATATGTTTATAAATTCAGTTACGTTTGGCGTAACTTCGCACTTTATCACACCGGTGTGACGATATATTTATCAACAGAGTTACCTTCGGCGTAATTTTCCACTCCATCATACCGATGTGACGATGTGTTCATCAATCCAGTAACGTTCGGCATAACTTTCCATTTTATCACACCGGTATGACGATATGTTTATCAATCCAGTTACGTTCTGCTTAACTTTCAACTTTATAGTATCATACCGGTGTGACGGACAACACGAATTCCCTAAGCCATCGCCCGACACTAATATTATCGGTGTGGTCTTTAATCTAGTGCGATATTAAGAATATTTAGTCGATTCCCGTTTCAGTCCATTCTTGGGACAATGTTCATCCTTAAGAAAAACAATAAGCAGTATTTTTGCCAAATTTCTCGCAAAAATTACGCTGCCACTTTGGTACAATACGTTCATCAAACCAGTTACATTCGGCGAAACGTTCCACTATATCACACCGGTATAACGGCCATCAGGAATGTCCTGCTCCATCGCTCGACCCTGGATATTCTCGTTGTGACTCTCAATCTTGGGGGATATTAAGAATATTTAGGATATTAAGAATTTTTCGAAGCACACTTTTCGATAATCGAATCAGAGGGGAATCACCGGGCCATTGGACGCTGCGAGGTGAAAAATATTGCGTGTTTCTCGGAGGAGTTTCCAGCCGAGCAACGCCTCAATTTATCATCTCATCGAGTGATTACGTCACATCTTGAGCCACCCCTCAACCATGAATACCATTACCGACGATAAATCTCGCATGATGCGAGGGTTCTCAGCATTTTTGGCGCCTCACTTTTTGATAATCGAATTGTGGGGTGGAATGAAAAATATTGACACGACGTGATCTTGCTGTTCTTGATATTCCCGCTGGTGGAGCGCGATCCGTCGGCTGAAGTCTTGCGAAACTTTCGAATTGGATTCTGCTGGAAATTAAGCTTAAGAGGGTGGCACTTCAGCTCCGGCCTCCGCGCACTCGGACGCCGGGGTTCTTCGGGAGGCGGTTTGCGGAGATCATCAATCCTTGTTACCCGAATTACGTTCCCACGCGGCCCATTTCCATCTGCTTTTCTCGACTGTCGCCATCCACCGAGAGACTTTTTTTTCCTAAACATTCTTTGAATCATCGAGTCTGAAAGCTACGTCTGGTGGCTTCGATCGAAGTGCACTGCCGTTCTTTGACGATCGGACCGGCTATCAGACAGGCTATCAGGCAGGCGATCAGACAGGCTATCAGACAGGCTATCAGACAGGCTATCAGACAGGCTATCAGACAGGCTATCAGACAGGCTATCAGACAGGCTATCAGACAGGCTATCAGACAGGCTATCAGACAGGCTATCAGACAGGCTATCAGACAGGCTATCAGACAGGCTATCAGACAGGCTATCAGACAGGCTATCAGACAGGCTATCAGACAGGCTATCAGACAGGCTACCAGACAGGCTATCAGACAGGCTATCAGACAGGCTATCAGACAGGCTATCAGACAGGCTATCAGACAGGCTATCAGACAGGCTATCAGACAGGCTACCAGACAGGCTACCAGACAGGCTACCAGACAGGCTACCAGACAGGCTACCAGACAGGCTACCAGACAGGCTACCAGACAGGCTACCAGACAGGCTACCAGACAGGCTACCAGACAGGCTACCAGACAGGCTACCAGACAGGCTACCAGACAGGCTACCAGACAGGCTATCAGACAGGCTATCAGACAGGCTATCAGACAGGCTATCAGACAGGCTATCAGACAGGCTATCAGACAGGCTATCAGACAGGCTATCAGACAGGCTATCAGACAGGCTATCAGACAGGCTATCAGACAGGCTATCAGACAGGCTATCAGACAGGCTATCAGACAGGCTATCAGACAGGCTATCAGACAGGCTATCAGACAGGCTATCAGACAGGCTATCAGACAGGCTATCAGACAGGCTATCAGACAGGCTATCAGACAGGCTATCAGACAGGCTATCAGACAGGCTATCAGACAGGCTATCAGACAGGCTATCAGACAGGCTATCAGACAGGCTATCAGACAGGCTATCAGACAGGCTATCAGACAGGCTATCAGACAGGCTATCAGACAGGCTATCAGACAGGCTATCAGACAGGCTATCACACAGGCTATCAGACAGGCTATCAGACAGGCTATCAGACAGGCTATCAGACAGGCTATCAGACAGGCTATCAGACAGGCTATCAGACAGGCTATCAGACAGGCTATCAGACAGGCTATCAGACAGGCTAATCGACTGGACTACGACGACTGGACGTTGGGGTAGTGAGTGGAGGTCGACTGGATGTATAACTACTAAATCTGGGACGTATGGATCTGGTACAGTGGCCGAAAGTTAAAAAGGCCTCGAGTTTATGCACCAAAAATCGTTTTTTTGGGGTTTAAATGAAACATATTGGGCTAGGAGTAAAATAATTGTTATATGCGTGCCCAGCGGGAAAAAATACGTTGAATATAGCCTTGAAACAAAGAAAAATCGAACGAACAACGATTTTTTAATTTTTTAGCCACTTTTGAAGAACATCGATTTTCGTGATTTTCGGAGGTCGATATCTCGGCTCCCAACGCAGCCAGAGAAAATCCGAGGTGCTCGTCGTCTGTTACGGGAAAAAAATACACAAGATGAGGTCTTGTTCAAAGTTCTAGAAGCGTTTCCTCGGGCAGTTTCAGAACGTTGAAAAACACGAAAAATGGACTCGAAAGTGGTGGTCTTGCAATTTTTTGAATTTTTTTTTTTTTTCATTTTTAAGAACGAACTGCAACGTATTTCGACGTATTTTTTCCCGCTGAACAGGAATCCGCTGGCTTTTTTGAGACGAAAGTGCAGTGAGACATTGAAAATCTCGATTTTATGCACGAAAAATCGTATTTTTGGGTTTTCAATGGAAAACATAGAGAGTTTCGAGTGAAATAATTTAATGAGGCAGACATTTTTTTACGTTACGATAAAGGTGCAAAGTAATTTGCACATGGTTTCCTAATTTATTACAATTTTGAGGATAGATTCCTCAAAGTGCTAAGCTATGCCCGAAATTGTACAAGTACTTTGGTCTTAGGACTCAGTAATTGTGCTTAAAGTACCGTAAAGTACTTCGATACTCTAAGTATGTACTTTAAGTACCAAATAAGTACTCATGTACTTAAAGTACCAAATAAGTACTCATGTACTTAAAGTACTACCAGCTCTGTTCGTTAGAGATCATGGATCAACGGACCAACCGTTGGTGAATCAATATTCGGCCTCAAATTGAGCCAAAATAGGTAAATCAATGTTTGGTGAGTTCATACTCGGCTGAACACTGGCCTCGATTCGACAAACCAACAATTGGCGAGTCAAACGCGACCGAGCATTGGCCGCTAATTGTCAAACCAACCATTGACGAGCCAACAGTTAGCCCAGCATTGGCCGAATCAATATTCGGCCTCAAATTGGCCCAAAATCTCTAAATCAATACTTGGTGAATTCATACTCGGCTGAACACTGGCCTCAAATCGACAAACCAACAATTGGTGAATCAAACGCGACCGAGCATTGGCCGCGAATTGTCAAACCAACCATTGACGAACCAGTAGTTAGCCCAACATTGGCCGAATCAATATTCGGCCTCAAATTGGCCCAAAATCGGTAAATCAATATTTGGTGAATTCATACTCGGCTGAACACTGGCCTCAAATTGACAAACCAACAATTACCGAGTCGAACGCGACCGAGCATCGGCCGCGAATTGTCAAACCAACCATGGACGAACCAATAGTTAGCCGAACATTGGCCGAATCAATATTCGGCCTCAAGTTGGCCCAAAATCGGTAAATCAATATTTGGTGAATTCATAATCGGCTGAACACTGGCCTTAAATTGACAAACCAACAATTACCGAGTCAAACGCGACCGAGCATTGACCGCAAATTGTCAAACCAACCATTGACGACTCAATAGTTAGCCCAACATTGGCCGAATCAATATTCGGCCTCAAATTCGCCCAAAATCAGTAAATCAATGTTGGTGAGTTCATACTCGGCTGAACACTGGCCTCAAATCGATAAACCAACAATTAGCGAGTCAAACGCGACGGAGCATTGGCCGCAAATTGTCAAACCAACCATTGACGAACCAATAGTTAGCCGAACATTGGCCGAATCAATATTCGGCCTCAAATTGGCCCAAAATCGGTAAATCAATATTTGGTGAATTCATACTCGGCTGAACACTGGCCTCAAATCGACAAACCAACAATTGGCGAGTCAAACGCGACCGAGCATTGGCTGCAAATTGTCAAACCGACTATTGACGAGCCAATAGTTAGCCGAACATTGGCCGAGCATTGAGGATTCGAAAATCGCCACGCCAACACTAGCCCGATCATCGACCGAGTCCGTTTCATTGGCAAAACCTACATGGGAATGATGGTGAGAAATGGCCAACGGCTTCAGGACGAGTCGGCGACATACGCGATGTGTAAGCTCGGCACGGAAGAACCGGACGAGCAACGGATTTTGCCTTGGCTTTGTCTCAGGCAACACTTGTGCCTCGTCAACGTGGCCGTTTTTCCTCGTCGAAGCTTCGCGCCAAGACCCGCAGAATTCGAGCCAAGTTCCTGCAATACTATTTCGCGACACCAAACTGCGCCGCTGCAGAAATTGAGTGAGGGATTAAGGGGATGTTGGAGCTGTTTTTTTCCCTCTTTTAACCTACTTTGCCTGTTTTACCAACGGAACCAAAAAATTTGTCCGTTCCGACTTAGCATTGTTAAGGTGGTACTTGCGATAAAGTCCCGCCAAACGTGCACAGTAAAAATGGCACGAACGTTTCTTGTCGACAAACATCCACAATTCTTTTCGCGTTACTCTTTACAAAAATTTCTTGTCCATTTTACAAAAATGTCTGTCAATTTTACGAATACTTTTTGTAATATCAAGAACAAAAGAATTGTGGATGTTTCTGGACAAAAAAAGGTTTGTTAAATGTGGAAATCTTTTTTACTGTGTAACTTTCAGAAAAAAAAATTCGGAGCACTTCTCGATGGGATAAAAATCTGAAAAACCATCGAGTGCATAGGAGGTGCTGCAAAGATTGTTTTTGTGAAATAACAATTGCAATTTGTTATCAACAAATTCAAGATAAAAAATCATTATTCAACAAATTACCCGGCAATTTAACTATATTATTAAATGAAAAATTATTCGTTTATTTTTCTGAACAAGGCAAATGAATCCCGAAAGGCAATATGCCTTTGTTGCATCGCCATTAAGCGGATCTGATTCTCCAGCTCATGTTCGGCGAAAATCAATCAAAACATGTTTCCGGTCCATTTTTTTCGTCTTGACACTGTCCTTTCAGGTTGAAGGGGGCATTTCTGACCCATGGTCCCTTTGAGACTTTTGGTCCTTCTGATGAGGAGAATTTTTTAAGCCAATAAGAAAAGTTAACCTTGAGTTTCAGGGTCATGGTCAATTTTGGGGGACCATGTTTTTATTGATCTTCACCGGACATGAACTGGAGATTCATTTGGCAAAGTGACGACACATCATTTTTATACACCCTGTACACCTACGGTAGTGTTAAAATTGTATTCATTTTAACACCGAATTGATGGGCCTACCCGCGCAAAAAAGAAAGTATTAAAAGAGTATTAAATTGAAAGTATTAGGAGAATGTCATATTGGACTGAATAATACTAAAATTATACTCTGGACCCATGGGTCCGTGGGTCCCGATGGGTCCGTGGGTCCCGATGGGTCCGTGGGTCCCGATGGGTCCGTGGGTCCCGATGGGTCCGTGGGTCCCGATGGGTCCGTGGGTCCCGATGGGTCCGTGGGTCCCGATGGGTCCGCGGGTCCCGATGGGTCCGCGGGTCCCGATGGGTCCGCGGGTCCCGATGGGTCCGCGGGTCCCGATGGGTCCGCGGGTCCCGATGGGTCCGCGGGTCCCGATGGGTCCGCGGGTCCCGATGGGTCCGCGGGTCCCGATGGGTCCGCGGGTCCCGATGGGTCCGCGGGTCCCGATGGGTCCGCGGGTCCCGATGGGTCCGCGGGTCCCGATGGGTCCGCGGGTCCCGATGGGTCCGCGGGTCCCGATGGGTCCGCGGGTCCCGATGGGTCCGCGGGTCCCGATGGGTCCGCGGGTCCCGATGGGTCCGCGGGTCCCGATGGGTCCGCGGGTCCCGATGGGTCCGTGGGTCCCGATGGGTCCGTGGGTCCCGATGGGTCCGTGGGTCCCGATGGGTCCGTGGGTCCCGATGGGTCCGTGGGTCCCGATGGGTCCGTGGGTCCCGATGGGTCCGTGGGTCCCGATGGGTCCGTGGGTCCGTGGGTCCGTGGGTTCGTGGTCCATGGTCCAGACTTAATACTCGAATATTTCGTGGTATAGTAACTTAAGACTTGATACCTAATATCCTTTCATATACTAGTGTCATACTTTGTACTCATTCGCGAAGTATAATTTTAGTATCATTCAGTCCAATACGACATACTCCTAACACTTTCAATTTAATACGCTTTTAATACTTTCTTTTTTGCGCGGTTATATGTACACCAACGGCAGTGTTAAAATCGTATTTTTTTTTTTTATTGCACCACCGAATTATGACAATTCTATACCCGTATAGTATTTATATGCTACAAAAGCGTATGGTGTAACTTGTAACAAAGCAACGGCAGATCTTTTTTTTACACTGTGCACCGAGTGAAATGGGACTCTATAATGGTGTTGTTATTGACACTGGTATTTTTTTACACCGCACATTGTGCCAGTTCACACCGTCAAGTTTTTTACAGTGTAAACGTTTCAGGAAAAAAGCAAAGCATTAGCGGATGTTTCATTTAATACCGCGTCCGATGATGCTTCCGTTTTATCCGAAGCGTCAACCGGTTTTTGAATGGCATTGATTCGAAAAATGCATCTGTTTCTCTATTGCTCTTGCACTCGTATGTCACCTGGTACATCTTTCACTTCGACTTAAGGGAGAGTGCGAGGGATCGGGACACATTAATAACGAATTCGAGAGAGCGACTCCAGAGGAGACGAGGAAAAAGCCGAAGGAAAAAAAAAAGGGGAGCGGAAGGAGCGTCGAGGGAGAAATACGACGGGACGAACGAAGAGACGGAAGTGAGTCTCGAGTTTCGCCGTATGCAAATCGGTGGAGTGGTCGATGGAGCCTAATGGAAAACGTTGTTTCGTCTCCTCGCAGCCGAGACGCGGTGTTCCCACTCGGAAGGAATGGAGCGGCAAGTGCCAGACTGCCTCTTTGCATGTTTCACGTGAGTGCCGACTATTCATCACGCCCTAAGGATCCACGGACCTTACCTTGACTTCGTTTCATCGAGTCGAGTACCCCGAGGCGTTGGGGAGAGGGGGGCAAAACGGCACAGCGGGCCAAAACGGGACGGTGATGGTACACTTAGAGAAGGATCCACTAAAAATGACCAATCATCTAAGAAAAATTACCATAGGGCATAGTAGTACGACGGCAGCGCGCCATCTATGGTAGAAAATCTGAGATTATCCAAGAATTTTTACCATATTATCTGAAAGAAAATGGTGAAAATTGAAATTTTCATATTGCTTCCTCATAAAAGTTGCAAATTGTAATTTTCATATGGTTTTTTTTTTTTCACTATGTTCCACTATTCGCAAAGCTTCTTCTATGAGAAAGCATGTTCTGTATTTTTGGCTTCCTCATAGAGGAAGCTTCTCGCGAATAATGGACCATAGTGAAAAAAAACCGTATGAAAATTACAATTTGCAACTTTTACGAGGAAGCAATATGAACATTTCAATTTTCAGTTTTTTTTCGACATCAACGTCGTGTTTGACTTAAAGGTAACACGACTGACTGGTTCAGGTTCTGAGTGGGAAAATAATTTAAAAGCTGTGCGCAAAATTGTAAGAAATTAATTTCATAAAATTGAATTTCATAAAAATTGGCCATAATTTTCCGTAAAATTTATTGTAGAAAATTGCTTATTGAATATTGCGTGATTCGGCATTGCGAGGCCATGTCTTATGTATTTTTCCCCACCGATGGCGAATCATCATATTATTTTACTCCTAGGGCAACACTTGATGCATACACTCGCGTAAACATTTTCCAAAAGATAAAAAAATTTCAAAATCCCATAAAATCTAAACGGTTAGATGAATTTTTACCAAATTTAATACCAAACATTTTACAGTGTTAGTCCGTTCCCGTGTCAAATTATAGATCGATGCCTCCATATTTACTCGAATTAGACAATTTTCAGTTAATTTGCAAAAAAAATCAAAATCTCATAAAATTGGACCGTTTGGATAGATTTTGACCGAATTCAATACCAAAGGTCCTTGATCAAAATGTTATATTCGTGTGCAATTTTAGGACGCTAGCTCAAAATTTACGCGAGTTAGCCCTCACCGAAAAGAACTACTTAGGGGTCCAGTAGTGACTACTGGAGGTTCAGTAGTCACTGCTGGCGTTGCACTGGTGGCGTTCCTGTATAAGTAGTTACTACCTCAGTGTAGTTACTAATTGAATCTCGAGATTCAAATAGTAACTACACAGAAGTGGTAACCACTTATACAGGAACTACTGCTGTCTCGAGTAGTAATTACTTATCCGCAATAACTGCTTATGCATTAACTACTGAATCCTGGAATAGAACTACTTATAAGTAGTAATTACTGATGCAGGAACTACTACGTCCTCAGTAATAATTACTGACTGTTGAGGAGTAACTACTAGGAAGTAGTAACTACATGTGTAGTGGCTACTGCAATGCCAGCAGGGACTACTGAACCTCCAGTAGTCACTACTGGACCCCTAGTAGTTCCTTTCGGTGAGGGCGAAATTCCAGCTGGGAACTACCGGAAACTACGTGAATTCCCAGTAGTGAACTACTGGAAACTACGAGAATTACCAGCGGTGAACTACTGAAAACTACGGGAATTCCTAGTAGTTAACTACTGGACATTCATAGTAGTTTGGAGTAGTCAACTACTCAGCAGTAGTTAACTACTCAAAATACCCAGTAGTGTTCAGTAGTTAACTGCTCAATACTTCGAGTAGTTTTCAGTAGTCCGCCAATTTAGCACTGGGCAGTAGTTCAGTAGTTTATTAGTAGTTACTACACATGTAGTTCCTACTTCCTAGTAGTAACACCTCAACAGTCAGTAATTATTACCGAGGACGTAGTAGTTCCTGCATCAGTAATTACTACTTATAAGTAGTTCTATTCCAGGATTCAGTTGTTAATGCATAAGCAGTTATTGCGGATAAGTAATTACTACTCGAGACAGCAGTAGTTCCTGTATAAGTAGTTACCACTTCTGTGTAGTTACTATTTGAATCTCGAGATTCAATTAGTAACTACACAGATGTAGTAACTACTTATACAGGAACTACTGCTGTCTGGGGTAGTAATTATTTATCTGTAGTAATTACTTATACAGGAACTACTGCTGTCTGGAGTTGTAATTATTTATCTGTAGTAATTACTTATACAGGAACTACTGCAGTCTCGAGTAGTAATTACTTATCTGCAATAACTGCTTATGCATTAACTACCGAATCCTGAAATAGAACTACTCATAAGTGGTCATCACTGATGCAGGAACTACTACGTCCTCAGTAATAATTACTGACTGTTGAGGAGTAACTACGAAGTGGTAACTCCATGTGTAGTGACTACTGCAATGCCAGCAGGGACTACTGAACCTCCAGTAGTCACTACTGCACCCCTAGTAGTTCCTTTCGGTGAGGGCAAAATTCCAGCAGGGAACTACTGGAAACTACGAGAATTCCCAGCGGTGAACTACTGAAAACTACGGGAATTCCTAGTAGTTAACTACTGGACATTCATAGTAGTTTGGAGTAGTCAACTACTCAGCAGTAGTTAACCACTCAAAATACCCAGTAGTGTTCAGCAGTTAACTGCTCAATACTTCGAGTAGTTTTCGGTAGTCCGCCAATTTATCACTGGGCAGTAGTTCAGTAGTTTATCAGTAGTTAACTACTGGATACTGCCAGTAGTATTTTGCTGTAGTTTTCAGTAGTTATTTTCGGTGAGGGAAGACGGCTTAGCCGGCCAAACTATAATGTCCATTAGCCGGATAAGATTTTTTAGCCGACCAAGACGGCTCAACTGTACCGCCCTAAGCTCGATCTTACGATAATTTTTGGATGGATCATTTTTGTCCCAACGATAGATCCGGATTTTTCAATCCGTTATCCTTCAGGCACGACCAAAGCCAGACAAATGATTTCTTTGTAACAAATAAAATTTATTTAGGACAAATAAATTATTTTCCTTGTATATCTG